>JANSVA010000003.1:7709189-7732440 GCA_025504915.1 Erythroxylum reticulatum
ATTTTTGGAGTTAGATAGAGTAATAAAATGGTGTATGAGGTTAGTGTAGAAGATTATATATGAAAAGGTGATATGTTCTATTTGTTCATTTTGCATGTATATATATATGTATGTGTATATGTAAGTAGATGAAAGCTTTAGAGAAGATCAAGAAAATAATTTTTAAGTTGAAGAGTAGTTGTAAAATGATGGTCTGAGATGGGAATGAGTGTATAAATGGAAGTTAAGAGGAAAATAGAGAATATGGACAATAGTTGAAAATGTAGATAATGGTGACAAAACATGAATAGGATAAACCATTGATTTTTGGCTTTTGATGATTTTTGACTAAATTTGCATATTTAAGGGTAGTTTGAAATTGTGGTAAATGAGTTGAATAAAATGGAGTAAAAAAGACTAGAAATAATAATTGAAGTGTTGGATTTTTGTAATGAAAGTTATTTGGAAAGTTACTGAAAATGAAGAGTAGAAAGTTAAATTTTTTATATGAACTTCCATGAATTTACTGTATTGACTTAGGTAGATTTTGATAAAATTGTCATCATAAAAGTTGTTGATCTTTCTTTTAGCTTTCCATTGATATAAAGTTTGCAAATTTTAGAGTTTTGGATCAAAAGTTATAGAGTTTAGAAGTTGAGATTTTGGTGGAGAAGAACTAGTGGAATTGCATCATAAACACAACGGTGACTTTTGAGAATTTAGGTGAAATGCACTGTTGTGCATAAGCACGAGGCAACCTTGAGGTATAGTGAAATTGCAACTTTTTGAGGACATTGGATTTGCACCGTCGTGCTTGTAATTCATAGGAGAACGTTGCTATCATGTAAATGCACGATAGCGACTTTGAAATTTTCAGGGGTAATGAACATCCGATAGTTTTTTGGCAATATCTTTTTCGTCCGACCTCCAAACGAGATGAGACTTAGACCATTGTACTTGTAAGACATTGATATATCTCCACATCAAAAATGATAGTCATCTAAATTGAATTGAGAGAGATTGAGTGATAAATGTAGACAGGTCTGACTAGTATGCTTTCACCCAATTTTGTCTTTATCTGTCACACCGATGACTCTTTCACATTCATGTTCCTCTCATGCCCGTGGCTCCTGCACCCCTGTGACTTTGCTCTCTCACAACTATGAGTTTAATTGAAATGGCTGATGTTTAATTGACCCATCAAGTTACTGTTCTCCTCAATAGTAGCCATAACTTGCAATTGATCTAAACACCCGAGAGAAGTTTCCAAACTGGACAGTCTTGCTTCTTTTGACTATAACTTCTTCTCTAGACATCCAAATGAATTGATTCTTGAATCAATAGATTTTTAACACATTATTCTATCCCTCCACAAAATTTTTTAGCATTATGAATTGATTTGAAAAATTTTGATAAAATGAATTGTGGGAATCTTTTGGAACAGTGTGAATAGGAATATCTTACTGAACACACTTCAGTATTTTGATTATATTTGTATCTGTGGGATTCCAAAGGAGATAATTTTTGATTTGGAGTAAACTTGAGAAATAGGGATACAAATCATATGAAAACATCAAATTGTGATTCTATCTCTAAGATGTTCAATTTCTGGCTAGAAGTTGTGTATAGTCTATTATTTTGGATGTAGTCCGAAAATATTTGAGGTATATCTTCCAAATTATTGAACCAAATTGAATGATTTTACTGTCAATAGGAACAGAAGACATAGAGGAACAATTTCCTAGAAGATAGTATTGCCAAATTACTTCTTTTTCATTGTCTAAATGATTAATAAAAGTAGTACAGAAAGTTAGTTTTTGGGAAAAATCTGAAAGTAAGCCAATGACAAATGGATTGTAATTTCAATAGTTTTAGTGAGGCATTGACCTAAGTATAAATTATACTTAGATGGGTTTTGATATGAGAATGATTTTGTGATTAAATTGATGGAAAGATATCAGGATTGTCATGAACATGCATTGTATATAATTCATTCCATATATGTGCATTATTAAATACTTATAATTTTGCAAATTGTGATATATGTATATGTTGTGTGTTATAGAGGAGCAACTGAAATGTCAACCTTCAGATGTTGCCGAAACTTCTAGGCATTAGCTTCGGGAGCAACTCTAAGTAACCTAGGCGGTTTCTCTCAATTATTGTTTGCTTAAATTATGTTTTGAATGATAAATAAATGTGAATTAATTTGTGTTGATTTCCGAACATAAGGTCCGATGATTGTAAAATGTGCAATTTATATTAAAGTGTTGCTTAAATGTGTATGTGAAGAACTATGTGCTTCATCATATGATTGATTGTGATAGATGAATTCCATATATGAATACACAATCAGATAATGGTAGTTGTGACCAGAGTAGCTATCAATCAGAGCTTAAAGCTCAAAGTGTGAAAAGAGCCTTGAGCTTAGACAATGGTTAAGAGCCTAAGGCTCACTATGTAAAATGAGCCATGTATCCTCATCAAATAAGAGATAGTTATTAATGAGCCTGGTATCCAAAATAGATACGGGACAGTTCAGGCACTTGGTCACAACAACATAATAATTAGAAAAAAGTCTCATGAACATTTCATATGCATTTTGTTAAGTATGTTTGATTAATTAAAATGCATAATTGCCTATGCTTAAGTGAAAATATGATACATGATCAAATATGCAAAAATGTGATTGTATGTTATGTGAAATGTTGTGTTGCATGAATTAAGTGAACCATCGATAATGATGCACATTTAGTAAAGGTTGAAAAACACAATGTAGACTTTCGGTTTTATGCAATGAATTGAGGAAAAAGTTGATTTATAAAATATTGTGATTTCCTATTGATGCTTTATAAGTGAATAATGTTATGATTCCATGTGAAGTGAAAGTAGTGATCGAATGTAGCTCACCCTTATCGTAGGATATGTACCGGAATGATCTCCGGGCGCTCCGCTATGTACTCTGTGATAAGGGGACGCTACATAAGAAAACCTTTAAAAATGCTTGTCGTGTGTCTATTCGCACCAGAATCAATAATCCATGAGTCAAGTTGAGAAAAAGTGTTACCTAACTTGACAATTGGAGGTAGCATTGGAGGAAGAGTTAAGCTGTGATAAGAGACGCCTGAAATGTTGAATTTCATCAGAAGAGAGACTGTCAATTGAAGCAAACTCCTTGGATGATTCTACTGTTTCTAACAAATTTGCTTGAGCCTTTGTGGGGTTGGTTCGTTCTCCCCCTTGACCCCTAGTAGGTTTTCTATGTAACTTCCAACAAGTCTCTTTTGTATTCCTGGCTTTCCACAGTAATCACAGTGCAAATGGTCTTTATCAGAAGTAATACCCTTCGGCTGCTTATGAGTAATATGGGTAATTAAGCCCAATTTCTCAACTGGTGTAGTGTAAAGCATGACACTTCTTCTGGTCTCGTCTTACTGGATTAAAAAATGTGCCTCCTCAAGAGAGGAAAAAGGGGATATGCCAATAACTTGAATTCTCAATTGGTTAAATTCATCAAACCAGTCAAAAACTCGTAGACCCACTCCTTTTTAAGCATGTTTTCAATCACTACCACATCATCAACATACTTGGTTTGAAAATATTTGATAACAATTTAGTTCCTGCCATAAACTACCCAGCTCAGAAAAATAATCTAAAATAGTAAGCTCACTTTGTTTTGTGTCATGAATTTTGTTCCGAAGTTTAAAAATCCTAACATCATTTCCCATCCGAGAATAAGTGGTTTGTGCAACTTTCCATATCTTCTTTGTAGTGTCAAGCAGTAAATACTGTCAAGAGATCTTAGGATGCATAGAATTAAGAAGTCAAGACATAACCAATGAGTTATCAGAGTTCCATTGACTAAAAGTAGGGTCAGTAATAGGTGGTGGTTTCTTACTTCCACCAATATATTCCTGTAGTCTTCTAGTGTTGATAGAGAACAAACATGATCTAGACCACACTAAATAAGTACTACTGTCATCTAGTTTAGCAGGCCTAATCTAATAATAGGGGCTGTCATTAGTAGGATAATATTTCTTTACTTCCTTAGAAGCTTTCTTAGTATTTTACATAATGACAGGATAAAATAGAAGAAAAGAACAATAGAGAAAAGAATCTAAAAGGAAGCATAAATGTTCACGAGAAACCTAAAAAAACCAGGACGTCAGAAGTAACCGGAACGTCGCTGGTCAGAGTTGAAGGAGGCCAGTGAACAGATTGGAGCAAGAATCTGCGACAGAAGGTGGTTAGAGGTGGCAGCATGTGCTACACGTGCCAATGAATGGAGAAGATAGCAAAATGAAAAGGTAACATGTGTGCTCACTCGTGAAGTTAGATGATATTAGAAATTTGGGTATCGGCTGAACTTGACCTAGGTTGTGCTCTGGTGAGAGCGATGCCAAAAGAAAAGGAGCAAAACTCGACCTCTTCACACTTGCTAAAAATGATGTACTGGAAACTATTTTCCAAACAAACCTACAACAAAAGGAAGTAAACTCAACCTTCAAAACGGTTATGAAAAAAGATTTTCTTTAAAAATAAGAATAAAAAATAGGTTTTGTATACAATTCTACTCTTAATTATACATAATAACCAACACTAATTATTAAAGAGGAAATTCAGTTATTAATTATAAAGAGTAAGGATAAAAATTAAACAAGAGACAACGATAAAAGCAGAAATTACCATGTTTTGTGGAGAACCAAACGAAAAATGTCAAACAAAAACAGTAGGGGAAAGGAAGATAAGTAGAACTGGGCCCTAACAAAGCAAAGAAGAGCAATCAACAAACAAATTTTATAAAAAGAAAAGAAGGGCGAAAACAAAACGAAAAACAGAGAAAAAAAAGGAAGAGGAGGTGAGGATGGCAACGCTGCCCCTGGCTTTCGCTTTATCTGTAGGAGTTGGAAGAGAAAAGTCTAATTCCTCTTTCGTATCAACTTCGACCCAATTCCTCATTTCTTTTCTTTTCTATTTTTTTTCTGTAAAAAGTATAACAAGTGGTTCCTTTCCTTTATGAATTTCAGAGGTGGCGTCCATTAAAACTGATAAAACAACCACCTCTATGTCGTCTTCAACCCCCTAATTCCTATGCTCGCGGTTTGCAGTTTTTTTCATTTCTTAATATTTTCTTTTGGCATCTTACTTGTACGTCTAACTTTGGCATGTTGTCTTGGTAGTAGTTGAACAAAGTTCCAGTCTTTCTAATGGTGGAGCAGCTATCAACAGAAGAGATGTTGCCATCATGTCGTTCGGATTTCTGGCTGTTGCCCTCTTCAATTCTTCAAACGATGGTGTTGCTATGGCTTCCGAATTTGCTGACAGTACTGTCTCATCTCCTTTTCATTTTGGTTAAAAAGCTTCTAATTTTCTCTTTTTCTCTACCTACTCAATCATTAACCTGTTTTTTTTCCCCCAAGTCATTCGACCATTAGCCTTATAACCCTTTATTGCGATGATTGGCTCTTTAACTCTCCTCTCAAATTATTACCTATCCTTCCTACTTAACGCTTAGAATAAGTCTCTCCGTTTTCTACCCAAATACAACTTTAGCTATAGTTAACTGTGCTAATCATGCTAATGGCTTCTGGTTTTGATCATGTATTTCGTGTAAACATGTTTGAACTGTGGCTGGCTTTATGGACTCACTTATAATCACATTCCTGAACATGCAGTGCCAGCCCTTAGAGGGAAAGATTATGGAAAGTCAAAAATGAGATATCCAGACTATACAGAAACAGAATCAGGTCTCCAGTATAAGGTCACTATCCCCCTACAATTTTTATTCTTACATTATTAGTCTTCATGTGCTTTAACCTGTGATTAAAATGCTTACAGGACTTGCGAATAGGGGATGGCCCCACACCTAAGATGGGAGAGAAAGTTGTGGTGAGGACAGTGCTCCTATCTTTACTGTTCTGTACCTGAATCAGATTTATGCTAATTAAGATCTCGTGCAAGTTGAATTTTAGATTTTCAGTCTCTTCATTTGTGCAATATATGCTGCTTGCACCTTCCCTTTCCATAGTTGTTAGAATTTTTAGTTGGAGTATTCGAACTAGTTGTTGAAACAAGTTAAGGGGTTTTCCTTTCTCCCTTACGTAATTTTTTCTGCATTGATGGATTGATTTTAGGTTGACTGGGATGGTTACACCATAGGGTATTATGGCCGCATATTTGAAGCTCGAAACAAGACAAAGGGTGGTTCCTTTGTGGTATAAATTTTCCTTTTCATCTCTAGAGTTTTAAGGGTGTAAATAGCGCAAATGCTTTAAGGTGAATTCTTGATGTGCAGGGAGATGACAAAGACTTCTTCAAATTCACTTTGGGGTCTGGACAGGTGAGTAGTGGTTTGGCTATTCAGATGTCAACAATTTTGTTACCATACCTCGATTAGATGGAATAGAGAACTTAATTGTGTTTTTGCCCGGAGCTTGTTTATGATCTCTTACATTTTACAACATTGCTATCGTGTCTAGAATCTTAAAATTTTGTTAGGATGCAGAAGATGAATGCCCGATGAATAAATTGTCAAAATGATCAACTGTGCTGCATGCTTTTTGATTGTTCAGGTAATACCTGCTTTTGAAGAAGCTGTTTCGGGCATGGCGCTGGGTGGCATTAGAAGGTGCAGCATCTGCTTTTCTCAGCTTTTCTTGAGAATTAAGAATGAAGAAACAAATATGCATGCATAATGGATCAGGATTCATAATTGTGCAGGATAATTGTTCCACCAGAATTGGGATATCCTGAGAATGACTTCAACAAGAGTGCTCCACGACCAACCACATTTTCGGTAGTTCTCAAATTTTTGTTTGTGTTGCAGTTTTATTCTTCTTGAGAATGAGAAATGTTTTTGTCTTTGGCAGGGCCAACGAGCCTTAGATTTTGTGCTGAGGAACCAAGGATTGATAGACAAAACTTTGCTTTTTGATATTGAGCTTCTGAAAATCATACCAGGCTAACTTCACACTAGTCATTTGACATCAAGTTGACATTTAGAACAAGCACTTCGTGTACTTTTGGCTAAAGTTTGGTTATAATCTCAAGTCGTTTCCCATGTTTGCTAAGTAAGTTCATTTGTTTGACGAACCAGCTGCTCCAAACATTTGTCGTACGTGATAAAGAGATCTTATCATCGTAAAGCTGGAGAAGCCTCGGAGAGTTTAGAAATTGTAATCCCTCCCTGTATATGTACTTTTACTTGTCAGGCAATGATATTAGCTTATAGTTTCACACTTCCATCTGTCAAAAAGCTTGTGTTATATCTGATTCTTGTATGAGGACAACTATTTCATCAAAGGTGGTATTTTTATTTGTGATTGGATTTGGATTGTATCATAACTTCCTGGAATGATGAACTATACTTGTTTATTTTTCATTTTGATACATAAAATGAAGTTTCTCGGAGAATAGCATTATCTATTAACTAATGTAATGTGATAGAGTCCATTCGTCACGTTTGGAGAAGTGTGATGTTAAGAGTTCTTCAGATTTCATTTCAAGTTAATGACCTAGGAAAATACTTCAAAAGATGATTCTAGACATAAGCCAAGGCTTCTTGGATGCTGTGACTGTCTTACGAAAACTATAATTTAGCAATTTCAGAACCGAAGATGATAGACCTGTTCGTTTTAAACAATGATTGCTGCTTTTTGGAGCCAGACGTTATTCTTTCTGTCTATCGATGAAAATTGCACCTGAAGGAAACACATGACAACGACCATGCCATCCAGAAAACGTTTGTACACACTGAGAAGCCCTCGATCATTCTCCGCCTTGATGACTGAGACGGAAGTCTACAAAAGTCTGATTACATGCAGAAGATGCCTAGGCTTTAGGTCAACTAGAACTAACACTAAGTTGTCACAAGCTACAGTTAATTATTGCAGTTGTTGAAAACCAAAGAACACAAACAAATAAACAAAAGGAATCACCTTAAAAATAAACACAAGCAAAGTTAAGGAACAATAGGGTCCATAATTTATCAGAATCAGAAGCTCGTTGAAACTCTGGAATAACGCCTCACCAGTATTCAAGTTAATCAACTGACAGCTCCCTGCGCTTGTATCGAACCATCACCTTTCCTTTAACTCCAACGACCATTGCATTCCAGTCAATCTCCGGGAATGGAGACACCAGCTCCAATTCGAAGTTCCTCAATAAATGGCTCCAAATAGCCTTTATCTGCAAGTAGGCAAATGGTTCGCCAAGACAGCCATGCCTGCCCCCTCCAAATGAAATATATGAAAAAGCACCTGCTACTTTGTCTTCTTCTCTGCCGGGTGCATACCTATCAGGATCGTACCTGTCTGGCTCCTTATAGATGTGAGGAAGTCTGTTTGCAAATGCTGGAGATGTTGCAACAATGTGGCCCTTTGGAATGTGATATTCCTTACCATCACGGGTTGTCACACTAAAATCGCTGTGTGAGCTGCGCAGCAGCATGATCAATGGAGGATGTAATCTAAGGGCTTCCTTGATGCATCGATAGAGAACATCCATCTCAGATAAAATATCATGATCAACCTTGTTTCCATGCTTTCTCATTAGGGTTTTCTGCTCTTCTACCACATCATCAAGGTACTCCTTGTCACGGAGGAGATAGGACCCAGTCCAGGTGGAGGTAATTGAACTGGTGTGCTGTCCAGCGAACAGAGCTGCAATAAGCAAGCCTGTAACCTCAGCCTCAGTAGTTGGACGACCATCTTTGTATTTTGAGTCAATGAAGCACTGCAACATGTCATTCTCAGTCTTGCCAGAACTTTTACGGGAAGCTATGATGCTGGCAAATATTTCTGCAAGCCTCTTGCGAGCCTTGTCACGGCGGCGATGAGCTGGGATTGGCAGATAGGGGAATAGAACACTAATTGGAAGCATTCCATTATCAAGGTCATGGAATAGAGCAGATACGTCATCAAAAAGTTTATCTCGGACTTCTCGTCCCAGCAGACATCTGCTCGCTGTCAAGATAATCAGATGCTCGAGCTCATACTTCAGGTCCACTATCCCACTTTCCCCCCATTTTGAGAAGTAATCCTGCACATTTCCAAGATGACAACACAAACAAAAGGTGATGAGAGGCAGAAAATGACAGTAGAAGAAGCACTTTAACAAGTAAATGTTCAGCAAAGGAATCATTAGATCAGTCATTTCTCTGAAAACAAGCACAAACGGACCATTAATAATCGTCATTCTTGAATCCGAAGAGTAAATTGCAACACGTTACAATGGCTGCATGATGGATGTAATTCATGAGTTAGGCACTTGAAAAAGTTATTTGTACCCACCATCAACAAATATAGCAGCCTATCAACCCAGTATTTTGGGTAAGGGGGGTTAGATAGATCATAAAAAGCGATAATTTCTCGTTTCTTTATTGAATCATAATTGACATATGATCAAGATAAAATCACAACAGAAAACAAAACTGCTTATGAGAAATTAAAGAGAAAAAGAAACTGTTAACCAAGTCTCATAAATAATATGCCAGCTGACTTACTTACCTCAGCCTCAATGACCATCTGATCCACATAGCCCCTGAGTTTATTAACTCTAAGGGATTCCGTAAAGAAGCGGAACTGCTCCTGCCTGACGGAGTAATCCACATCAAACACAACACCAGGTCCAAAAGTGGGGACATTGAACTGATAAACCTCCTGCTGACTGAGGTCTAATTCTGAGGCCTTAAAGAAATGGGCAGACACCTCTGGCCCAATCAAGAAGGTAATCTTCCTGTTGCATAGGTTCACAGTGAAGACACTGCCTAACTTTGGATACTCTTCACGAAGCATCACGATAGGTCCTTTCAGAAATCGGATTACTGTCCCAATCAGTGGCCATCCGCGGACTACTGGTGGCAGTCGCTTCTTGGATCTGGGCATCACAAGTACAGATATAAGTTTGGCAACAACTATGGTGGCCACTATGAGAATACCCACGCTCAGGAACTTGCTATCCGTATCCATCGACATAGTTTATGAAAGATATCACTGAAAATCCAATAACAAGAACAAAAATGAAGTATTAGATTTGAACAACACGCACACTCCTCGAAGAAGAGAAAGTAGAAACCTTAAAGGTTAACTCGGTAAGCAGATCTAAGAAGACTTGGTCTTTATTTCATTCTCAATCAATTTTCAGCAGAACTGGACGGACAATCTCCAACAGAAAAATGGGTAATCAAAGCTTACGCGTTTTTGCCCATCGAAAAGCAAAAGTTCCGATTTTTACACTGAACTCAGTAGGAGACGTAAAGTTGGAAAAACGAAGCGAAAAGGAAAAGGATATACCGCATGCAAATGGAAGAGAATAGATATGCAATTGATAATCATATGCTAACGATGACAAAACCCTCTACACAGTAAGAACAAATTGCAACTAGAGAAAACCACCCAGATAAAGAAAGACAAGCACCTGATTTCAGATTGACAATGTAGAGATAATGAAATCTTTAAAAAGGTCTGGGTTAAGATCTCAAACACACGAAGACCAAGTGAGCAGTAATGCAGCTTTTATCACGCTAACACTTAGCAAATGTCTATATATGAAGAAGGAAAGACAGCGGAAAGAGTGTGCTTATGAGGTGTGAGATCTTAGGAGTGCTAAGAGGCTGATAACTGAGGTTAGAGCTTGAGTTTGGGCTCGTTGGATGAGCAAAACAGTGGATGGTAGTCAAAGGATGTTTTCCGGAGGACGTGGTGCTTTGTTATTGGCGGAGCAAATACAGAAATATCAATCTGAAACTATAACTAACAAGTAGTAGCGACGTGATTTGGAGGATGGCATCACGAAAAGCGGGCGTACCCTTTCTCATTTTCTAAGTTACTCTTTGTTTCACGAAACTCCTCCATCGTTTATACCAACCCCTTTTCTGTTAACGACCATCGTGCCACTGTCATCCTCTAGGTGTCGTATTCACGTTCTTTCATTTTATATTTCACTCTCGCCTTCTCCTCTCAGCCTATTCGCCCTCATCTCATGTTGTTATTGCTTGTTTTGTGATTTTCTCTCTTTTCTTATTCAGTTGACGTCCTCTCTCGAGTTCCAAGCTTTTGATGGAAAGAATCAATTATATGACTGTTTTTAATATAATAATAATGATTATAAATTATAATTAATAATCATCAAAAATTAATCACAAAGCTTTGTCTTTATTGGTACCCGTCTTCTTCAACACAATCCTCAAGTTCTTAACTGTTAAGCACGATTGGCAGTCCCTTGATATACTATGTTCAATCGTATCCTTTACTTATGGAGTCCAGCAATCATGTTGAATATTATTAGCCATCAACCATATGGAGCACACGATTACTTGTTTATTACTTAGATTTGCCTGGTCTTTCGTAATTTAAAAAATCTCTAATTATTCTGATAAGAAGATATTATATTTATATCACAAAAGCCAGTTCATCCTTATCTTTCAATTTTTTGAGACTCATAAGGATAGAATTTAGAACAGGTATTTTTAAAATTAAAGGCGTATCGGATAAACTATACCGTTCCAATAGACCTAAATGTAAAGCAAAGATGTTTCCGACCTTTTACTGATAGAAATGGAGTAGGTCTAGGCCATTGCTTGTCCCTAAAGATGTAAGGTCGTGGATCAAACTTACCAAGAACAGGTGTGGAAGTAGTCCATGTGTTAAAGGCAGGCAGATTCGAATCTTCTTCGCAACAGGTAGCTTTTTGATCAGCAGCTCAGTCTCCTGTAGCTAACCAATCCATATGAAGTTTACTGTTTTTGAAATAAGTAGACGCCTTTCGTTGTTTCTACATCTAGTCATATTTCCTATCTTACTGATCTTTGTGTGCATGGTGTGTATTTATGAATGAGAATCAGAACAGATATTTCTACCAAAAGCAAACTGGCGAACTCTACTCCAATGAAAATGGTGAGTGTAGTCACCCCCACATGGCCACATGTGCTTGATGTTTAAAATGTATGGTCTGGATGATAATCCACTGTTAGATGTGAGAATATGAGAAACATGAGACTGAATGTAAGAAAGGAAAGTTTTGACTGTAATGCTAAGATTAGGGCATAGCATCAACAATCGGATCAATGGTGATTGATCCTAATTTACCCTTATTCATCCTATAAAGGATTGTACCATTGAAAATGAAAGAAATCAATGAAATATAGATTCTATTCTATTCTAAGTTAGTATCAGAGCTATCATTCGACCAATAGGGCTGAATTGATGCAGCTTCTCATCATTTGCCAGTAAGAAAACTTACCTGTTGCCATGGCAGGAGAAGAAACACCAACATCAGACGCCTCCCAAATTGAGGGGATGTCCAATCCACTCAACCAACCTATAAACCTAGCCCAGGTTCTTGAATTATTTCAGAACTGGGCGCCAAACAAAAATTTCACCGAAACCTCTACCAGCCAAACGTTACATGTGGCGGCCAAATTAAACGATAGAAACTACAATGTCTGAGCAAGGATGATGAGCCTGGCTATCGACGGAAAGGGGAGGCTCAATCACATCACTGACTCACCCCCACCAAAAGAAGATCCATCATACGAGAAGTGGCGTCAAATTGACTCCACAGTCATCACTTGGATTTTGGAGAACATAGAATCCGACATAGTTACACAGTACATAGACTATCCCACATCCTGGGAATTGTGGAACGGAATAGAGGCAACATATAGCAATGGCAGGGATTCCCTGCAAATATATGATTTAACAGTCCGAGAGCCAACAATCTTAAACAGGGGCAGCAATCACTAGAAAGAATTTACAGTCAATTACAGGCTGTTTGAAAGGATATCGACAGGAGGATGCGCAACCCCATGAAATGCCCAGAGGACATGACCATATACAATCAGATTTATCAAAAGCATCGATTGTACCAATTTTTACAGGCAGTCACAGAAGAATTTGATGCAGACAAAAGAGACCTTCTTAAATAGAGTCCTTTACCCACAGTCGAAGAGGCATGCTCAACACTGAGAAAGGAGGCAGTAAGGAGAGGGATCATGAAAGGGGAGGAGCCATCATCAGGGGGGTCCCCTTCAGGCATCAGCATCGGCAATGGCTTAGCGGCGAGGAGCCGCGTCACCCCAAGCAATCACCGACCAGAATCGGGGTGGTCAGAACCGGCGAAAACAACCGACCGTCCATCATCCCGTCGAGAAGATGTGGATAAATCCCATCTTAAATGTACTCACTGTGTAGGAACCAAGCACACAAGGGATGGTTGCTTCAAAATAATAGGGTATTCGGAGTGGTGGCCGGATTCAAAGAAGCGGGGGACAAAAGGCGGAGTCACCGCTGCAACGGTGAGCAACTTTGAGATCGCCGGCACCGAAGAGGGCAGCTCAAATCCCGGCTTCGCAGGAGTAACAATGGGGAAGATGAACACTGGCGGCGCAACCAATGGAGAAGGTCGACTAGGTATAGGACTTGGAAGTTCAAAATTGCTTCCAAGTCCTCCACTTAATAACCCTAGATTTTTTTATCCAGGTTTTTTTGGAAATTATGAAACTGACTATGCAGGTTTTGGTGGTGAGCAATTAAGTCTAGGGGGTTCAAATAGTTGTCAAATTAAGCCCACTGTTTCTGCAAAATCTGAAATAACTCCCAGGACTTCCAGAAAATTCCAGAAAGGCCCTTACTATGCCCAAAATGACCAATTTACCCCCAGATTACCCAGAAAATTACCGAAACACCCAGTTGGCCGAAAAAGACCAATTTATCCGCTCATCTTCTAAAAATTCCAAAAATACCACTATTGCTTGTTTAGTAGCTGATAAACAGTCCTGAAAAAATTCCGAATGTTTGTTTGAATGTGGGGCGACCGACAACATGTCATATGACCTCAAAGGACTTCCAAAAGCCCACTCAGCTCAAGAAATCTCATATCCAAACAACCAATGGGGAATATGCACCAGTTCAAGGAGCCGAAAGCATTGTTTTTTCTCACACTTTAAAATTGACAAATTGTTTTTATGTCTCAAGCTTATCACATAAATTACTATCTATTAGCCATCTCACAAAGGAATTGAACTGCACTGTCCTAATGCACCCCAATTTTTGTATCTTACAGGATATTCGGACAGGGAGGATCATTGGGCGTGGCTCTGAACGCGATGGACTCTACTATGTTGATGAGGTGGACCAACAAGGTACTGCAATGCTGGCTCACGGAACGGTTAATAGGTAGGCCTGGTTATGGCACCGACGCTTGGGTCATTCGTCTATTGGGTACCTTAAATTGTTATTTCCCCAGTTTTTTAGTCATAATAATTCTCTTCAATGTGAAACGTGTATTTTGGCCAAAAGTCACAAACAAATGTTTCATCCCAATAACACTAGAGTAGATGTCCCTTTTTCATTAGTACATTCCGATGTTTGGAGCCCGGCTCGGGTATCCAGTAAAAATGGTTTTTCGTATTTTCTCCTGTTTATTGATGATTGTACCCGAATGACTTGGGTATATTTTTTGAAACATAAATCTGAGGCATCTGAAAAATTTGTAGTCTTTTTTAACCTAATCCAAACCCAATTCCAAAAAACCATTCAGATACTCCGATCAGACAATGGGGGGAATATATCAACCAAAAAATGCAATACTTTTTTCGGGCAAAGGGACTCATCCACCAAACCACTTGCCCACATATTCCGCAACAAAATGGTGTGGCGGAAAGAAAAAACCGAATTCTCCTAGAAATAACCCGAGCCCTCATGCTTGAATCCAAAGTACCCAAACACTACTGGCCAGAAGTCATTGCCACTGCCACCTACCTCGTAAACCGTCTACCCACCAAAATTCTTAACCTTCAAACCCCACTTAACACCCTAGCTTAACATACCAAAATACCACCTGCTTTGACGCTACAACCATGTGTTTTTGGATGTACAGTGTATGTCCATATATCCAAAACCAACCGAACCAAACTCGATCCTTGTGCAATAAAATGTGTGTTTGTCGGTTACGGTGTCCATCAAAAAGGATATCGTTGCTTTGATCCTATCACAAGCCGTATGTACACCACTATGGATTGTGATTTTCTTGAAACCGAATATTACTTTAGTACCCAACCCAGCGGTCAGGGGGAGACTTCTATAGATGATCCTCTGAGTTGGCTACTTAACCCAATCACCCTTAAGTCCTCAAGTCCGGTCTTACCTGAAATTGTTCCAACAGAGTCAGTAGGCGATGCCGCTGAGTCTACTTCTGAAAGTACAGGACAGTCGTCCATTGTGCATGACAGAGTCGCAGTGGTTCTACCGTCTAATATACCTGAGGTTAGTGATTCTGATCAGGAACTTAATTCAGATTCTGTTATTGAGATCACTAACAATGCGGTTCCGGAAGAACTAGCCACTGAAGGATATGTACTCCCTCCGAGGAGAAACAGAGGAGTTCCACTAAGGAGATATGAACCAGAATGTGAACATCGAAATACAAGATATCCAGTGGCAAATCTAGTTAGGGGGAGTCTGGCCAAATCTGCACAGATGTATAAGAATTCATTGATGTCTACTAGCATTCCTCGCACAGTAGAAGAAGCACAGAAAAGCCCAGAATGGAGAAATGCAATGCAGATTGAGATGGATGCACTGGAGAAAAACCACACATGGGAAAAGTGCAGGATGCCACAAGGAAAGAGACCAGTAGGGTGCAGATGGATCTTCACTATAAAATACAAAGCTGATGGAACTGTGGAGAGGTATAAAGCTCGATTGGTAGCCAAAGGATATACACAGACGTATGGTATTGACTATTCTGAAACTTTTTCCCCAATGGCTAAGATAGATACAATCCGAGTTTTGTTCTCAGTAGCTACAAACCATGATTGACCATTACATCAGTTTGACGTGAAAAATGCATTCCTACATGGTGATCTAAAAGAAGAGGTCTATATGGAGGCTCCTCCAGGTTTCTCTCAAGGTTTCAGAGATGGTGAAGGGTGCAGATTAAAAAAGGCACTGTATGGTTTAAAACAATCTCTTAGAGTGTGGGTTGGGAGGTTCACAGTGGCTATGAAAAAATATGGGTTTCGCCATAGCAACGCAGATCACACCCTATTTTTCAAGAGATGAGGTGAGTTAATAACTTGCCTTATCATATATGTAGATGACATGATCATAATTGGCAGTGACAGGGAAGAAATCTCAGCCTTGAAAGACAGACTCTTTAAAGAGTTTGAAATGAAAGATTTGGGGAGACTGAAATACTTCTTGGGAATTGAAGTCCTGAGATCAAAAAGAGGGATCTTCATCTCACAGAGGAAGTATATATTGGATCTACTTGCAGAAGCAGGATTAATGGATTACAAACCAACAGACACCCCGATGATGATCAATCATGGACTCCAGATTACTGAAGGAGCTGAACTAGCTGATCGTGGACAGTATCAACGGTTAATAGGAAAGCTTATATACTTGTCACATACTAGGCCTGACATTGCCTATGCAGTAGGTGTAATCAGCCAGTTCATGCATAAGCCACAAGTGGATCACATGGAGGCAACACTTCGAATTGTAAGATAGCTAAAGAACACTCTAGGCAGAGGAGTACTGTTTCAGAAGAATGGTCACTTGGAGATTAAGGCATACACTGATGCTGATGGGCGGGAAACAAGGTTGATCGGAGATCGACATCTGGATATTTTAACCTTGTTGGGGGAAATTTAGTCACCTGGAAGAGTAAGAAGCAGAAATTTGTAGCACTCTCTAGTGCTGAAGCAGAATTTCGGGGAATTGCTCGAGGACTAGCCGAAGTTCTCTGGTTAAGGAAGTTGTTGACAGAAATCGGCTTTCCCTCGAAGGAAACTTGTGAGTTAATGTGTGACAACAAGGCAGCAATCAACATCTCAGAAAACCCAGTGCAGCATGACCGCACAAAACATGTGGAGGTGGATAGGCATTTCATCAAAGAGAAGCTTGAAGAAAACATTATATGTCTTCCATTTTTGAGGTCCGAGGAGCAGTTGGCAGACATACTCACTAAGGCCGTTCCAGCTACAGCATTCAGTGAAGTATTAAGCAAGTTAAGCGTTGGAGATCCCATATCTCAACTTGAGGGGGAGTGTGAGAATATGAGAAACATGTGACTGAATGCAAGAAAGGAAAGTTTTGACTATAATGCTAAGATTAGGGCATAGCATCAGGAATCGGATCAATCACCATTAATGGTGATTGATCCTAATTTACTCGTCCTATAAAGGATTGTACTATTGAAAATGAAAGAAATCAATGAAATATAGACAACAACATTCCTTTGTCTAAGACGCCAGGAGAATAATATCCTTATCAACCAAAACTTTCGCTGCAAAGAAAAACATTTGAGTGTCAGGTTAGAATAGATTAGATCACCACATATGAAGCAGAAACCTTTTCAGAATTAGTTAGGGATTAATGACGGATTGGCTACCAACCGTTTCAACTAATTGCTAACAGCTTCCTTATTCATCCACTGTCCCGAAATTTTTATTGTAACCTCATTCATGATAATTAACAACCTTATTTGTGCGGAGAAAACATCATATACCATTTTCAGCGTAGACTAATTGCATATAGTTGCTTATGGAAATGGATTCTTTATGACAGAACGTACCCCATTTATAAGAAAAGAAACTTCATACAATGAAAAGTCATCAGAAAGGTCGTCACTGAAAGTACACCATCAAGTATAAAAGAGTTATGTGCTCGAGGAAAACCAAGGCTATCATTGCCTTTTCCGTGTTTCTTATGTTCAGACAAACTAAAACTTTGGAAGTTTGAATGAACAAGACACACTGAAAAGAACAAAATCAGGAAACTTGGAGCCATAATTCGGTTAAGGATTATAAATTAAAAAAATCAAGAATACAGAGTATGAGATAGAAATCGTCAATTATAAAAACAACAACAATAATAACAACAAAAACGTCTAATGAGAATCCAACTAAAATATAAAATTTAGAAAGGTCCAATAAAATATAATTTTACTCCTATATAATAGAGAAATTGTTTATGAAAGACCCACATGTATTGCAAATTATTAATAATATAAAATATCAATAAATACATATAACTAAACATATTTAATTATGTAATACAATACATATAAAACATGGCAAAAATTTACATTAAAAGATAATATATGTAAATAAATACACAAATTAGAACAAAAGAAAGACAAATAGCATAATAAATCATATCAGTCATTACAAAAAAATAAAGTATGAAACTATTTTGGCTAAATAACAACGAGAGAAGTGGTACTTACTTGAAATATTAAGACTATCTACGTAATGAATTACTCGAAGGAACAAAGTTTAAGAGGACATAAGAGAATGATAAAGTTCTCCTTACATGAGATACGTCGTCCGTATTTTAATACGCTAAAGTTTTCTATTGTAAGTTATGTCCTTAATAAGTTCTAACAAAATTATATCATTCTTGATCATTTCACTTTAATTCTTCCTATGCCTCTCTTTTTGTCTTTTATAGTCTCTAAGTATTATTTTCTCGCATTTCGCATTTTCAGTAAAACATTAGAATGTCTTATTTTAATATGTCCGAATTATCTAAATCTCATCTCTTTTAATTTATCATTAATACTAATCAGCTTTAATTTGTCCCTTATTAATACATTCTTCTATTATCTCTTCTACTAATGTTACACATTCGACGGAGGGTCATCATCATCTCCACCACCAATAACTTACAACTATGTACTTGTTTAATGGGCAACAGTGTGCTTGTATAGCATATTTGACTTAATCATTAAATGATATAATTTACTTTTAAGCTAACAATCAGCATCATAAATTTCCAAGATGCCACAAGAATCATTATCTTCAAACGATGATTAAAGCAGTTAATTGAGGTATATACAAATTGGAAGTTGGGGGTCATTTCTCATGACAATTAGTTGATCTTCATCAGGCTTGACTAAAAAATTAAGCTTCGGAAGTAGTACATGATTCTTATCTAGTAATGGATAACTTAAGATTTAGTCTAGCAGGAACTTAGTATTAATAATGCTTACCAGAAAAGAAGATTTGACATCCAACAGCTACCACAAGCATACATACACGGTCACCTGACTCGAGCATTAAGGAGATGGAACGAACCAACTTTTCAGATAAATAAACAAAATGGTTAATCCGAAGTCTATGAACAAAGATTTTCAAGACTAAAACAACGTGAAGAATAAGCAATCATAAAAGAAAAATCTCAACGAACAAAACTCATGAAATTAAGGAAATTAGTAAAACATGAGAAAAAGGAAGAGCATTTACCTTTGCTTTCTAAAACATGAGAAAATCGATGGAGTTAGGAAAAAGAAAGAGTAGTAATAAGGAAACATTTGAAGGCAACAGTCAACAACACATCGTCTTATGATTAAGACAATAAAGATTTAAGCTGCTAAGCACCCTGCCTGCAAACGAAGAGCATGAATATCGCACTGGAATGCAAGCAAAAAGAGAAAAGAAACACATATACAGCCTTTTACTCTGAGAATCCATTTGTTAATATGACAAATCAAAATCAAAGAAAATTTCAGACGCACGCAGCGTGGCACCATCACTAAGCTTTTGATGGTCCCACGCTAGCGTGAGTCTAAAACTTTCCCTTCTTCCTTTCTCTTCTCATAAACACTCTCATTCTACAACTGTCAATGGAAGGTGAGGAATGCTCTATTTATGCCATGGTCCTGCAGGAAAAGCACATCATATTGTGATATCATAATATAGTGTAATGGGACCAACAAAAGTACGGCTCGCTTTGGAACTTATGAACTCAGTAGAAGCCTGGAGAGTGGAAGTGACATAGGTTGCAAAACTTAGTACATACGCGGTTAGCCACTGGTGATGACAAGTGTGGAGTTTTGCATGTCAGCATTCGACAATAGATAAAGTATCCTATTTTACATGACGAGGATTGTGTTGGCGGTGGTGACGCTTTACGTGTGGCCATAACGATTTGTGCAGCTTGTAAACATAAGATTCAATCATCATTATAATTTTTTTCTCATAAAAAATAAAGTTTCTTAATATTGACTTTTGTTCATAATTTAGTGATGTGAAAATAATTTTCGACAAGCTCCTTATTTAATTTATCTCTTTACTTAAATTTTATGTCTCATTTTCTTCCATAATGGTGTTTTGTGAGAGAGAAAAAAATTATCATTAAGTAGAGATAGAACCTAATTCTCTTAATAAACTGACAACCATAAGCTAGTTTTAAAACTCGCATTATATCGGCCAAAAACTTAAAGGCCTATTTGTTAAATTATTGAATCCTTTAACTACCTTTTAACACATAAATCACTTAAAAGATTAATTTCTAACATTATTTTGCTTGACTCATGTGACTTTGTGCAGTCTCTTAAATTAACAATTCAAGTACTCATAATATACAATACGCATAATTTACATACACTGAAATCATCAATAATTATAATTAAGACTAATAAAGGTCATTGTGGTTATACATTATTAATTCAAGATACTCTTTTCCATGTACCACTATAATAGCCTTTCTGTTTAATCATGATTATAAATGGGAAGTACATAATGGAATTTATCATTCAATTCTATTTTAATACCATACGTTGCAATCAAATACATAAAAAAGAAACAGAAACTTCATAAACAATACACTCATTAATGCGCAAAGAGTATCAAATATATCATAAGAGCCAATACAACAGTACTGTCTAATAGTCACTAGCATGCATATGCCTATATTTTTTACATGACTTGAAAATATTTTGGTCAATAAATCCTTCGCCAAAGGGTCAGCTAACATAAGATTTGTACTAATATGTTTTATTAACACTTTACATTTCAGAACCTCCTCCTTAATGGCAAAATATTTCAGTTCCATATGTTAAGCATCTTTAGAATACTTGTCGTTCTTAAAGAAGAAAACTGTTGAAGAATTCTCACAGTAAATTTTTGGGACCTGTCTATAATATCAACAATACCAAGGCCTGAAATAAAGTTTCATAGCCATTTAGCCTAACTCATGGCCTCAAAGCATTTCACAAACTCAACCTCCATTGTGAATGCAACAATTACAAACTACTTCGGACTCTTCCATGAGATGACTCCTTTAGTTAACGGATAAACGCAGCCAAAAGTAGATTTTCTTAGATATACACAGCCAACAAACTTAAAATTTGAGTATCCAACTACCACAAGGTGATCAGACCTTTTAAAAGTAAGTTTGTGTTCTTTACTTCCGTGTAAATATCTTAAAACTTCCTTTTCAACTTTCCAACGATCCATGCTAGATTACTTTGGTATCTCCCTAACATTTCTACTACAAGACTTATGTTTGATCTTGTACATCTCTGAGCATACATTAGGCTCCAAACTACATATATATATGGAATTGATTCCATTTTCTTTTGTTTTAAGTCACTTTTCAAACATTGTGTAAGACTAAACTTGTTCCATTTTTAAATTGGGACTAGTGATGTTGAATATTTATCCATCCTAAATCTCTCTAACACTTTATTAATATATGCTTTATGAGACAAACCTAATAATCCTTACGATCTCTCATGAAATATTTCTATTTCTATCACAAATGTTGCCTCATTCATATCTTTCATTTCAAGATAACTAGAGAGAAAATTTTTAGTCTCATTTAATAGACCAAGATCATTAGCTGTAAGCCAGATATCATCAAGATACAAAACTAGAAAAGTAAACTTACACTTACTGATTATCATATATACACTAATCAATGGTGTTTTCTTTAAATCCAAAGAAAATGATAATATCGTTGAATTTAAGATACCATTGTCAGGAAGCTTATTTAAGTCTTTATGCTAACCTCTTCAATATACAAATCATGTATTCCTTTCTAGCTTTTGTAGACCTTAATGGTTGGTCCATATAGACTTCTTCCTCTAAATCCTCATTTAGAAAGACAATCTTCGCATCCATTTGGTGTCACTCTAGATCATAATGAGCTACTAAAGTCATAATAATTTTGATCAAATCCTTCTTAAAAATTGATGAGAAAGTCTCCTTATAATCAATACCATCTTTTTTAATAAATCTTTTAACAACTAGTTTGGTCTTAAAATGTTCTATGTTACCAAGAGAAGCATGTTTGGTCTTGAAGACCCACTTATAACCGATTCTTTTATAACTTTCTGACAATTTTACAAGGTCCCAAACATCATTATATTCCATAGATTTATACCCATCTTTCAAGGCATTTAATCACTTATCATATTTTTTTCACTATTTATGGCTTACGAAAAGGTCATTGGATCATCTCAATTCTTAATTCATTTTTTTGACTTATGTAGATATATCACATAATCATCAGAAATAGTTGGACTTCTTTCTTTTTGAGACATTCTTAATGTTGTTTATTGTGGATAATCTGCTGTAGGTTCGTTCACTTTATATTCAATTTCATTATGAACTATGGGTTCATTAACTTATTGTTCTTCATGGTTATTAGGTGGTTCAATAATTTGTGAAACAATAAGCTAGGTAAGTGTATAAGCCACAGGGCGTTGGACTTCCAAAGCCATATTACTTGCTATCCCATTTCTTGAATATCCATTATATAAGGTGCTTCACTCCCACTAGTCTCACTATGTTCAATGAACCTGATATTCCCAGTTTCCAAAATTCTTGTAATATGGTAGGACAATAAAATATATACCCTTTGGACTTATTTGGATAACCAATGTAATATCCATTAATTGTTCTTGCATCCATATTCTTTTCATGTAGATTACACTACCTAATTTCTACCTAACAACTCCCAAACATACAGGTGTCTTAAACTAGGTTTTCTTTTAGTCCATAGTTCAAAGGGAGTCTTTGGAATTACCTTACTAGGAGCCCTATTCAATAAATACATGGTAGTTTTCAGTGCATATGTCTACAAAAAAGTAGGTAAAGTTGAATTACACATCATACTCCTAACTATATCTAATAAAGTTTTATTACCCCTTTCTGTCACACCATTTTGTTGTGGTGTGTTACACATTGTATACTGCGCACAAATACCACGTCTTTTAAGGAATTCATCAAAATAACCAAGATTTTGACCAATTCATCATACCTACCATAATATTCACCATCAATATCAGACGACTATTTTCACCTTTTTGTCAACCTCATTAATATAAACCTTTTAAGGAGTTTACAAACTAAGATTTATCATTTAGCAAATAGGCATATCCATAACGTGAATAATTATCTATAAATGTAACATCCCGTTTCCTTACAAAAAGGTTTGAACCCTAGAAATTGGTACATGTGAAAAAAAAACAACACATCTCA
>JANSVA010000003.1:7745697-7790910 GCA_025504915.1 Erythroxylum reticulatum
AATAAAGATAAATAATATATAATAAAATAAGGATTAAAAGCTAAATAATAAACAAATAAGAAAGAAGGAAAATAAACAAATAAAATAAATAAGCAATTGAAAGAGAAAAAAAATTAACTAAAATTACTAAGGGGTAAATATTACAGGTAAAAGTGTTTAGTCTAAATATAAGACATATAATAAAAGGAAAAGGTTTAAAAGACTCTAAAAAAGAAAGGGGCCTCTTTATGAAATATACTTTATGTGTATCATATTTCTCCAAAGTTTCTTATTGAGGGTTAAGCCCTCGACAAGCTCTGAGTCATATCATTTCTAATCACCTCTCTCTAGTTCTTCTTAGGTCCTCTTCCTTTTCTCTTACAATCTCGAAGTATAATCTTCTTACATCTTCTCACTAGGGCATCAAGATTTTTCCTCTTAACATGTTCTAATAACCTAAACCTTGTCTCCCTGAATTTATCATCAATTACAACAATTATTAATTTATCTCTGACCACTACATTCATGACCTTATCTCTTTTTGTAAGGTTACACATCTAATGAAGCATCCCCTTCTCTGCCGCCATTAATTTATGACTATACACCTGTTTGATAGGCTTACACTCAGTCGCATAGAGCATGACCATCCTAATTGCTAAATGGTAGAATTTACCTTTTAGTTCGAGGATTATCTTCTTGCACATAAAATTTCTGATGCACCCTTCCATTTAAGTCACCCTACTTTGAAATGATAAATTATGTCTTCATCTTTCTTGCCATTGATTTGGATGATTGATCTAAGATACTTAAAACAAGCTTTCTACGATATAACTTCTAAACTAAATATTATCTCTCATTGTTAAATAACAAACCTAACTATATTCTTAAAAATTAATGGATAAAGAAAAAGTACTTATAATATGATAAGATCTTAGAAATTAGGAAATAAGGGATAGAATTGATAATCTTTCCAATAACATTTAGATAATGAATATTAACTAATTGATAAAGTTATAATTGATAATATTGATCACATTTTTTATTTTTTCTTTGAATAGGTTAGTAAGAGAAGTGGGACCGTATCAACACTTTCCCTTAGAAAATAGACTTGTTCTCAAAATAAAAACATGGAAATTGATTGGCAAGAAGATCATAATTTTCTCAAATAGACTCTTCAAATGGTTGATTTTTCCATTGAACTAACAACTTGGAAGTAAGAACACATGCTTCTTCAACCTACTGAAGATGAATATTTTAATTGGAGAAAGAGTAATTTGATAATTAGAAGTAATGACTAGGGGAGTTGATGGGTAAGCTAGTATTTGTGCTAAAGCTATGAACACTAGAAGAAGGTGGAAGTTCTAACTTATGGGCGATTAGTCTATTAGGTCAAGTAACATTAAGGGCCAAAAATCTACAGAAAAATTTCTCATTTTATTGTCTAGCAAGTAAGCATTGGCGATAAGGTTGAATTCTTAAAAAATATATAGTTGTCAATATTAAAACTTTACTCTCTTTGCTTATAATCAACTTATGATTTCATACGCGTCTAAGCTTTCAAGAGTTTTGTTCTCAAGAGTTTTAATAAGTCATCTTGAAGAATAAATTGTTCTTTTAACTTAGCAAAAAGTGTTTTTCCTAGAACAAATGGATGGAGTGGTGGAGGATCTTGCCATAAACAATCTTGAAAGGTGTAGTCCTTGTGAAAATGTGAAATTCAGTATTGACAAATACCACATAACTCAATAAGGACATTTGAGTTTGTCCAAATAAGCACTTAAAGGCCTTTGAAAAAAATTAATTGTCATGAGGAAGTTTGAGGGCAACTTGTAGATGCTTTAAATGTTGCTCAACTAATGGACTATAAGCCAAGATGTCGTTTAAGAATACCGAAATAAATCTTCTTAGGTGTGACATCAAAAGGTCATTCATGGTAGTTTAAAAAGTTTATGGAGCGTTGGTAAGGCCAAATGCATTGTTATGAACTTATAATGGTCAGAGTGAGCATGAAAGTTTGCTTTGGCAATATCAACCAAATTAAGATAGATTTGATGATATCTCAATTATAGGTCAATATTGGAAAAATGGCAAAACCATGTAAACCATCAATAAGATTATCTATATTGGATATTTGGCATTTTTCAAGTATGGTAATCTAGTTTAGTGATTGGTAATCAACACACATTTATCAAGTCTTATCTTTTTTCTTGACTAAAAGAACAACACTATGAAAGGGGTTGGAGTTGGGGCATATAAAACTTGAGTAAAGCAAATCTACATTTGGTATTTAATTTTAGATGTTCTAATCCATTGATATTGATAAGGCCTAATATTTGAGGATTTGGATATTAGGAAACGAGGTACATAATGATTGTGCAATTTGAAGGGCGGTGTAGAATTAGGTTTCTAAAAAATAGATATAAATTCATAAAGTAAAGCTTGAATTTAGGGATTATGGATATGAGAAATAACTGAACTATAATTCTCTTTTCCTAAATTTTGGAATGTGGCATTGGTCTAGGCTTTATGAGGGAACCTATATAGCTTACACTTTTAACTGTCCAAATTGAAAAATAAGAAACAACTTATTTGAGGTAGCTTGAATTATGTTGAGCGATGGGAGCCATTGAATACCCATCACAAGATTAGTTCCTTTGATTAAGAAGGAAAAATAATTTTGTATTAGTTTTAAACCTAGCAGTTGTACTTCGACATTCCAATAAAGTCAATTGCAGTAAATCACTTTTTTTCCCTATTTCAACTCTAAAGGAAGGAATTAACTACACTAATAGTTTAAGGTCTTCAACTACATTCTCAACCATAAAATTATGAGCTAAACCATTGTTTATAAGTATGAGGACCTCCTTATTGTTGAGAATTCCTTAGAGCTTTATGGTGGTACCATTCAACTTTCCCAAAATTAGGTGAAAGCTAATTTCAACAAAAATCAGCTTATGCACCACTGTTATGATTGTCTTTGTGACTAGTGTCATCTTCTCTGCCAGCTTCATCATCACAATCCATGAGCTCCAAGAAATAAAAGGCATATATTTAAATCAATGACCAAGAAAAAATTTCTCATTATAAGATAAGCTCAAACCTTTTGCAATTTGATTTTGACTTTTGACGTCCCATAGGCAACTTGGTTGTGAGTGGGCAACTGGGTGAGTGGTTGATGGAATAGTGCGTGTGATATTAAGGAAGAGTTTCTTGCATATTTGGTCTTCGTTTGGAAGAGAAGAACGAGACAAGAAGTATAATTTTTAGGTTATGAAGAATTGTGCCAATTAGGTTAGGCTATGTGATTTAATTTCAATTTAGACTCAAATTCCATTACCAAACTCATGACTTTATATATAATGCACAAATTATGAATTCATACATCTGCTTTATGAAACTCATGTAAGCCATGAAGAAAAAAATGCTCAATAACTAGTGGTCTGCTAGTTTGTTACTCTTATCAATCACTTTGCAAATTCTTGACGATATTCGTAAACTGTCCCATTTTGGCAGATACTGTATAAGTATTTGTCTGAATTTTAAAACTTAGTTTGTAATATCCCATTACGCATGTTGAGACTAGAATAGTGTATATGAGAGATTATGAGAAGTTAAAAAGTGTATTTCATGCTCATGCATAATATAGCATATACATACACGTGAATATTGATTTTTGCATATTAAAATGATTTTACATGCATTCATTGACATTTTACAGGTATAATTGATTTATAAATGAGAATATGTAGAGAATTGTGGATTATATGTGTTGAAAATTGATTTGGTGATAATATTTATTGATTTGGATTGGTGAAATTTAGGAAATTTTCGAAATTATAAGTAATTTTGGACTAGAAAAAACATTAAGTGACAAGTCAATTGACGAATGGTAGTAGAAATAAAAGTCAAATTATAGTGGAGAAATTTGTAGATGATTTTTGGATTTATTGATAAATGTCATCGAAAATTAAGATGATTGGAGTAGTTAAATAGGAGAACCTAGTCTAAGTTTATAGAAATTAGACAAGTGATAAGTGTCACTTGCCAAACCTAACCTTTACTCTTATGAATATACTAAAAAGATAAAATTAATTGTTTGATCTTACTTTCTTCTTCTTTATGGCTTTCTTCATCTTCTGTGAGTTTCTTTACTTCCAGAAATTGTCTCACCCTCACAACGCAAGCCTTGCTCTCATTTTTCACTTACTATTTCATTTTGTTGTCTTCTTCACTATCACTGAAATACCTAACCCTATAACTCTTGATTGGTGATGATCGTATGTTATTGGAAAGCTAGGGTTCACGTGATTCTAAAGAGTTTGGAGTTTTAGCAAGTAAGCAATATGTTAAATTCTTATGAGTTGTTTGAATATGAAATAAATATAGTGATTAAAAGATAGTGACACTACTGGTCATTATTCATGTTAACTATAGATATAGGATGAGAATATAGATATCTTGTTTGTGTGTTTTGATGATCAATATTTCATAAGATGGCGTTGAAGTGATTTTTGAGTTAGAAAGATCATTGAAAGTATGTATAAAAAGAGTGCATAAATTTTTTGGAGAAATGATATACGTATGCTCTGTTTTCACTGTTATTACGTGACTCTCTTTGGGTGTTTTAGAGATGAACTGAAATGAGTTTACAGTTAAGGAAAAAGTGTAAGGTGATGTCGTGATATGGGAAAAGAATTAAAATGATAAGTTAGAGATGAAATGAAGGTGTTTATGAAGATGAAAAAGTACAGCAGATGAAGAAACGCAAAAAATGATGAATATGCGTAATTGATGTCTTGTTTTTTATGTCTATGTTTAATCATGGATTTTGATTTGTTGTGAATAAGTTGAGCTGAAATGGAAGTAGGAATGAAGAGGAAATAGTGAGGAAATAAGTAAGAAATGGTAGATTAAGCAAACAAAAGGAAGGAGAGAACAAAAATTTGCACTTCGTGAATTTGGAGAAGAAACTAGGCAGTGCACGATCTTGACATTGCATGATTGACTGGGATTGCACGATCATGACAATGAAGGCTTACTGAAAGGTGATAATTTTGAACATCCTTTATTCTTTTGACTATAACTTCTTCTGCTAACCTCCAAATGACTTGAAATTTGAACCAACAAACTTTTCACACATTTTTCTTCCTCTCCATAAAAATTTATGGCCATATGAATTCATTCAGAAAAGATTGATTGATGAATTAGGGATGAAGGTTATGAAGTGTGCTGGAATATTGTTAAATGGAGTGTTTTCATTGAATAAACGTCGGTATTTTGGCCATATCTTGATCTGTAGATATCCAAATGAGATGATTTTTTATTTAAATTAAACTAGAAACATATGACTACAAATTTTTTTGAAGAAATATAATTTTAATTTTGTTTCTAAAATCTGGCTTGAAGTTGAGTACAGAGTATTGTTGTAGTTTAAGAATAGTCCGAAGTGTTTTGAGTATAACTTTCAGAATACTGAATCAAATTGTATTATCTTAGTGTCATTAGAAACTTAAGACATAGAGGAACAATTCTCTGGAAGAAAGTGTTACCTAAATACTCCATTTTCTTTATCTTAATGATCATGTAAAGTTGACCCGAAAGTCTATTTTTAGAAAAAGTTGGAAAGATTAATTAAATGATGAACTTAGAATAAATTTTTTTTATTGAGGAGTAAACCTAAGTTCAAATCATACGTATGTGAGTTTTGATATATGAATGATCATGTGATGAGAATAATGGAAATATACTCGGGATCGTCATTAAGCATGCATTGTACATAATCCATATACATATGTGCATAAATGAGTATTTCTATAATTGTGCAAATTTGTGATATGTGTAAATGTATATTGCATGATATAGAGGAACATTTAGAGCGTCAGCATTTAGAAGTTGCCAGGACTTCGAGGCAATAGCTTTCTAGAGCAACTGTGAGTAACCTAGATGGTCTCACTTAATTAATTGTTTGTTTTATATTTTGTATTGAATTATGCTGTGAATTTGCTTGTGTTGGTTCTGGACGTTGAATGTCCGAGATGTTTGACGCATGAATGAAATGTTGAAAGTGTTCCTTGTATATGAATTTATTGAAATAAATATTTGTCAACATATATATTGAATATGGGACCAAAGTTTGAAGATAAATATGAATGTGAATGTGATGCATTTCATTACATGAATGTGTGAATAGATAATGACAGTTGTGATCTGAGTAGCACCGAAAATGAGCTTAAAGCTCATAATGTGATTAAGAACCAAAGACTCACTATGTATAATGCGTCCTGTATCCCCAACGGATAAGGGACATTTGACAATGAGCTCGGTATCCAAAATGGATACGAGAAAGTTATACAAACTTGGTCACAAAAATGTAATAATCGAAAATGAGTCTCATGAACATTGCATATACATTTAATATGTATGTTTGAATGATTGTAATGTATTGTTGACTTGTATTTGAATGAGAACGTAAGAATTGTTAATAAAGTGTTTGTGATGCTACATGATGATAATAAGATGACGTGAATTATGTGATTGTATGTATTGATGTGATGTATGAATTGAGTAAACCATCGAGGATAGTTACTTCACTGAGTTTGTAAAACTCACCAAAATTGCAACGTTGACATTTCAGGACTGAAAGATGACACTAATAACAGAGAGACTCTACAAGAAGCATAGTTTTTGTAATTTTGGAAAAAAGAAATGACTCAAAGGTCTATCAGTTGAGATTGAAGGATTAGATAGAATTTTTGTATAATTCCTTATGTGTATAGCGTGTTTTGTATTTAATTTTGATAATGTACATATAAGGATGAAATATGAAATGCTACAATGTACATATTTGGTTTTTATGAAATGAAATGAGGAATTTGATTTTTAAATATTGTGTCAATTACGCATTAAATGATGATGTCATGATTAAATGAGTGTCGTGACTGCTCTGGCATACTACCCTTGTGGGGTATGTATTCGAATATCACTCAAGATGTTGAATACGTATCTTGCGAGAGTGAGGTATTACATAGTTGGACCATAATTTTCCTATAATGCCTTGAAAAGTTCATTCCAATAGATGAGAGTTTGTTTATTGTTGAGCTATGAAAATAAATGTAGCGTATCTCCTTCAAAATACGTTGCTATAGTATTGACCTTAAACTCTTTTGGTATTTGATATCAATAAAAATATTTCTTACCGGACTGAGTTTATGAGGAACCAAATATGGATGAGAGTAAGTTAGAAAATGATATTGGATGTAAAATTATTGATATGGATTTTGGTGCATTGAACTTTGACGGAGATGATGAGATTTTCCTTAATGGTGAAAATTTTGTACCAAATAAAAATTAGGACCAATTCGATTTAAGCGAATATAATGTGAAATGAAGTTTATAATTTTTCAATTTTATACCTTTTATTTTTAATTTTACTGTATATATTAAATTCTATATATGCAATATAAATGTAAAACTTATATTTCTAAGTTTTTTTTAATTTCATGGTTCCTTTTTTCTTCTTTACATTCATGGGTATTTACTCTTATTATTATAGACCTATATTATTCTTATCGTATAATGTTTTATTGTAATCAATTGTAACATTTAAAGTGCTTTATATTATTCTTAGTTTTGTAATTATATGCGAATTAAATACCTTTTTTATATTAATTATAGTTATTATTAGATACTAAATATAAATAATATTTATCTATATAAGAAATATGTAAAATTAATATTAATATAAATAAAGAGATAATTGGTATATCAAATTTATGTTATTATGATTTTTAAGGTGTGATTGAAGTAAAGTTAAAAATTATATAATACAATATATGGAGAGACTGATTTGAAATTTTATAAGATTGAGATACTATTTTATAATTTAAAAATATAATACTGATCGATATCAATACTATATTGTATCATAACCAAAATAGATGCTAAATTGAAACAATATCCGTAACATGAATTGAAATGACTTCGACTAAGAATACTTTTGTTGAACTACGTTTATTTTCTAGCTGTGGCTTGTTCCACGTTGGATCTTAAGTTGTATTCAAACCTGCATCCAGTTTAATGCTAATTTGTCTTTCAATAATTTTTTTAAAAAAAGAACTAGGGTTGGCCGTGAATTACCAGAGGAAACAGTTTCACTTCTGTTCTTTTTTTTAATTGTTTTTGTTTTTAGTTTTAATTTTAGTTTTCTGATTTTAGTTTTTATTTTTTAAATAAGAAAAAACATATTTAATTGTTTAATAATTACATATTAGATAAAAGTTAAATATAAATTATTTTATAAATAAATAAATGAAATTAATTTATTTTAATCTGTTACATAATATTTATTAATAAATTATTAGTAAAATTATTATATTTTATTAAAATAAATAATTTAATAATTAAGAATTTATTTATTTTTATGTATATTTTTAATTACAAAAGAAAATTTTATTTTAAAGATATTTTAAAATTAAAATTTAATATTTAGATTAGTTACCAAAATTAAATTAGATTATTTATATTTATTATTAATAATTAATATAACTAATTAAATATAGTATTTAACTAAATTATTCATGATTCTTATTAATAATCAATATAAAATAATATATTTTTAGTTAATAGAAAATTAGATTGTGAAAAAAATAGAGTTAAAAAATAAAAATATATATAATATATATTTTTTAGGTTATAAGTGGAATAGATTATAACCAAAATATAAATAAACAGATTTTTGTATTAAATTTGATTATCGAAAAACAAAATATTAAAAACATCAATGAAAACAAACCCTAAGGTTTCGATTAGCTACCAGGCTCAATCATGGGAAGGCCTTGTTAGGGCTATTTGTGCTAATCTTAAGCAGTATAGATCAGTAGCCCAAATATAGAAGCAGCACTAAGTTATATTAGGCCTTAAACGCAGTGATAGATAATATTGAGCCCATAAGTTGCAATGGAAACAAACACTGCCACCAGACCTAAGGAGGTTGGGGGCTAGAGAGAGATAGCCACAGAGATGGCGGGGTTTGGTGCATTTTGGGGAACGAGAGTAATGGAGATAGTGAAGAAGCACGACTCAGGCGGTCTCGTTTGGAAGAGGATTAAGCTTACCTCGACACGTAAAGCCAATGCCAAGAAACGCCTCCGACGCGTTTGGCAGGTTTTTCCTCTTCTGTTTGCTGTACCTTGATTCAGTTTCTGAATTTTTTTTATTCATACTTCTCTCTGCTTGTTCAATGTTCTTTAATTTTGGTCACCCAGAAATTATATGTCTCAAAGTTTTGTCCTTTTTAACCTTTTGTTGATGAATCGAGTTGGTTTTCGTTTCTGGTTAATTAAGAGGCAAGAAACTACGTCTGGACGTTAATGTATTTTGAAGATTTTTGTAGTTGTTTTCCTCTTGATATTTGTCAAACCTTCCAAAATTTTGTTCTTTCCCCTTTTTCTTGTTGATTGTAAGTGTCTTTGCTTTACTGGCTTAATTTAGAGTTGATACCATAATATGATATTTAATGTCATCTTCCCCCGAAGCAAAATATTTCTCCACTTGTTTTTATATGATATCTGGTAAACCTGACCGATTCTTTCTTGTGAATGAAAGTAGGTACAACGTGGTTTCTTGTAGTAGAGTACCTTGATGTAGGAATAATCTCTGAGCAGCCATATTCTGACCTGGATTTGTGCAAACGAATCAACTATTTTGTTTTTGCTCTTTCAAGGGTTACTAACCATTGACTTGAAAACTTTATAAGAAACATTTGGAAAGAAGATAATGTAGAAGAGGTTGTCGGTCTTTTCCAGGGTATAGAAAACTCTCAGTTTTCTTTGATGCCATTACAAATAACAGTTACAATGTTTCTTAACTATAATCTCAACTTACACGTTTGCAATATCAATTCCTTTTAATTTTATCAACAGTCAGGATCTATTGCTATCATTTTTCTGTGAAATCTTTTAATTAGGATCTAATCTCTCCTCAGTAATGTGATAACTACACTGAAACAAAGGAGACAGAAGAAGAATATTAGATTGAAATGGAGAGCAAACAAATGTCTCCTTGAATCCTGAGGTAAATCGCCCTTCAAAGTTGTGGGAAGTATTACTTTTAAACAAGCAGGAGAATAAAAGGAGGATAGGAGAATGGAAGTAGGAAAAGAAACAAATAATTTCGATTTATATCATGTCTAAACCATAAAAAATGTGTTCATGACTCCTGGCTTAAAACATATATGATTGAACTTTTCTGCCACCATGAACTTGGAATCTTGGTTACTAACTGCCTAACTTCTTCACATCAAAATCAAGGTTTTGGGTGTATAATCCGAAAAGGACAGACGCAGAAAATATACCATTAGATGCTTTCTTTATAGCCTAGTCATTTGCAGTTATTAGGATAATAAGGTGACAAACTTCTTTATACGAAGCATAACTAGCATTGTCAAATTGAAGTTATACCTCTTAGCTTCCAATTTTATGCTTCGGGTGATCTCACGGAAGCCTTCTGCCAAAAATTCTAATCTAGCCCCATGTAGAATACCAAGCAAATTTGCTTATTGTTATAAGTGAACGATGGTGATCTTATATGGAATGATTCAATATGCCCCTTTTGTCATATTTACTTTCGTTGAGCTGTGTGTAAAAGTGCCTTCTTGTGTCCTATATTGTCTTGAGGTAAGCAGGTCGCCCCTGGTGCTTACCGAAATTACTTTCCTTTTAAGATTATAGAAGGCTGTTTACCCACTGATTTCTGTTGTGCACAGTCTCTGAATTCCTTGGTGTATTTAAAATGTAATAATTGAAACCAGCAATATCATCTTTTTCCTGCAGAATGAGGCTGTTTTAAAGGCTTGTTCTGAGCAATCTCCCTCGAAAGGTTCAGGTATTGCTGCTCTGAAAGTTGATGAGAGCGAGCCGAGGGACTAAATGAGTTTGCTGACATGTGTAGTCATGAGCCTCAGGTATTGCTGCCCTGAAAGTTGATGAGAGCGAGCCGAGGGAGTAAATGAGTTTGCTGACTAATGTGTAGTTATGAGCATTAGGAGACCTCCTTGGATTCATTTTCGTTGTAGTTTTATAGCTGACCACCATTTGGATCTTCATTTGACCAGAAAACCTGTCTGCCTTTATCATTTTAATCCTTGGATTGTAAATGACTTTGTATTGGTTGGGTTACATGCAATCAGCATATCTACCTAAACTTGATGAGATTTCTATGACGAAACTGTGATTTGCCAATAAGTTAATAATTCTGGTGGGTGTGTGTTCTTGCACGACTAAGCTTCAAATGTTTTCAACGCGTAGACATTGGTAAGAAACTGTAATTGCTGTTCTCAGATAAATAAAGGTTCTGCATACTGATTTCTAACGGTCGGTGGAGTCAAAATATTTGACAGTATATTGTAATATGTCCCCGACTTCCTTTCAGATAGCATCCTAAGTCAGAGGCTTGATTCCAGTATGAAAATTGTTTGTGCTAGCGTTATATCTGTAACTATTGGCGTTTCATTCATCTATCGTGTTTAAATCCGCGATGGAATCTTAATGATTTTTTTAATGTGGAATCTTTGCTTGCCCGGTGAGCAAGGTAGAAACTAGAGCAATGCTGACCCTTGTAATGAGAAGTGGTCCAGATTGGCATTGAAGAAAATTGGTGACTGAATAGGAATGTGGACAGATGATGAGAGGCTAGCCGAAAAGGAAGTTTGACATCTCTCATAGTTTCTCATTTGTAGGCCAGACGGCTGACAGTGACCCTGAAGCTATTGAAATAAGTAAATTATGAATCTAATGAGCTCTTGGGTCGCCTTAACCTAGATACATTAAGGAGGTCATAATTTAAAGTTGCATATTTACACGCAAGTCCAACATAACATGCCTGCCTTTCTAAGATGGTTCTTCATATGCTAGTCCAACATATGATACTTTCTTCGTCTTCTTCTTTGGCGGCTGATATATGCAACTGGAGATTTATGAACCCTTTTGATAATAAGAGTTGTGGTTTTCAAGATATGTTGCTGCATATTTTGGCTACTTTTAGAAAAGCATATTTACTTTGCCTATACGGCAGTTTATGAAGAAACAACATTTATCTGGAAGCAGCAACTTGTTCCGTTGCCTTCCATCCGTGCTCCTTTTTATCGTGTCAGATGAGCTCATCGTCTAGAAAACCATTAATGCATGGAGTGGCCCGTCTTTTGGGCAAACACCATGAACCATTCATTTCCCAACTGTCTTTAGAACCCACTCGCTGAGGACACATGAGAAACCCGAACTCTCAAATTTTTATAAGATGAGTTGCCTTTTTGTGGAGCCAGTTACCTTCTGTATCTACATAACTCATCAATCTTCTATAGCGGCCATAAACTGTTGAAATTGAGTAATAAAAAGAGATTGATGGTTCGTAAAGGTTGTACAGTTTTTTGTGGATTATCTACCCTTTTTCCTCAAAAGAGATTAAGAAGGAACGAAAAAAAAAGGAGATTGATGGCTGGTTGTTGAGGATAGAGGGGTTATAGGGCCCGTCACTTATGGTTTAGGGACCCATAACATGCGTTGTTCGTCGACTACATTCATTGTTAATCAGACTATCGACTGGTGGAATGAGGTTAGAATATTGGAGATGTCGTTGTTGCAGAGATACTAAGCAACCCCTCCTACAATTGTCTAAGCAAAACACCATTTTAAAATAGATTGGTTGGTTTTGGAACAGGTCAAAATACACAGAAAAAATTAATGCATAAAATCCAGTCCCTGTCTACAACTCCAAGGTATTATAGCAATTCTGCAATTTGTCATCTCTGATTGCCGACTAGGACACCCATATAATTTTGATTTCTTATGACTTAACGGGGTAAGTTGTCTTGCTTTCTTTTCTCTGTGTGATTGACCTGGCTGAAATTTATATCAGGTCCAGGTGAGCCTACAGATTTTTGTCTACATATAATCTCTAGTGTGTGTCTGCAGTCTACCGTGACGGCCTTCCCACGTGATTGACAAAACGAAGCCCGAGTCAACAATCTGCACAACTCAATCCATTCTCTAATCTGTTTTGTACTATGAAAATTAGATACGAAGAAACCAGAAAACAGCTTATTTTGTATGGAGAAAAGCTGTAGCCATCCTGATAAGAGAACGCTGCTTAAATTTCAATCTCATAAATGAAAACTTATCACAGTAGAAGTTCTTATTCTAGTTCAGAAAATTTTGTTTTTACTCTTCATGCAACGCTTCACAATACAAACTCATCTAACTTTCACATTCTGGCATGAGTTTGAAAGAATTTTATTGGTTATGACTACACGATCGTGAATAATACATAACAAAGTATAATATCATATGATAAGCTAATTAAATACAAGAAAAAATGTGACGTGAAGAACTCCAACAGCTAAGCGATGTCAAAACAGCTATCACAAGAATCTGTGGTCGGCTGATTATGAACTTGGTTTCTTGTTTAATACCTTCTTAATTATTATTTTAAGTCTGTATTTTCTTTCCTGTTATGGCTTGACACTACCTCCATTTATGTATTGTCAAAGTTCATTCTAAGCCGTCCTTCTTGTCTCTGGCTAGCACCTGGCGCATCTGCAGAGACTTCATGTCAAAACCCTTTTTAACCTGTCTTAAGCATATGATATCATTAACATTTGCGTCAGTTCAAAGCCTAACTTAAAAGCTCAATTTTCCCCCTCTCCTGTAGGATAAATAAATATATTAGGTGATTATCGTCACTAAGCAAGTAGCATTTGCATGTATGACATGTGTACTTTGTAATCCCATTTGATTAAGATTAATCAAGAGTATGGAACAATGGATTCGCAAGTGTTCAGCTTGATTTTGAAGTTAGCCGAAGTTGTAGATAGTTGGAAATTAAAGGATAATACTGCATAGTACTGCTAAAACATACATATGTTGCCTAACAATTTGGAATAGGAATAATTTTAATATTCAAGGAAGTTAAACTATCTGGTTATTACTTTATTCTGACATTAATCTCAAAACACTTTGCAAAGTTGTAAGAAGTCACGAAGGACTTGGACCACAGCTCATCTTCACATACTTCTCTTGCTCAAGAGTCCTATCTAATTTTGATCAGTCTTTATCTACTTTCACCTACTGGTCTTGGAAATTCAATTTTCTAGTTTAACATTTGATCCTTTGTACGAACATAACTACTATCTTCCTGCTACTTGTAGCCCTGTGTGAGTACATGACAATGGCAGCGAATGTCGTAGAAAATTTTCCAGTAATGTCTGTTTCTTGAAACAATATTTGAACCATTTTCAGTGACATATGTTGGAGTGTGTTTGAAGATAATGAAGTTAGAGATTCCACATGTGAAGGGGAATTAGGTTCTGTAAAAGCAACAATTTCTCCTTTCTCTATAAAGAAAAGAGAAACTTGAAAGATTTTGTTCTAATTCTCATTCTGGTCCTGCTGAGAAAAGGAGTTTCCTTTAAACAAAGTTCACGCTAAGAAAAATATACTTCTTTTCCCCTTCTATGGTCTTTCCACCTTTTATTTTTCTTCCTTTCAGCTTTCGGATCGATTCTCTTGAAAATCAATTGCCTTTTATTAAAGAACTAGCTCAGTATGTTAATGGAATGGCTAAGAGTTTGTGTGAACTTGATAGACGAAACAAATATGCGAATAAAAGAGAACACATCAGTCACTTTGAAACATTTTGGGATTTGACTACAAGACGATCTGTTAACACCCTTTTCTCAACACAATACTGTTTAACAGTTAAACGCCGGTTCTTGTTTTTTTCTTCCATCTATTTTTTTTCCTGACATCTCTTTCTTCAGAACCATAATCACAGACAAGAGACCCTAATGAACAAGCACTAGATTGCCTACACCAGTATTCTGACTGAGAAAACAAGGGCACTATCAACTGACTGAGAAAGTAAAAGAGGGCACTAAAAGAGAGTGACTATGGTTTTTTCCTCAAATATGGAAAATTGTGGCAACTACTACTTTCCTCGTGATCATCTGATTCAGTGGAAGAAACCTCTGTGACTCCACTCGACCCTGAGGATGAGGAGGACGGTGCAAGATTCAAATCAGTCCTCTCCTTTGTCAAGAAATCATAGAAAACAGGCCTTGGAGTCCTGAGTTTTTGCACTTTGTTATCACTTCCAAGTTGCAAGTTAGCCTCTTCGTTTCTGGTACCCCTCTTCTTCAAAAATATACGGCAGAGAACCCAATGTTTCATATCCACCATACAATCCTGAGAGGTTATAGCAAAGCTCAATCAATTTTAAGAAAGCGTGGTGTGGTTTAATTATCTTAAGAACTTATAGCACAACGTTTGCTTCCCGGAAACAGAAACAAATGCCAACAGAATTGAACTGCAACGGAGACTCACCAAGGTCGAGTCCTTCTGAGGAGCCTCATTGGTGGGTGTTTCGGTGCAGACTAGACGGTATTCGTGCATTATCCAATCCGTCCTAGACCCATGTGGGGGTTTTCCTCTATAAAAAACCAGAGTTTTTTTCATCCCCACAATTTTGTTGCCTTTGGAAGTCACAATTTGCTTGTCAATCCCAGTTGCCTTCCAGTAACCAGAAGCTGTGGCTCTGTTGGATCTGTTCCCGTTGGGATACTTGGCTTCCCTGGTACTAAAGAAGTACCTCTCTTGCTCCAAAGCACCTAAAGCCACAAATCATCGGAGTCAAAACTAAAAATCCATTAAGTTCGTAAAAGTCTGTTGAAAGCTTGCCATTTAAGCTCAAAGAACCGTTACATTATGTTGTCTAGTAGCATAAAGCATTATCACTAATTCAATTTACAATTTAACATAAAGCTCTCTCCCTCTCCTTTTTTATTTTTATTTTTTTGAACGAGCTTTACACATAAACCTTCATGAAAAATCCATAATTTTGGAAAACATTTTCAACTTTCGTAATCACCCAAGCATGTTCAAACACCAACCTGGTAAATCCCAAGGATCAGACTTGCAAACATCGACTTCAGGGATTATAGAGGCAGGCAAAGCGCAAGAGAAGACCTTTCGCTTCAAGTACTGAACAACAAGCTCCTCATCAGTTGGGTGAAACCTAAAACCAGGAGGCAATCTAAGCACACCATTCTTAACAAAATTTATCTTCTCCATCTCCAAAAACCTACAAGCACTTCAAAATCAACAGTCTAAATGTACCTCCTTTCCAAAAACCAGGTCAAAGATCAAATCTTTACACCCAAAAAACAAGAATTACCCAACTACAGTTTTACTTCAAAGCCTCAAAATTCATCAAGAATCTTTACAACCCAATAAGGGTCACAGAAAGAACACTTCAAAAGATGAGCCACAAGAGCAAGAGAGAACAAGAACAAGAAAAAAGATGAAAGCTTTGAACTTGGGTGTGTAAGGACATAAAGGAAGACAGAGTTTGCGAGGGTGGGTGTATGTGTGGGCTAATTTAGAGAGAAAGCATAGGTTTTTATAGTAATGGGTGTGTGAGAGGGAGGTCAGCTATGGAATACGGACGATTCATTTGGCGTAAACCAGACTCAAACTCTTAACTCCTTTTCTGTTTGACGTTATTTGTTCAGAAACGCTTAGGACTTTTAAAAGCAGTTATTATATTTTAGGTTGTCTCTGCCAAAACTTTAAAGAGGAGAAAAAAAAAGAAAGAAGAGAAAACTTCATAGAAAGTTGAAAAGAAACCGAATATGAATCTTTTGTAGCCTAAGAAAGCTGAGTTGTGTGTGACAACTCTTGCTGTTAAAACTTAAAACCCCTTTCCTTTGTCTTTCCCTTTCAACCCTAGTTTTCAATGCCATTTCCCTAATTGCCCATTTACGTACTGTCATTGTTAGACTAGCTGAAGAACAAGTAGCGTTCGTTTATGCAAATGGGCTTTGCTCCAGTAAATGTGTTCGTCACGGATAAAGCTATTGTTCATTAAGTAATCATTTTCCCTTGTTTGATCAAGAAAAAGCATTATGTTTTTCGTGTTAGGCAATAGACTTAGTTTGTTCGTCTTTTGCTTAGTTTACTCTAACCGATAGGTAACAGGTACTGGTTCTCCATCTGAAATTGGAATGCTATTACTTAATGAAACACGGTGATCCAGTTCAAGGGTTTTGGTTAATGATTGGCTAATATTGCATTCCAACACTAATTTCTTTTGCTTTTTAGAAAAGAAAATTGTGGACGGTGGAGGGGATAATTCGGACAGGACAAGCAACGTTTTCGGGGGCAATTGGGTCGTTTTAAGGAAAATGTGACCAGAGTGACAAACTAAGGAAAGCTTATGAGGTTAGTAGTCTCGTAAGGGTGAAGTCACCTTATGTCATTGGGCGAAAATCAAAGTGTTCAAAAAGCCCCAAAAGCAAAAGAAGAGAACATCTCACCGCACGTCATGCTTTGCTAATGGAGATTACCAATTTCTTTGTTCATTACAACCTGTGAAAGTACATGCTTATGCCTCCTTTCACTTCATCTCTTAAAACCCCCTTTCTGGAGAACAAAAATCCGTCACCCTCCAGTTTAGTGAAAATGTCTGCTCCTTTACTTATCACCAACTTATGCTGTTAAACTCCTTTTTCATCTTCACTTTTGACAAAAGGAGAGTTGCCCCTTAAGCATGCATGGTTCAGCCACTGAAATATCCCTCCATGTCTTAATGTTGTTCCAATTTTAGAATTAGATTTCACTCTACTACTACTACTACTAATAATTTTGTTTATTATGGACTAATTTAATTGGATTTATCTCTTTATTTTCAAGTTTTTAAAAAATATTTAATGTATCATTAAAAAAATAATAAAAGTTGTTTCATTTGTTCATCATCAAAGTATTATATAGTTAGTATTAATTTAATGGGGATTTTTAAAGAAAATTTCGATACTAAATTCACGGAGGCCAATTTCAAAACAATGCCTCGTATCAAAGTGAGCATCGCGCAAATCTTTGAATTTGACTTTTTTTTTTTGGTTATAATTAAGAGCATGCCCCTATTATCATTCTGAATGCTATATTCTTCTAGTTTGTACAATTCGTAGAAGCAAGTGTTAGGAGATTTATTGGTTTTTCGAGTTCGCATACAAGGAAGAAGGGGTAAGAATCATATCTCATATTTCTTTACTTACTAATAAATCAAATAGGGTAAGTAAACTAAACAAGTAAAAAGTACTTTAGGTAATTAAATTTCTCTGAAAATAGCAACCAAACACTTACTCTCTAAATGAAAAATGACTTCCACTAAGCACAAGAGTTACGAAATTATATGATCCATTCACCATATCACTCAAGAAATTCTGACGACATAAAATGTATGCAATGTAATAAGATGACAAGAGAAGCTGAATTATTTAACAACCACTTAATACATAGACCTTGGTTAATGTTAGAAGTGGAAAGCTTAAACATAGTGTCATGTGTGCAGTATAATGATGATGACCCATTAGAATAGACGCACAGGGATACCTGTGGCAACAAACTTGATAATTTCAGGATAAGCTATTCTACTCCTGTAGTCATTGGAATTGGAATTGACATTGCCTGGAAACCATTCTCTCCAGGATAAGTCATATCCAATAATTGCAATCTCTTCCCTTTTCACTAGGGTATGTACATATATATATATATATATATACATTAAACAGTTAGATTTTGAGGAAGAAATAAAGAGGGAAAAACAAACTTTTTTCGATGTGAAGTTTTTAACGGAGTCTTCTTAGCAGGAAAAGAAAATGTTTTGTTGAATTATGAAAGGTTTTAGTTCCCTTAGCCAAATAGCAAATTTTTGTTCTGAATGGTGGGTGGAATAAAGATAGAGGTCCCTAGTTGCCTCCAAAACGACGGGCACTCACGTCGGATTGAGGGTAACAGACAAAAAAGCCACCCTCAAGTCATGCCCCATTCAAGATTTGCTCGATCTTCCTTGTCTCACTGTTCTGGATCAGATAGAAAAATTCTCAAGAAATCATATCAAGAATCTATCTTTATATATAGACACAACTACCCTTTCGACAAGGGTTGCTGTGTTAGCTCTGGCATTTTTCTTATCTTGTGCAAGCAAATTATTAGCTGGAAAAAAATTTAAACACAAACATGACCTTATTCTATTGTATACGTTGGCATATTATATTTATTTGCTATAATTTGAACCTTTTCCTTCCATGAAAGTAAGCCTTCTCGGATGGATAATCGATACACAACTCTTACAAACTGGCATCAGATTCTCTGTATTTAACATTCTAGTTCAACCCAATTCGATATCGTTTTGGATATAAACAAACATAAAACGATGTGCGAAGTTGAAACATAGTACAAGATAAAGAATATCAAAACCTAACAAACTATGCAATTTCAAGAATTCGTTTTAGTTAGAAGTAAGAGTCCTAATTAATAGGAAGTAGGTATAGGTCCAATTCAGGACACTCTATTATGAGCATACAAAAAATGTGTGTATTTGGGTGTTTTTATCTTTAGAATTAAACAAAATCCGCACTCCAATATTGTCAAGCACCGTAATCTTCTTCAATAACTCCAGTAACATGTTTTTGGAGCTGATGAGATTTGAGAAAAAGCAAAGAGCAAGAAATTTTGTAGAGGTGGAATACAAGTAGAAGGTGGTTGGAAGAAGAGGAATAGGGTAACGTGGGAGGGTTAAGATTTAGTCAAACTAAAGCCCCAAACATTGAAAAATGTGAAGAAGCCGGATTCCGTAGGGAGGAGGGAAACTAAATTTCCATATAATTGAACTTATTTATTTATTTGATATGGAGACTAAATGACGGCATGTTCTTCAGGTGCGATACGTTACTTTCCCTTCAGTAGCTCCAAGTTAAAACTTAAAACCATATAACGTGTTTTAATTCAATAAAGTCATATTTAAAATCTTAATATTTTTAAAATAAATAAGATTTTAAAGAAATTTGTATCTTTTATTTTTTTTTATTTTTATTACGAAACTATTTTTGTTCCGTGGTCACGTGTATTCTTGGTCCACTCTTTCAAATACGCTTAGGGCTAATGGTAACAAAACCTAATTAATAATGAAAAGACATGCCTCTTGATAGCAACTAGATTAATTCTTGTAGCGTCTGTCACGTAATTTCATTAAACTTGTAAAACTCAGTTTTTTTCTAAGAAATTAAATAAAAAACCTTTGGTAGGGTAAAGGAGGAAGGAAAAGATTGAGATTCCTACAAGCAAATGGCATTGGCATAAAATACCCACTTGTGTTAGATGGTAATGGGAAGAAAAGGCAAGGTTTCGTAAGCCAGATTGCGGCTATGATTTTTGCACTTTCTATCCATTTATTCTTCTCTCTCTATTTAATTTAATTTTTTTTTTTTTCTGGTTGTGCGAGGGTCAAAGTAGTTTGCGTGTGGGTGTTGGAGAAGAGTAAGGCAGAAACGTCAAAGGCTGCAATTATTGTCTTTTGAGTAAAATAATGTTGTTCAGTGGAAAATGTTTTTGTGCTTCTCTTTAAACTATTTTTTGTCTATTTAACTACTTTTGGCATTCATGTGCACAATGTTTTTTAATTATTAAGGTCTTAGTGTTCTGTCTGCTTGTCCCTTTAGTTAGGTATTTTGGGGTGTGGCTTCCCCTTAATCTTCTCTCTTCACCTATACTTCATCAGTTTGCGGAACTCCTGAAGGGTTTTCTTTGTTGGCTGAATCCTTTTCGAGATTGCCCTCCTGAGAAGCATTTCAGTGCCAAGTATCCAACCTTAATTGCTTTAGACGTGCACATAATTGAAGAGAAAGAGGGAAACATTTGTAGAGTTTATAAATCCTATTTTTTTGATAACCTCAGTTAAATATTGATTAATATACAATCGATGAAGTACTATTTGAAAAAGAAAAAAAACTTTTTAAAAATCTCTCACATAATAATAATAATAATAATAATAATAATAATAATAATAATAATAATCTTCAAATAAAGGCTAACTTATAAGAATACTATGCACATCGTTAAAAGGTAAGGTTCCTCACAAAGAGAAAGATATTTCCAGGCATTGATAGTTCTTAAGGCCACTAAGTTGCCTAATTTCATCAATAACTTACTTAGTGTAAGCAAATGGTCCTATTTAATTATCAACCACCAAAAAGGAGACGCGGAGGTTCAAGGAGTGCTCTTGCTACTTTATGCCAATCATTTCTGTATTATGGTCTGAGGCATCATATTCCATGTTTGAGTTGGAGCAGCATTACCCTTCCTTTCTTTTTATTTTTATCCAAAAACAATAGAAAATTTAACTGATGTCGTGGGATTTGTAAATCACTACATACTATGTGTAAGCGAAAAAAATAGTAAGTGTAAAACAACATTTCACATGGCAGATACATTAACAAGTCGAGCAAGCAATAGCTAGCAACCAATGAAATATGCAATTTCTAGAACTAAGGGACCGTAGGGGTACACAAATTCAAAAGTCGACATGGATGACACAGTTGACCCCAAATTGTATAATTCAATTGTTTATATTAATGATGAAGATGCCTTCACTACATGACCTGCTTTTCTTCTTAAAGGGTATTTTGAGTTTAATTTTCAAAGCACACTTTCTTCTATTTAACGCTATTGCTATTTTGTCCATCAATTTAAAGCAAGAGATCTAGGTTATAGAATGATAAAGAGCCTTACTGTTAAAGGCTCCAGGTTCAAGTTTGAGAAATTCTCCAAAACTTACTTTTAATCAGAATATTATGATCTATAAAAATGTTATTTACTGTGAACTTGAAGAAAGGATAACGACCTCATGTTTCCTTATAAAACAAGATTGTAGAATGAAAGTTACCGAGAAGATAAATGTAGTTATCAGAATAAGATCAACACAGGAGATTTTGGAATAGGATAGGTGCTTTTATTCTATTACAGGTAAGACAGGGTTATTGGGACATAGTGAACATTATGAAAAGTAAGACTAGGACCACACACAAATTGCATCAAAAAATAGACATCTACTAGTAGTAATGCGAGTTGTTGTCTATAACCTGTACCACTTTACTACGCAAGCTTGAATCAGACTCGTGACCGTAAGGTTTGCCACATTGGGTTCCATCTACTAGAGCCAACTGTCGGGTGCGACCCAGCAAGTTGCATTACATTTACACCCCTTTATAACTGAAACTACTATTAAACTTAATTGTCTGTTTCAGCTTGTCCGATCCAACGTCGCTTGCACGGATTATTCCTTTCGTCTACGTTTGTAGCTTGGTAAGTCCATAAGTTGGTTTCATCCGTCACTTGTTTAATATGTCGTACGATTCTCAACTCATATTGCCTTGTCAAGCCTCTTAAATGTTGACATAAACTTCCCGAACAGGTTGTCCAATTGAATTTGATTGAATAAAATTTATCACGTATCTTTAAATACCAACACTTCAGGTTGGCTAGACATTTAGAAAGCATTGAGGAAGGGAAGAGTTAGAAAAATCTTAAAGGCGAAGAATTTTTACGGGACTGACTAGTTTTCTATGTTGAACACTCGGGCTCTTCCAATTCCAGGACGAGATGGATTGATTTATTGACAAACGTTTTCTTTTCCCCGTACGCAATTGGGACGAATCTGACTTGAGAATATGTTAGCAGAGGTTGCACAATCGAGTAAAAGGCCAAATACATGCATGTTGGTTAGCATTGAAAATGTTGGCCAATTAGCTGAAACAACTCAAAATTCTATTCGTCTTTCGCAAGCAGAACATTTCAGATTCTCTCATTGATTTGATCAGAAAAAGAGAACCCCGATGCTATTTGATTTCAGGAATAGTTTTTCTTCAGATTAACAATCCTGAAGAAAGTGTATTAAACTACCTTTTCCTTTTGGTGATAGTTCGTAAATAGAACATACATATAATAAGAAGAGAGAAAGTGATTGGACTGGCAATGGCATGCCTGTTGTGCCACTTGACTTGAAGCCTATAGTCGATGCTTGTACGTATAAATCGTACGTGAGACGTACTTTTCTATACCGTATGTGCTGTTTTAACTACAAATTAGAAAAAGTGGCTTTCAGAGCATGGAATCTCAAGCAAGGACACTCTTCAAAGAAACTTCCTCATGTAACAACAAAAAGATGAGAGGGATGGTGACGTATTAGTGCATGTGAACCCAAGTGGGTTGCTTGATCTCATCTAACGTGAAAAAAAATATCTGTAACAACCCCTAATCGGTACATTTTCTGGCTTTAGAAGCAAATTACACCCATCTTCCAAGTTTCTTTTCCTGCTTTCGGGCGGTTGCTTCTACAGAGACTCTTCTCCTGTGCAATAGTTAAATGCATGTTTTTGTCCCTCTCTGGAGGCACAGTAACATCAGTTATTTTGTCCTTCTATTTCCTTAATGGTTTGTTCCTGTTTTCACATGCTCTATGTGCTTACTATTCCAGGACGAGGAGCGCAATGTTAGTTGGATATTCTGAAACCGAATATAAGTAGGGATTAATTTCCAATCTTGAAAGTTTATGTACCCTGTGATGTTTTGTTAATGGTCTTATAGCTGACAGAATTAAGTGTTAATGCTCCTAGCCCACGAACTGCTCTAGTTGGAACTTGGAAGGCCTATATTTACGTTTCGACCATATGTAGTCGGTTTTGAGATCTTTGGGAATGACATAGGCTTTTGATCTTGGACTTATTGAAAATAATGAAAGCAAGGCCCACTAAGTGCTTCTAGTGAGATGAAACTATCGTATCCCAATCACCAACATAATGAAGGTGCGATAAGCATTTCAGTCTAAGAAAATAATCAGACATTACAGAAAGGTGTTTGATATTGGATTTGTGAACAATAGACAATTCTAGTTCCTTCCTGTATCATTTCGTCCAACTCAAATTCATGTTACATTTTAACCGTACCATCCTTATTATAATTGAGATTACCGAACTTAACTTCTATTGTATAATATTAATTTGAGTTCAAAATAAAAACTTATTATATTGATAGTCCATCGCTGACTAATAAATAATAAATTCCTAATTACCAAACCATGCAATAAATAGCGAGTTAGAGTCGAATAACATAAAGTTGGGATGCAAATGTTATTTTAAATGTTGCAAACAAATGAAAAAACATCCTAAAATAATGAAAACGAAACAACTAAGATGCAATGAACGTAAATAGAAAAACAAATACAAAGCAGATTTAGAAAAGACTAATAACAATGGTAAAGAAGTGGGTTAGATATACCTTTGAGATTCTGGGATGTTCATTGACCATCGAATCTAAATAAAAGGTACTCTTATCATGGTGTTAGCCTATGGACTCGATTAATCTCTCGAACCCTTAATTTCTTTAAAACAGACAAAACTAACAAGCTTTAAAAATGTCCCGATCTCTACTATAACTTAAAATAGGCTCTCTAAGTTCAATAGCGAAGACATTAGGTACTAAAAAACAAATAACTTAGGCCACCTACTTATAAACTCGAAAAGTATAACCTAAAGGTATGAGATCCTAGATTAGTTGATTGAGTATCATGACAAATTCAACTAACCTATTGCTACTTCTAGGAATCACTATCGATTATTACATATCACACGCTTATCTGTAGCCTTGGATTAGAAAGTTACATAATGGGTGGTCAAGCCTATAAGCAACTCTTAATTCATGACGTTTATCCTAAATCCTAAACCAACCTAGACCTACAAGCACCAATTCAAGACAAGTTTAACCCCATTCTGACAATTTCCATCCCTTCATCCTTAATAATATCTCCAAGCTTTTAATAGTCTAGCCACTTATGTTCATATTAAGCAAAATAGACATTAAATAAACAAAACTCATACTTGGTTAAATAAAACTAAGGTTGGAAATTATAAACGAAGTAATAAAAACCAAAATTCAACACTAACTTAATAGGAATCAAAAATTTTTATTCTAATAAATAACTAATCATAACCCAAATTACAAAATCTAAACTAATTGCATCAAAATAAAATTTCCAGCACACATAACTTGCACAAAACCAAATTAATTGATCATGAACCTAAGAACATGCATAAATCCTAACTATTAAGCATAAATTAATCAAAAGCATCACAAATAAGTAAAAACTCATAACATAAGACATTAAACATTCAAATATCTAATAAATTAAGACCTGAAAAAGCATATAAATAAGCTTAAACAAACAATATTAAAGCTGGAAAATTGAAAGAATAACATCCATTATTATAATATAAAATTTCCTTACAAAATTCATAAATTTCAACTATAAAATCCATCAAACATTCATTCTAAAAATTCTAGAACATGTAAACATATTCAGTACTAAGAAAGCTTTAAACTAATGAAATGAATATTAATAGATTCAAACATATGAAAATAAAGCATTGAAACTGAAAGAGAATAGCTAAGCTTATGGAAAGAATAGCTAAGCTTATGGAAAGTAGCGAATGAAAAAAAGACTATAGCTAAAAAACAATGAAAAAGCTAAGGAAAATGGAGTAAAAAAATGTTGTAGTCGTCTCTATGGTGGAGAGCCTCTCCTGGAAAGCTAGCTCCAAGCCTCCACCTTGCCAAGAAAGTGTTGAAGCCGTAACAATAATTTATCTGCTTCTCCTTCTCTTTTCTTGGAGTTTTCCCAAAAGTGGCAGATTGGAGAGCTCCTTTCTAGGTCATTTCTCTTTCTTTATATAGTATCTTTCATTTAGGGTAAACCCTAGGTTTTTCCCGTGCTTAAAAAATCCCTAAAAAACTTAAGTCTGGAAGGTTGTACGCATCTTGTGTCGCGTAGGCCACGATCATGGTTTAAAATTTTTCTTTCTATCACGATTGTGGTAGAGGAAGCCACGATCGTGGCAGACGTACGAGGCTTTTGTCATGATCTAATTTTCCTCCAAACTTTGTCAAACTTCTTCCTTTTGGCATATATTTGTGTTCAATCATTTAATCTGTATGTAAACACAAAATAAACACAAATTGAGTATTTAAACACAAAAATAAGATTGAAAAGACATTGAAATGCATAAGAAAATATAAGATAATTCAATCCTATCAAATACCCCTACACGTGAACTATTGCTTGTCCTCAAGCAATTTAAAAATAACTAAGATATTCTATCAATTTGTTTTTAAGGAAAATCGAGTATGTGCAATCTTCAAACTTCGACAAACTCAAGTATCGAGCTACTACATATATCATAATCTTTTCATCAATGCACATAAATAAAGTCAAAATTTGATACCATTGATCAAAGGTAAAATAAAACTAAGATGGATTTTCCTTATGATGTTCACTCATTTCACTCAAGTGTTTAAGGTCGGTGTTTCACTCAATACTCCCTCTGAGAGACTACACTACTATAAGCATGCAAATTCACTAATTCTCTACCACATAGATTACATGCTATCAAGGATCAAAAAGGGCTTATACTTAGGGTTGTAATGGGGTTTAGGTTAAGGCGAAACAAAAAGGTCAAAGGGTAACTCACAAGTATTAATAACGTACTAAGTAAGAAGGGATAACCAAACACAAATTTTGAGGTATGCATATAAATACCACAAACTACAACTACTTATCAATAACTAATGCTACAACGTTTCCTTCAACAATAAAAACAAAGATGCTTTTAATCAATAATACCAAAAACAAAGATGCTTTTCTTCTTTTTTGTTTTACTTGAATAACACTAAAACAATAAGGAAACAATATCAGCATAAATCAATAAAACACGAGTAGAAGTACCTCTCAAAACATTTCAGAATTGAATACAAAACAAAAGTCCCTAAATCATATACATCAAATGTGTGGCGCCCTACTCCCATCAGACGTTTGTGCCCATACGTCCTTCCAACATTTGAGCACATGCCCAACAAAGGTGATGCACCAATCTACATCACTTTCATTTACTCATAGCATCATAAATTAAAACATAAAAATCACCCTGGCTAAAACCTAGATTTCTCATTTCATTTTTTAAACAATATGTACATTGTGGCTTTACATTAACATCCATATATGTACATTTTCAAAACTAATCAGAGTTTACATCTCTGTATACAAAATATGCTACATACATGAGCAATTATACAAAAATTTATCTAAATCACTTAGTCCCAGCTGACTGACCTTTGAGCCATGTCTTCTATCCAAAATCAGTACTAGTTCTCTTCTAAATTGACTTAGAAGCTATATTGTCTCTCTCAAACCTAAAAGGTCAATGTGTAATTTTTGGTGAGTTTTACGAACTCTGTGAGTCAACCATCCTCGATGGTTCACGTATATTACATAACACAACAATCTATGCAATCAGTTAGTTCATATCATTTCAAGTATCATCATGTAGCATCACAAAACACCTTGACACAATTTTCACATTTCCCATTCAACATAATTTAATAATACATTACAATCATTTAATTCGTACATACATAAAGTGTATAAGCAATGCTTATGAGACTCACGTTCGTTTATTTCGTTGCTATGACCAAGTTCCTTTTTCTCTGTCCCATATCCATTGTGGATACCGGGCTTATTAATACTGTCCCTTATCCGTTGGAGATGTAGGGCTCATTTTACATATTGAGCCAGAGGCTCTTAGCACATTCTAAGCTTTAAGCTCTTTTTACTGGCGACTCCAATCACAACTAGCTTTATCTTTCATGCATTCATGTAATGCAATGCACCACACATATTCAATCAATCATTGTGTTCAATCAATCAAATTCACATTCATAGTCTCATTCACATTTGTCATCGGAGCTTAGTCCAGCATTCAACAAAATCACATATTCAGTAAAATTCACATTCAATGAGCACTTCCAATGTTATTCATGCATCAAACACCTTGGACATTCAATGTCTAGAATCAATACATACACATCACATAATAATTCAATACATAATTCAATCAAACAAATAATCATAGCGAGATCATCTAGGTTACTCATAGTTTGCTCCAGATAGCTATTACCTCGAAGTCCCGGCAATGTCTGGATGTTGTCACTCTATTTGCTCTTCTATATCATGCAACACACATTTATATACATTACAACTTATATATAAGTACTCATTTATATACATATTATGTACAATGCATACTCAATGACGATCCCGGGTACATTTCCTTAATATACGTCTCATAACCAATTAACATCATCTTTAAATCATTCCTTAATACCTAATACACTTTCCGTACTTTAATCGCTCAATTCATCATCAACTAGGCTAATTCAAGATCGCATTCAAGCCTAATTGCATCATATGAAAGTACCTTACCATTTGTTGTTTCAAACATCATATAAAAGAAGAATAACTCACATTGATGCCCTTTCTAGTTTTTTTTCTTAAGACAGATTTTCGGGCTAATTTTGCATGGCCATTTTGATATAGAAAATGAGGTATTTAGGCAATACATTCTTCTAAACAAATGTTTCTATATGTGAAATAACCTTAAATCCGATGTCGCCTTGCGGTTACTTCAAAATTTAACCAAGGATTGCATATAGCGCAACTTTGGGTATCACAACCCGGTACCACATCGAGCCCATGACAATTAAGGTGGTATTAGAGCTAGTACCCGAACCGTTGTGTCAGCTAGGCTGAACCCAAAAGAGGGCTGCGCCCTAAGGGGGTGGAGAATGTGAGATCCCACATCGGAGGGTACGAATACCTCTCCTTTATGGACACATTTTCTATGGCCTAATGCATCGAATCCTATTAGAACTCCGAGGTTAAATGTGCTTGGGTGAGAGTAGTACTGGGATGGGTGACCTCTTGGGAAGTTCTTAGGAAAAGCAAAACTGTGAGGGCTTGGCTGGGCTAAGGCCCAAAGCGGACAATATCTGTGAGCGGGTGATCTGGGCTGTTACATTGGGTCGTTCTCTTTGAGGAACTAAAAAAAATGAAATTAAATTCCTAAGTAACTAAATGCAATGCAGCCTAAACTATGGAATGGGGTGTGATTTGATGAATTACCACTAAACTCATACGGTACAAGTGGCTGTGAGGGCTTGGCTGGGCTAAGGCCCAAAGCGGACAATATCTGTGAGTGGGTGATTTGGGCTGTTACATTGGGTCGTTCTCTTTGAGGAACCAAAAAAATGAAATTAAATTCCTAAGTAACTAAATGTAATGCAGCCTAAACTATGGAATGGGGTGTGATTTGATGAATAACCACTAAACTCATACGGTACAAGTGGCTCACTTATCTCTCAAATAGGGAAATTTTCACTCAATCCACCTAGATTAGCACCTACCATAAGCTCGTAAAGATTCTACTATCTCCACCACTAACATACCATAGATTTATGATCAAGGGGACTTTTGTAGGGTTGTAATGTTGATGAAAGGATAATGAATGGATGAAATGGGAAAAAAAGATGACAAATGCATTGCATGAGTGTTAAGAAACAACTCAAAATGAGTTAAATTGCAACCATCAAATGAACACCAATATGTAATTATCAACTTTAAAGACCCAATCTTTAATCTTCAATCCACCAAGAGATGCCTTATTTCAAACTTTATTCTTTTTGGCCAAACTATTCTCTCTTTTTTTCTTCTCATTTTTAACTTTTTTTTTTATTTTTTATTTTACAAATTTGGCATACCCTAACCTAAGAAGATAAAAATAACAACATCAATTATGCACATTTAATCATGAAGAACATAATGTAACTTATGCAAAACACTTGTTCAAAAATAATGGAATGAATGAAAGTGAAGGGCTCAAAGGGTAAGCAAAGGTCAATTGAAATGGCTTATGTTTGGGTTGGCTTATGTTTGGGTAAGGGGGTTTAAAAATAAATGCCCCTATCATGCTCACAAATCTAGGTATTAACGCAGCTTTAAAAAAGAATCTAGACAAGTTCTAAAGTCTAACCAAGCGAGGTAGAAATCACACAAGATGAGAAAGAAAAGTAAGGATAAAAAATTCCTTCAAAAAAGGCTTTCTCTAAGATATTCCCTCCCTAAAATCAAGCTATACAACAACGTTAGTAACACTGCACCAAAGGCACTCTACTATGCTAATCAACTAAGAATAAAAATTACTCAAATCAAAATGCATTCAAACCTTAACATGTCAATGTTCACATACATAAGCAACAAGGATTTGAAAACAAAACCCAAGGATTGCAAAAGTCAAGTGAGAAGGTGGGATTCATAGCAGCAAATTGTTCTCAAGAGAAAAAAACCCAGTCAATTTAGCTCAATCAAAAAAATAGTGCCTAATGAAAAGTCACAAAATGATAATCAAGTAGTGGTAGACAATTCAGCAAAAGCAATCCCTTTCCCACACTTAGTCAATACATTGGCCTCAATGTAAGAAAAACAAGTATAGGTAAAATGGCAAGAGCAAAGGGGAAACTAACTAACAATAACTAAACAAAATAAATAACTACAACTACTTCCTACTGGAAGGTTCCCTCCTCCACACTTATTCCGAACTATCTCAGCAGACAGATATCACCATTAATATAATAGAGAATAAAGGAGAAAGGTGGAAGGGAATAACCATGGGATTAGGGGGGTCTTTGATCCTCATGGTAGTGCTTAAGCAAATGACCATTGACTTGTGAAACATGACCAGTTGCTTCATCTACTAGCTCTACTATTCCAAATGAATGCACCTTAGTGACTTTGAAAGGGCCCTCCCATTTGGTGACAAACTTCCGAGCATTAACTTTAACTAAGCCTTAAACTTTAAAACTTTATCACCTTCATGGAATTCTTTCCTCAAAATTTGTTTGTCATGAATCATTTTAAGCTTGTCTTTATAGATTATGGCATTATCATAAGACTCAAGTCTCATCTTTTTGAGCTCCTGGAGTTGCATGGTCCAGTTTTCAAGTGAAGATTCAAGGCTTGCATTACATGCTTTGATCGCCCAATAAGATTTGTGCTCGATCTCTATAGGTAGATGGCACGACTTGCCACAGAGTAACCGAAAGGGAGACATGCCTATGGGGGTCTTGTAGGTAGTCCTATAAGCCTACAACGCCTCCTCAAGCCTTTCACTCCAATCTTTTTGGTATGGCTTCACAATCTTTAGTATACGCTTCATTTCCCGATTGGAGACTTTAGCCAACCCATTTGTCTGAGGGTGGTAAGGAGTGGCTAGCTTTTGATTAACTCCATACTTAGCAAGTAAAGACTTGATAGTCCTATTGTAGAAATGTGTTCCTTAGTTACTGAAAATTGCTTTTGGAATGCCGTACTTACAAAAGATATGAGCACGTAAAAACTTGGCAACAGTAGAAGCATCATCTTTCCTAATTGGCATCACCTCTACCCACCTAGACACATAATCCACTACAAGTAATATATATGAAAACCCAAATGATGGAGGAAAGGGACCCATAAAATCCATGCCCCAAACATAAAAAATTTCACAAAAATGCATAGGTCTTAAAGACATTTCATACTTTTTACCCAGACTCCCAAACCTTTGGCACTTATCACAAGACTTGTAAAAGCATAAGCATCTTTGAATAAGGTACGCTAGTAAAACCCACACTTTAAAATCTTCATAGCAGTCCTATTAGCACTAAAATGTCCCACGCAAGATAAAGAATGTGCAAAGGTAAGGATAGAGTAGATCTCATTGTTAGGAACACATCATTTGATGATCTGATCACTGCATTGCTTCCAAAGAATTGGAGCATCCTATGTATAGTATCTTGCCTCCCTCTTCAGCTTATCAACCTGAAACTTAGACATAAAAGGAGGCATAAAATTATTGACAATGTAATTAACAATATTAGAGTACCAAGGCTCCTAAACCGCCAAGGAAAAAAATGCAGAATTAGGAAAAAAATCAACAGTAAGATCAGAAGAGTCAACTCCTTCAGAGTCTTCAAGTGACCGACTAAGGTGGTTAGCTATATGATTCTCTGCTCTAGCTCTGTCTCTGATTTCAATATCAAACCCCTGTAACAATAAAGCCCATCTCAGTAGGCTTGGTTTAGACTAGGGCTTCTTAAACAAGTACCGCATCGCTGCATGATCTGTAAAAGTAACCACTTAAGAGTTTATTAGATATTGTCTAAACTTATCCAAAGAAAAGATTATAGCAAAAAGTTCCTTCTCGGTAGTGGTATAATTCACTTGAAAGGAGTCAAGTATCTTAGAGGCATAGGCTATCACTCTGGATCGCTTTTCCTCCCTCTGTCTAAGCATAGCACCAATTGCAAAATTAGAAGCATCACATGATAGTTCAAAGGGCAAATTCCAATTAGGTGCAGTTAGAATAAGAGGTGAAACAAACAAGGATTTCAAAGTGTCGAAGGCATGTCTACATTTATCATCAAAGTGAAAATTAATATCTTTTTTCAACAATGTAGAAAGGGGTAAAGCAATTGTACTAAAATCTTTTACAAAGCACCGATAAAACCCCGCATGCTCCAAAAAAGACCTCAATTCTTTTAGACAAGTAAGATAAGGAAGTATAGAAATGGTTTCAGTCTTGGCTCTATCAGCCTCAATCCCCTTTTGAGAGATGTGATGACCTAACACTATGCCACTATCTACCATAAAATGAAATTTCTCATAATTCAAAACTAATGTTTTTTGGATGCATCTACCAAGAACACATTCAAGACTAAACAAGCAATCATCAAAGATATCACCATAAATGGTGAAGTCATCCATAAAAGCCTCCATATTTCTCTCCAATAAATCACAGAAGATTGCCATCATACACCTTTGAAAGGTGCATGGAGCGTTACACAACCCAAATGGCATCTTTCGATAAGCGTAGGTACCAAAAGGGCATGTAAAAGTAGTCTTGTCTTAGTCTGCAGGTGCAATCGACACCTGGAAGTAACCTGAAAAACCATCCAAGAAATAATAGTGAGATTTCCTTGATAATCTTTCCAACATTTGATCAATGAAAGGTAATAGAAAATGATCCTTACTAGTTGCTTCGTTCAACTTTCTATAGCCTACGCACATTTTCCAAGCATTTTGAACTCTTGATGGAATAAGTTCATCACTCTCATTTCTCACTAATGTGATACTGCTCTTTTTCGGTACTATCTATATCAGGCTCACCCACTCACTGTCTGATATGACGTATGTTTCTTGCACTCAATAACTTAGATACCTTCTTCTTAATCACATTATGAATAAGAGGATTCGACCTCCTAAGTGGCTGCCTAACTGGCTTGGACCTGTCAGCCAAAAGGATCTTGTGTGTGCAAACCAAGGGATCAATTTTTGGTATGTCCCCTAAAGACCAACCTATAACCCTCCTATATCTTTTCAACACAGAAACTAATTTCTCTTCTTCAGAACTACTAAAAGAATTGGAAATAATAATAGACAATTTGCAATCATCAGCAAGAAAGACATATTTCAATTTAGAGGGAAGGGGTTTCAATTCTAAATAAGGGAATTGCACAATAGAAGGAACCAACTTTGGTATATCAAATGCATTTAGTGTAAATGATGCATCGATGTTGTTTGGGGAAGAGGATATAAGCTCAGTGCAGTGTATATGTCCTCCACTTCTCGACTCAGTTCCACCATCAGATGACCTGAAAATAGAAGAATTAGGGTCAGTCTGATCATGTATTAGAGGGGTTTAGAAGTGTAGCAGGATCACTGCTATCCTCTTCTAATATTCCAGCACCACTTGAAAGAGAAACTACTTTCGTAGCTTGTATAACAGCTTCCTTATCATCAGTTCCTGCAAAATCAAGAAACACACCTTCCTCAAGGCTATCAAATGCAAAATTAGCAGTAAAATCAAAACAAAAGGATGCATCAAAATTTTGCTAAATGGAAAGCCACCAATCTATCTTTAAATAATAGAAACATGGTATGTCACCCTTATATGCACAAAAATCAGAAGAATGGGGGCAGGATAAACAAGCAAGTGCATTATGATGATTCACACCTAAATTACACCAGTCGGGCTCATATACATCAGTCTCATGTAAATCTTCCACATCATTATCATGACATTCAATCAAACTAACACCCAAGTAAGAACAATTTTCATAACCATGGCTTATAACTTCTGAAAGATTAAATTGCACTTCTTGATCCCCAATTCCTATAGTGATAATGCCCTTCTTTATGTTAATTATGGTCTTAATAGTAAGAAGGAATGGCCTACCTAGAATCAAGGTTTTCTCAGAAGGAAGCTTATTAGTGATATCCAGGACATAAAAGTTAGGTGGGAAAACAAGACCTTTGACTTATACAAGGATATCCTCTAGAATGCCTTTAGGGTATCTCACTGTCTTATCCACTAGACCAAGCACTACACTAGTGTCTTCTAAAACTTCAATACCCAAGGTCTTATAAATAGAGGTTGACATGACATTAATTGCTGCACTTAAGTCAAGTAAGGCATGAGAAACAGTAGTTCTACCTATGTTACAGGGGATAGTGTAAGAACCGGGGCCTTTGCATTTAATGGGCAACTTTGGCTTAAATAAGGCACTAACACTCAACCTTAGTTGGATTCTCTCACTATGCCTATACTTTATCTCATTTGTGCATAGGCCTTTTAAGAATTTAGCACACTTAGGCATCTTTTTAATCAATTCAAGCAATGACATATTCACCTCAAGTGTGCTAAACATTTCAAACAATTCATCATTGTCTTTCTTGTCAACAATCTTTTTACCAATCAAGTAAGAATTTGGAAAAGGCAAGTCACAAATTTTTACCTCATCACCTTTGGAGTCGGATGGTGATCCTTCCTCTATTGATCTCTTTATGATAGTTACTGCCTCTTCATCATTTTGCACCACTGGTTGTTTTTGAGACTTCTCCATAAGCTTCTTTTTTTGTAAGTTTTCATATTGAATATAAGTTTTCTTCTTAGATTGGGAGGTTTCTTGAGTAGTGTTAGCAGGAGAAGACTCAACTTTCATTTCCTCATCAACCGGTTCTTCATTTTCTTCATTATCTTTGAATTTCACTTTCTTAGCACCAATTTTCTTACCACTTCTCAGTGTGATTGCATTCAAAAATTTTGGATTTATTACTGTGTTGGAGGGTATAGAATTAATACTCTTTGCTTATTGTTCACTCAATTTATTGGAGATTTGAGTAACAAAAGTGTTCAAGTTCTCATGTTTAGTCTCTAGTTGCTCCAACTTAGAGAACATATTTTGTAGGCATCCATCTTATTCCCCATATCATTCAACTTAGCATTGGTTTGTGTCTTCTTGTGATCTAATCTTGAATTAATCCCGACAATGCCCTTCATGATCATAGCAAATTCATCACCTTTAGAAAAAGAAGATGGCGTACTTTAATTAGACACCATTTGATTGGAAGAATTTCCTTGAATGTTTCCTTGATTCCTACCCAATCTAAAATTAGGATGATCTCTCCAACTTGGATTAAAGGTGTTGGAGTAGGGATCCCTCTTTTGATATTGGCCATTCCTATTTTGGTAGAGGGCAGAAACTTCTTCATATTGAGCACAATTATTAGAAGCATGCATCATGGACCCATAATACTCACAACCGACTATTATGGCTTGAAAATGACTCACTGAATTAGCTTGCTTAGCCTTCATATTATTCTCTAAAAGATTAAGTCTTTTTTTAAAGCAGTAATTTCAGTAAGAATATCTTGGGACTCAATTCTCTAAGTGAACTACTTGCTGCGGCATGAATTAAGGGCTTATGATGTGGAAGGAGTCCTTTATAGAAAGAGTTCACCAGATCATTCTTTGAAATATTATGGTGTGGACACTAGGCTAGAAGTGTGATGAACCTTGTCCAATATTCATGCATGGATTCATTATCTCGTTGCACCATACTAGTTATCTCCTTTTTGAGCCTTGAAGTCTTAGAAGCAGGAAAATATTCATCTAAAAATGCTCCTTTCAACTGATCCCAGGTCAATGTGGTGAAATGTTGAGGTAGTATATAAAGCCACTCCTTAGCTTTTCCTTCTAAAGTGAAGTAGAATGCTCTCCTCAATACATCTTCAAGATTTATCATAGGTGGTTTCATGGAAGAACACACTATATGCATAGTCTTCAAATGCCTATGTGGATCATCACCTACAATGACATGGAATCTAGGCAAGGAAGAAATTAATGCTCCTTTAATTTCAAAGTTCACATCATCAGTATAAAAGCTATAAGGGTCATAATCAACATTGGAATTATTAATCTCCCTCATGCTTCTGTTATCCTCACCATTATTCTGTATGTTATTCTCACTATTTCTGTTGTTCCCATTAGGCCCAACATATCTATTATTACCATTATTGCCATCTATGGTATGTTGCTCTAATTCAAAATCATTAGCAGACAAGTGTTCACTAGAGGTAGCTCTCTCACTAGGTTCTTGTTCACTAGATGACAAACTTGACTCTTGTGAACTATGCTCCTCCTCAACAAGAACTTGACTTGCGCTCTCTATTCTCCTCTCTTCTAATCTTTTTCACTAACCTCTCAAGTTCAAGATTTAAAGGATTTAAAGCTAAAACCCTATCACTCCTACGCATAAACAATAACAAAAAGAACGAGGTGCAAAATTGACCTACATAATAAGATTAAAGTTTAAAAAAATGGAAGAATCTAATGAGTGCAAGTGTAAGTGTGTGTATGAATGTATGAGTATGGATGACAATACACTTTATAGTGTATGAAAGAGTGTGAAAATTTGTAATATAAATAATTAATCAAAGAATGTACAAAACTCCACTAAAGTGCACAAAAGAGCAAAATTTCCAAAACTTGACTTGGAGAATGGACTCCTACACTCAAGAAAGCAACTGAGTAGGCTATAATTAAGCAAACAGGAGCATTCTAATCCAATAAACAGCAACCAAGTCAAAAAGTAACCCAAAACTTTTATCTAGCTAAGAAAATACAAAAATGCAAATAGAAATGGACTATGCAATACCAATGCAAGTATGAGGCTCAATACAAAAATTTTAGTCAAATGTTAATTGACACTTAGTTACTAGGAACCAATTTCTTGGTTCCCCGACAATGGTGTCACTTGAAATAACCTTAAATATGATGCCGACAATGGCGCTACTTGAAATAACCTTAAATTTGATGTCGCTTTGGGGTTACTTCAAAATTTAACCAAGGATTGCATATAGCCCAACCTTGGGCCATTCTCTTTGAGGAACCAAAAGAAATGAAATGAAATTCTTGAGTAACTAAATGCAATGCAGCTTAAACTATGGAATGGGGTGCGATTTGATCAATTACCACTAAAATTGCAATGAATTAGAATAAACATAAAGGACTTGTTCTTGGTATTTTAAATTTAAAATGAGTGATATGAAATGGTAGTGAGTGAATGTAAAAAGAAGAAAAACACAAGTAATTAACAATGATAAACACACTCCAGTTCAATAGCGTAAGCAATCATCACTCAAACAGATATTGGAGTTAAACAAATGAACCAAGAGTTAAAATTAAGCTTTTAATCCAACAAATGAGCCACCTCAAATTGTTACAAAAATATTTTCCAAAATTTCAATCTACTAACTGTCACTAGAATAGTAAAATGTAATCAAGGATACTAAAACCAATGCTCGATTTTTACTCAATAATTCATAAAACAAAATTAACATTAGCAACTGATATAATAATCTAATCATTTAAGCCACCTTGAATAATCACCAAATATTCAGTAAAATGATCAATGCAAAGTCTTGACCCAAAATAAAGTAATGAAATTGAACCAAAATTAGCACAATATCAGTTGCTAAATAATAACACAGCCATAAAAATCTTCCAATTCAAAGATTTATCCATAAATAACTTCAAATAATTAAATAGTTATCCTAAGACCTAGGAATCACTAAATAATTAACTGGTTTGAAAATAAATACAACTTAAACTCCCCTATAAAAACCCAAGCTCTTGCCATTGCCATTGAATCAGAGGATTATGATGAACAATCCACAAAAAACTATAGAAGACGCTAGATACAATGAGCTATAGTGGTCAGCTATGAAAGGTGGAAGATGAGGGTTCAAATTTTTGGTAGTTGAGGAGCAAAAAATGAAGCCTAGACAGCACATACGCCTCCGCACTCACTACTTTCCAGACCAACAATGCCCCTCTCTCTTCACGTTCCCAAACCAAGCTCACGCACACAACACACACTCCTGCAATAACAACGCTCCAGATCCACGTAGAGACACAGCAGCATACAGACATGCCTCCCAGCCCTTCATACACTAGCCAAGACCACACACACACCACACGTTTATTGTAGCGGATATGACAAATTAAGTCTTTTTTTTAGTTTTCTCAAAACCTTTGGAAGCCTCTACTCTCTTACACTGTCGTTTCTCTTTGTCCTAGCCATGCACGCTATCATTTTCTTCTGCCTTCTCTTCAGATCATGCTATCATTTGGACAACGTTGCCTCCTCATAGCACTTGCACTCCACCAATGTTGTCATTTTCTTTTGTCCTTTGTTGCTGCCCAATGCATTCCACTCCCTTTTACTTTGTCGTTTTCTGAAGTGGTGCTTGCATTTAAGCTTCTCTTCTCAAGTTGTTTCAATGCCTTAGATCACTACTTAATCTTTTTGAACTCTAATTTTTCCAAGTACTTTACAGTAAAAATTATAAATAAAGTAACATTAATTGTCTAAAATCAATTTATCATAGTTAAACACAAATTAGATGTAAGGCACAATAATTCAAATAATGATCAAATAATTCCATAAAGACCAATTATAATGACAAAAGCCCATCCAATTGATATGAAAATATGTATAAATAAATTAGTTTGTCAACATGTCTTAAGTTTCTAACAACACCAAGTTCACACATTTTGGTTAAGTATTCTGTAAGTTATACTCAAAATACTACAAACTGTTCTCACGCCGCGACAGCTCATAATGCTCAACTTTAAGCCAAGTTTCAAAACCCTTAGAGACATAATTCAAAGTTGATTCCTTCATGAAAAATATATCCATTTGTAATTAGTTTAATATAAACTTAAAATAATCCCATTTAGATATGTATAAATCAAGATATGGCTAAAATACAGATACATGTCTAGTGGAAACGTTACAACTAACATATTCCAGCTATTATCTTTCAATTTTCCAAATTTTTAACTCCTACATTTTACATCTAACACATCTTGTACATAAATCATCTTTTCTACTTCATTTACTCTTCATTATTAGCTCCATTTCAGTTCAAAACATCCACAAAACACATTATACAAGATTGTTGATCATAACCCTATAAACAGAACATCAACCATGTCTATGCATTCTTTAATATTTCAGCACACATTCAACTCCATTGTCACCTTTCCTTTATCTATAAACTATCATCCTAATTTCGAGACACTATAATATCCCTTTCTTTCTCTTTTAACTCACTCTACTTCATCTCTATTACAATTACTAACATTCACGTTATTACGTACCAAAACGGAACATATTCATATACACATTCATTTTCAATTTTCTGCACATGTTCTGCTTCATTTTTCACCTTCATGTCATTCCTAACTATCACCTTAATTTATCTCATTTCAAAACACCATAGTACTCCTTTTTGTTAGCTCTAAACCCAAGTTATTTTATCTCTAAAACAATCAAAGAAATTCACTTAATATACTAAGAAAACAGAACATAAATATCCAATTTACAAGTCATAATTTCTACAATTCTTTTTGCACCATTTTAATCATTTTTCAAGTTCAAACTCATCTCTACAACTTATGAAAGGTTAATCATCTTATATGCAGAAACAAGACATTTATATGCACATTTCATCACTCACGATTCACACATATAATTTCATGATCAAGTCATCAATCTCAAATTACTCATCATATCAGTTTGATTTAACATTATCCATGATGATTAAAGCATAACTTACTTGATTTAGCTTCAAAATCTTCAAAATTTTCAGGAACACCAAGAAGCCCTAACTTCTCATACAACCTACTTACAACATTATGGAGGTTGGAAGGTTTGGGTTTTCTTGTGGAAAATGAAGAAGACAAAGAGTAGCAAGTGAAAGATGAGAGAGCTAGGTTCAACTTGAATGGAGATTGGTGAGAAAATTCATGAAGAAGGTGAAGAAGAATGTGACAAAGAAGAAGAAGAAGAAGAAAGCAAGATTCAAGACAATTTAATGGTCTTCAAAGTAATTAAGAGAATCGTTGGATAGAGACATTGTTGGACCCCATTTCAGAGCCCAACAATCCGGAGTCATAAAACCTGAGCGTATTTTCCTGTAGGGTTATCTTAAAGAACCTTCATTAGTGGTCATCTCACAAGGGTGGTGTTCCCACACCAACCAATCACCAACATCACAATTTGAATTCTTCAAAAAAAATTGTAGCTCTATGTGTCTAGTTTATTTTCAAATAAGAACCACCTCATTCGGAGCTCTATCGCTTAAGTTGCTTAAAAACCCAAAGTATGTTCATAACCCAATTATGCTCTTCCAACCGATCCCTCATTTTCTTTCCATCAATAATTTTCAAATCAACACTAAAAGCTACCAATTTTTATGGTGAGATATAAAAATGTATTAGAAATCTATTTCTTTAAGAATCACTTCATTTAGAGGTTGGATGATGAAGTTATGGCCAAAAGAATCAAACATGTTTATGTCCTCAATCATATTGTACCTGTCTTAGGACAATTGATATAACTTTCTCTAAAGATGTCAGATTATGGTCATTCTTAGAAGGTTTCAAAGAGGACTTCTAGATATACAACTTTTATGAGACCCCAAATAGAGATTCTGCCATTTAGAGGGTCAAAAATGCAAATTTCAGAAAGTGTATAGTGTATGTCCATTAAACGGACATACATGTCTGCCTAACGAACATACACGAGATTGGGGGTCATTCCAAACTTGAGGAGGTCCGTTTAATGGATTTAATGTCCATTAAATGGACATGGGAAAAGTTGGGGGTCCTCACAGACCTGAGAAGGTCTATTTAATGGACCTGAATTCAATCTAACGGATATAGGGGATACCCAAGCCCCTCCTAAGCCTCTGTAATGGTTCCTACATCCATTCTAACATTTCTTTCACTCATAATCTTCTAAAATTCACCTCTTTTAGTACAATACCATTTCATATCAATCAAAACACCAACCTTGTTTCATTAAATCCTCTAATCTCTACTCATTTGATTCATCAAATTCACTAATTCTCATCCTCTTTCCATAGTTGTCCTGTGTATACCTCCCCTGTAGCATCACTACTTATAATGATCATATCTCTCAACTACAATATCCAAAAATTTCATACTTTATACCGTTGGGAAGCTAAGAGTATGAGATACAACTTCTAAAAAGACAACTTTGTCTAATTTAACCTAGATTAATCCAATTTTCCCTTAAATTCAGTACATAATCTTAACCCTATGAAAGACTTGAAATATGAAATGTACAACTACAAGATAAATAAGCACATACACAAAGGAAACTTCTTCAATTCTTAATTCATTTCTAAATCAAAATGAAGTTCATATATAGCTTTAATTACATATCAACATTTCATCAAAGTCTTAACACAAGATACAAAATACATTGGATGCTCAATGTTTGATATGCTTATAAAGCTATCTAAAAGTCACTAACTTAGTACAAAAGCTAACTATCTTGGAGTTTGTCCAAATGCCTTGCAAGGATCACTAATCTTCTCGATCTGCACCTGAGGAGGGAAAATGATGGGTTGAGCTACTCAGCTTAGTGGCTAATGTATTTATAGCCATCGGTAATTAGTTATCAATTCAGGCGTATGTATATATATACATCTAGAAATTCAAGCATTCTCAATCTATTCTAGTAATACAAGCATTAATCATTTTAGCTCAAACTCATAACACACAAGTCACAACATACACACACATAGGCAAGCATTTGCCTAATTACATAATAACTATAAATAAATTACCCACATTTTTTTGCTAAAAATCCAAGCTCAAGATTGCCTTTTCTCTTGCTCTTGAGTAAGGTTTTCTTGATTCCCTTCAAATAAACCAATATTGTTATTCCAAATTCAAATGGAAATTCCCTAAAACTTCCATAATCACAAAAATGCAATTAATACAAATCAAACTCAAACCTAACATACCCATAGTCCATCTAGGATTAAAAAAAACCCAAAACCTAGTTTAGAAACCCTAGGAATCAATGGGTTCTCTTAAATCATCTTTCAACATAAACCCTTCAGCCTCTACACAAAACCCCTTTCTCTCTCTAGCTCTTTCATTATCAACACAACCCACTTCTTTAGTAAAGCAAGAAGAAAAAATGATTTACTTCCCTTAATAAGCTTAATTTCTCTTCTTTTTCTTCTTCTTTCTTCTTCCTTCTTCCTTCCAAGCTTCCCACTATTTTCCTTCTTTTCTCTTTTTCACATTTTCTCTTCTCTTCTTCTCTCTTCTATGACACTCTCTCATCTCTCTTCTAATTCAAGATAACTTTTATTCTCTTTCTTCCAATTATACCCCTCATTTAGTTAATCTTTCCAATTTTGCCCTTCATCTTAATCTAATGCCCATTTAACAACATAGTCCATTAATACCATACTATACCCTAAATTTAATTCTAATCTTTCTATTTAATAACCCCAATTGCTACTCACATTTTCTAAATAAATGACTAAATTCTAAAAATATAAAATAAACAAACAAATCATATATAAATAATTAAACAATTAATAAGTAATTTAGAAAAATTTCAAGATCCAATAGACATGGCCTGGCAAGTGAACCTTGTCACTTGCTACATGTCCAATCTCTATAGGTTTAAACTAGGTTCTCTTATTTAACTAATCCAATCAACTCCAATTTTTACTCCAATTGTCTCCTAATTTTCAATGACACTTTTCAATAAATCCTAAAGTCATTTATAAAAAATTTCACTACTCTTTGACTTTTATTTCAACTACCATTTATCAATTGTCTTGGCTGTTGGGCCCCAAATTGTTTTATTGATTTTATTAAGCATGATTTTAATAAATTTTGGGAGGTCTTGATAGATTAAATATTTTAAAGAAATTAACATGTCAATGTTATTAGGATTTTATTGCTTAGGTTGGTTAAATTAAAGTGTTAAGAGTGTATAACCTGAAGGACAAAATTGGCAAATCACTTAAGGATGAGGATTATAAGGCATAAATGGAAGCAAAAAAGGGTCATCTTACAACCATTAAGGGTATAAAAAGAAGAAGAAGTTGTTGTCTTGTTTTAAATTGAAGAACAAATCGTGGAAGAGAGGAAAAGAAGAGAAAAGCTATGGTTTTTGAGAGATCTTGAAGAATTTGAAGCTAAAACAAGTAAGTATAAGCATTAAGCTTTCTTGATTGTTAGATGAAGCATATTTAGTGATAGTTGGAAGTGAAAAAACAAGGTTGAATGTGGGTAGGAAGTTGTTGATGAATGGTATGAGTTAATGTTTTACATTTTTGGGTTAATGATCAAAGAGAGATCATGAATGGGTTTGTGAATGATATTGGGTTGAAATGAAGTTAAAAATGAAGTAGAAGTGATGGTTTAGGTTTAATATGGGTTATACGTAAAAGGTGGGAAGTTAAAAACTAGAAAAAAGTAGAAAAACATGTCTTCGGGGTAGGTTTCTGGACAAATTCGCAGCAGCGAACTCAATTTTCCTGCACGAACATACTTTGGTATTTTGGGCAAAACTTTTTCTGTAGATGTCCAAATGGACTGAATTTTGATTTGTTGTAAACTAGAGACATAGGGATAAAAACTGTATGAAGGAATTGAGTATAAATTCAATCTATAATTATTTAAATTTTAGGATGGAATTCGACCATATATTTTTTTTCAGCATAAGAAATAGTCCAAATTGTTTAGGTATGACTTCCCGATTTCTAAACCAAATTGATTGGAATTTTAGTTATTGTTTAAGGAAATCAAGTGAGGCAAGAGAGAAAAGAGGAGCAAGAGCAAAGACATCCCTAAGCAAGTTTATAAGCAAGGAATTCAAGGTGGGTATATATTGATAATAGAGTAAATAAGCCACTAATTGTTTTCTTTGAATCAAGGAAGCTTAATGGTTTCAATTGCAACATAGATGTTGCATTTATTTGCTTCTTGGTTGGAATGTGAAATTGTTATATGTTTGTTACATGAATTGTGTTGATGATTTATCAAAAGACTTCAAAAATGTTTCTTTTTGAAAAGATACATGTTTATAAAATCAGGTTTTCGGAAATGGTTTTCGAAATATCTCATGTATATGAAAAACAAGTTCCCAATATGCGCCATATGGGCAAACTATTTTGAATTCATGAATTACATGTTATGTGAGTTTGGTGTAATCCATTCAAGAATGTCACGTGCACGTTGACCAAGAAAAGGCTTCTCCCGCCTGCCTGTTAGTGGCACAGAGTTCCTTCATGGACTCCCGAGTGTTTACATCTATGCAAGACTATTATGTGGGATTGCGATAGTATGTCAAGTTTTACAACTACACAGGACCATTATGTGGAAATTTATAGTTCGTTATATTCATGAATCTACCCAAACCATTCTGATGTGCTTATGTGCTTATGAAGTGTTAACATGTTTGATGCATACATAATTTATAATTGCTCATGAATTGTTTGATAACTTAAGAATTTTGAGAAATAAGTGTTTGTGATTTTCATACAAAATTACTATGGTTTCAAAAAACATATAATGGCATTGAGTTTTGAAAGTGGTTTTTTCTTGTTTCTCGATTATAAATCTGTTACCCACGAGCTTTAAGCTGACCTCCATTCTCCTCCCCCTATTCAAGTGATGGGCAAGAGATCGAGTATGTCAAGAGTTATGACATCACTCCAAATTAGCATAGTTGTGTAATTTTAGGATAGATTTTTGGGAATTCAAGGCTTTACCCGCATTTCAAGTTCTGCTAGTTCAAATGTATTTTGTATTTTTGGTTCTTGAACTCAACTGATGTATTATGGATTGAAATGTCATTAAAGCTTTGTAAAACTTTTTTCTTTTGTTATAAATGAAATATATTTGGGATGTCAATGATTTTTCTTATTTTCGAAAAGTGTTCGATTATGGAAATGAGATTAAGATTTTGAGAACTTATTTGTGGTTAAGTTCTTATACATTTTGTTTTTGCGTTGAATTGATGAAGGTGGTTGAAAGAATTTATGTTTGCATTTATTAGGGTAGGTAATTTTGGGTTATGGGTTCTGCTAAAGGGGTTTTCATTGTTGCAAAGCCAAGAGTTCTCCACGGTGTAATTCTCCCGAAGGAAATTCTGCTTTTCTCGTGGCAACTTCACCACGGTGAAGTTAAACTTGTCATTGCGGTGAAATTAACCCAAAGGGTCAGTGAAGTTTTCTCGCGTATGT
>JANSVA010000003.1:7810126-7821480 GCA_025504915.1 Erythroxylum reticulatum
GTTATTGTTATTATTATTATTTGTTAACTTTTTTACTAATACAAATCATTCATTTTAAAATAATCAATGAATTACATCTTTCTAATTATATTATACTGCAGGGGCATTTTCGTCATTAACACTGTTTTTTTGTTTGTCCACTACAACCAAACACATTTTGTCCTCGAGACAGAGACAATTTTTTTTTGTTCTGTCCATTGCAACCAAACACCTCACTGTTCTCCAATTTTTATTCTGTTCCGTCTCTAAATTTTCGTCTCATTCCGTCTCTGCTTATTGAAGACAGTAATCAAACGCAATGTTAGGGTTTACTAGTTATCGATTGTTTCAGAACAAATATAAGAAAATTTGATATATCTATATAGTACATATTATTATGGCTTTAATTAGTTATAGTCTGACACTTTTATAGCATATTTCATATAAATTATATATTTTTTCTTTGTTTAGCTTATTGTCTTGTAGGCTATGATTTTAAAGGAGGAATCTTAGAAATGAGTGCAACATTTTCCAAAGTTATCTAATAAAGGACTTTACAGAATACATTTGGAGGTTGATTCAAGCTTAAAGATGTTGAAATTGGAGAATTTAATGGAAAATTCCTAATAGGCACTACACTTGCCAAAGGAGGCAATTTTTGTCTTTGTGAGGTTCAATAATTGAAGAATCAGTAACTAACGAGTACTTTCTCTAATATGGTGTTAAACACTAGTCTTATCTTGGATGGGAGAAGTTAAAAAATAGAACAAAATTAGTATCTGAGTGGTACATAGACCAACACTAAACTCTTTATGGTAATTACTTAAGAATTTCCAAAAATTAACCAATGCTAGTATTGGAAGTTGGAATGAAGCTTGTTCTCATGCACAATTTCTAAGGAGACATTAGATCACAAGTTCAAGCATTATAAAACTCTTATTTTTCTAATCCTAATTATACATGCTTTTTTAGGTTTAACCTAATGGACTTTTTCAATGGGTATGACTGGCACCTTGCATTTGTTATCATTGTTTTAGGGTTTTCTTAGCATTAAAGGATGATTCAGAGCAAGATTGGAGGAGATCGTGATAAGTTCTCTAACCTTAGCCAGGGTTAGGGATGTAGCTTAGTATGGATTGGTTATATTTATTCACTTGTTCTTAATCATTGGATTTGTACATGGCCACTATAGATTCAATCTTAGGAATTGTATGAAGGACCAAAAGGTGAAGTAAGATCCATATGCTAGGAGAAATAAACATTTTAGATTTAAAAGATGAAATTATCTTAGACTATTATGATAACAAAATGGATTAACTATGTTTAACGAGTTTAATTAGGTTAAATTGCATTAGATCATAAAAGTATCGAGAAGTGGTAATTACTTAATTGAAAACATATGTGTCCAGAGAGAGGGCATGCATATATTAGGTTAATTGTTATTTCAACCATAATAATGAATCTTGCATGATAATGAAAATTCCACCTTAGCGAATCTTAAAACCTAACATTTGTCTTATTAATTTCCCTTCACAAACTTAGTTGCATTATTTTTGTTAGTTTAGTAATTTATTTATCTTTTATTAAATCTCGTTTCTCAATTTATTGGTTAAATAAGCTTAATAGGTATAGCTATATAGTTCATGTGGGATTGATACTCTAGATCTACTCTAATTTTAGTAACTGGATACAATTGACTTTATATGTTTACATATATAGTATGGATCACATATATAATTTGTTAAAAGAAGTTAGTATGAAATTGGTTATTAGAATGCAATTGAGCTAGTAGATAATGGGTGACTATTATGGACATAAAGAATATATTTAAAAAGATGGCATTATGTTGAAGGACTTTGCTATCTTTAATCCATATGGTAGACCAAGAGTGAGAAAGATGAAATCTTAAGCAAAGGAAGTCTAATATAACAAACATAAGAAAGTAGGTAAGTTAAGATTTAACTTATACTGATACAGGTAATTTGAAAATCTTTTTTCAATGATATTACTCAATGATTGATCATATATATATATATGTAGCTTTTTAATGTTATTAGTTAAGCGCTACAACAGTCGTGAATGTTGTCTCCTCTAATGAAGAGAGTGATGGAATCCTTAATTTTTTCGTCTATCTATGGTGTCTCCTTCAAACAAGAAAATATTGAGATAACAGAGATGAAACTTTGATGGTGCAAAATTCCTAATCAGAATTATATTCCGGGAAAAGGAATAAAGTTCCTTCTCTTATTATTTAAAATTTTTTTGTGTCTATAACGTCGTCTTTGGAGATTAAGATATACAAATATATTTGCAGTGCTATTTTGTGAAAATGTTTATAATTTTCTAGGATATAATTACTTATAAATGCCTTAATGTTAACTTTTTATCTGCTCTTATAGATGTGGTTGTGAATACAACAATGTGGAGATTATCAAACTTACTATTGAAAGTGACTAGTTAAGACACACAATATTTCAAATTATGTTAGTTATATTTATAATGGTCATTACGTGTCATTACAGAAATAAACCCTTTTATGGGCCTTTTTATTGGACATTTAATTGTTATTGATTAAACTGGTTATTACTAATAATGCCCTAATGATGTTAATTTTAGCAGTGATAATAATAATTCTTATGTCCAAACAAATATTATATATTGAAGCCCCAAAAAGGTTTCGAGTATTTGCCATATGTATCAGTCAATCTTATAAATTTCATTCCATACTGGCCAGTATCGTATCAGCCGGAGAACAGTGCGAAATAGAGGTGTTAATGTATCGGGTGTAAATATCAGTCAATATTAATTTGTTTCGTTTAGTACTGGTATCAAGTGTAAATACCGGTTAGTACCGGTCTGTTTCGTCTGGTACCGGTCAGTACTGAAAATTTTGAAAAATATAGGGACTTATTAGCAAAATTTCAAAATTTTTTAAAAAAGTTACTCCCCCACCTCTCTCTCTTCCCCTTCTTTTTTTTCAAAGTTTTTATAATTAATTATTTAGTTAAATTTTTATTTTAAATTTTAAAAATAAAATAGATATTTATTATTAATAGTAATTATACATTAAATTAAACTTAAAAATAAATTAATTAATTTTAATCTTTTATATAATATTTATCAATAAAGTATTAATAAAAATATTTTATTTTTTAAAAATAAAGAATTTATAAATTATTATTTATTAAATAATATTTATTTTTATATATTTTATTTATTAAATCAAAATTTTAATTTATATATTTTTAAATATTTTAACTATAATTATATTTATTAATTATTATTAAATTATTTTTATAAATTAAATTAATATATTTATAATTTTAGTAATAATTAATTTTAATTAATTAAATATATAATATATTTAATTGATAGTAAATTAAATAATATATGTTTTTATTTCATGTTTCAACTCTACTTAGTTGTTTCCTTATCACGAACTCTTGTTGTAAATTGTAATAATTTAAGAGTTAAAGATATTTTTTTTTATTGAACGTTTGGATGTAATTATTTTTATTATATAATGAAAATTGAAATTTTAATATTTTAAATACTTTGTATTGTTTTTAATTTTATATTTGTATGATGATGATTGTCTTTTTTATAAAAATTGTGGTTATTATTTATATGTGAAATATCTGAAAATTGTTGTTATTTCATATTAATTGTGATAATTATTTATTATTACGAGTTTTGGAGATAGGGTTAAAAATATACAATAAAAACAGTACAATATGACAATGGACTATTTTGCAAATTTTAAAAAAATTCAGGGACTATTTTATAAATTTAAAAAATTATCCGAAACAGTACCCAATATTAACCGATACTTGTATCATATCATACTAAAATCCAATCCGATACTAAGTCTGGCATGATATTCGCAACAGTAGTATCAGTATTGTAACGTATTGTTAATGTACCAGAGGTAAAGGAGTTTTGTTCTTTCCTATGTTTTAATTAACTAGTAATTTAATTCTTTGAAAACTAAAATTAATAGGTATATTCCATGTCATCTATAATGTTAGCATCTAAGCTAATCCGACATGACACTTGTTTCGACATATTACATATGACTAGAATGTGTATAAATTAGTAATGAAAATGGTACGATTAGTATAGGAGCAACCTCGGATGGGTATTCAAGGGCTCATAGGGGTTTTAAGGATGAAGATATGAATGATAGCGGGCCTATTTTATTGGACTTCATGGTGGCATTTAAGATGGTGGTAGCTAACTCATTTTTCAAGAAAAAAGAGGAGCACCTAATGACTTTTAGAAGTAAAACTGCAAAGAATCAAATTAACTACTTCTTTGTAAGGCAGAGTGATCAACCTAGTTACAAGGATTGCAAGGTGATACCTAACATTTTCTTGTTAACTTAACATAGATTTTTGATAATGGTTCTTATAATTAAGGGTCAGAGAAAGAAGAGAAGTCCTCAGAGGTGTACCTGAGTTAAATGGTGGAATATGAAAGGGATATAATGGAATAACCTAAGGATAGAGTAATGTTTAAAGAAGAATGACAACTGGAAGGAGATGTTAACGAAATGTGTGAGAGAGTAGCAAATCTTTTGAGGAATGTAACTAAAGAGATTGTGGGAGTTTTTAAAGGGCCTAGGTTGTAAGATGGAATCTTAGTAGTGGAATGAAGATGCACAAGAAAAGGTGAATATTGAGAAGGTTGCCTATAAAGCTCTATTGGATAACATCACAGATGTAGAGAAAATAGTTAATAGAGAAAAGTACTAATTGGAAAACAAAAAGGCAAAGAAGATAGCCTCAAAATCCAAAAGTAGAGCTTATAAGAAATTACACCAACAATTGAAAACTAAAGAAGGGGAAAGGGATATATTTAAGTTGGAAAAAAGCTAAGGAATGAGAGGTGAGAGACTTGGATTAAGTTTGTTGTATAAAAGATGAAGCAAATTTGGTGCTTGTAGATGAAAATGACGTTAAAAGAAGATGACAAAGATACCTCTATAGCCTTTTTAATGAAGCCAAATATGTCAACATCTCCTTGGGTGATCTTAGCACGTTTGAGAAGTATCATAACTTCACTTGTTACCAGTAGATCACAAGAGAAGAAATTAAAGAATCTTTGAAGAAGATGAAGAGTAGAAGGGTAATAGGACCTGATAAGATACCCATAAAAGGGTGGAAAAGCCTTTTACTTAGCTAGCAAGCTTTTTAATGTGATCCTCAAATTTGTCAAAATGTCGAATAAATGAAGACTTAGTACATTCAAAGCTATAACAACTATAAAGACATCAAATTACTTAGTCGGACAATGAAGTTAGAGGAGACGGTAATTGAGAAGGGAGTGAGAAAAGGTGCACCTATCTCAGAGAACCAATTTGGTTTCGTGCTAGGAAGGTCGTCCTTAGAAGATGAATGGAATATTACAAAGAAAGACAACGATACCTAAATATGGTTTCCATTGATTTAGAGAAGGCCTATGACAGGGTACATAGGGAAATCATATCGAGGTGTTTAGAAATTAGGAGAGTTCTTATAACCTATATATGAGTTATTAGAGATACGTATGAAGATGTTAAGATTAGAGTAAGAACAACATAAGGAGATAAAAAGAATATCTTTATCAATATTGGGGTACATCAAAGCTCCCTGTTGAGCCCCTTCCTGTTTGCAATAATGATGGATGAGCTCACTAAGAATATCCAAAGAGATGTCCCTTGGTGTATGATATTTACTAATGACATTGTTTTAGTGGATGAGACAAAAGACGATGTTGATGTTAAGCTAGAAATTTGAAGGGATACGCTAGAGTCAAAGAGCTTTAAAGTGAGTAAGGCTAAGACTAACTACTTAGAGTGTAACTTTTCAGACCGTAGGGTAATATCTAATGTGGAAATGAAGATTAGTTCAAAAGTTATCCCATATAAAGAGTGTTTTAAGTACCTAAGATCTATCATCAAAAGCAATTGTGAGATCAATGAAGATATAGTTCATCGTATCATAACATGGTAGCCTAATTGGAGGAGTGCATTGACAATTTTATATGACAAGAAAATACTGCTTAAGGTAAATGGTAAATTTTACTGTTTAGCAATTAGGCTAGCTATGCTCTATGAGACGAAATGTTAGCTTATCAGACAAGTACATTGTCAGAAGTTAATGGTGGTGGAGATGAGAATGCTCTGGATGTGTAACTTTACCAGAAAATATAAGATCAGGAATGTAATAGTAAGAAACAAATTAAATGGTGGCTAACATTAATCTAAATTTAAGGGAGACAAAGCGTAGGTGGTTTAGAAATGTTAAAAGGAGATATTTTAACTTAGTAAAAAGATGAGAGAAGATTGTGCTTAGGGACTATGAGAGGAAAAGAACAAGACCTCAAAACAACTGGGTGGAGGTGACAAAAAATGATATGGCTCTACTAGAGCTTACCAAAAACTTGGCCCTCAAAAGGAAACTTTGACAAACTTGGTTAGAGGTATAAGATCTCATATAAAGAGGCCTGTCTTTTTCTCATAAATCTTTTAAACCTTTTTCTTTAAGTCTTGTGTCTTATATTTAACTTAAATATTTTATTTTTAGTACTTCCCCTTTAGTTATTTAGCCTAATTTTTTTCCTTACTTAGCCTTAAACTTTTCTAATTGCTTGTTTGTTTTATCTATTTATTTGTCTTCTTTTTTATATTTTTATTTACTTAATTATTTTATCTTGTAGTTTTATTCTTTATCTTTTTTATCTTTTTTATATTATTTATTATGTTACTTTTTTTTTGTATTTTTACGTATTTATTATTATTATTGGTTATCCTTTTATATATTTTGATTTTTTTATTTATTTGTAATTGTAATTGTATTATTTAACATTCATTTTTATTATTCTTTATGTTTATGATTATTTTATTTCTTTATCTTTTTATTTTGATCTAGAATTCCTTTATTTTTATTTTATCTTGTAGTACTATTCTTCACCTTTTTTTATCTTTATTACTTAATTTATTATGTTACTTATTTTTATATTTATATTTTTACGTATTTATTATTATTATTGGTTATCCTTTTATATATTTTAATTTTAATTTATTTATATTTGTATTTGTATTATTTTAATATTCATTTTTATTATTCTTTATGTTTATTTTTATTTCTTTATCTTTTTATTTTGATCTAGAATTTCTTTATTTTTTATTCGTATTTTATTGTTATTTTTATGTAATTATTTATTTATATTTTTGTTTTTTTAATACAAAAAGTTCTTTAAAACTTTTTCTCTTTTCTCTTTTTCTTATGGGTCTATCAAAAAATTTCCCTATCAATTCGGGGTCAGATTGTGCACTTTTGAACTTTTCCAAACTTTGCGTCCCAGTGCGACTTCTACTAAAATATTGTTGTTTTCTTGAAAATGATATGGATAACATTTTTCTAATTATTAAAGCAGTAAACACTTAATTACAATCCCTAGATCCAAAATTTTGAATGAAATTGAAGGTTATGATACTTAAAATATACTCCTATTCACTTTAGATTATCCACCATTGAAGTAGTGCTCACTCATTTTAGTTTATTGCACATCCCTTTAGATAAAATGAACAAATTACTAATTTATTATATTTGTTATAAATGTTTGTTATATTAGGTTTTATGAATTTAGAAAGTCCTACAACATAAAAAGCAAATTATATCATCAATTGAAGATATCTTTACTTCTAATTTAGTCTTATAATATTTAAAATATCATTGATGTGAAATGGTTATGATATTGCATTAAGGAATTTTATGACGTACACACCTAATCACTTTAAGATGATTAATCCCATGTTGATTGCTAAATTACATCCATATTTTCAAATAACTATCAAATGAGCTATCTTTGAGTGTGGTAAGTTACAAGTTATGTTAAAACATAACAATCCCTTTATGAGATACTTTGGAGATTTGGAGCTAAAAAATCACTTATACAATCATCACAATGAGAATTTTCATTGACAACTTTTCAAATGGAATTTTCAAATTGAGTCAATTGAGTGAACTTATTTTTTAGAAGATACCCACATGTTTTTTAAGAATCTTCGTTAATTAATCAATATAATCATTTTCACTATTTCTTCATTATTTAATTAACTTAATCATATGGAATTCTAATTTTTGTGAAAATTTCATACATAGTCAAAAAATTGCTTACCATTCAATTTATAGGTAATACATTTGATAATTACATACATCTATATAGTCCCACAGTACTGTTCCACTGTTATAACACCAACTAAGGATATCTTAACTTCCAATTTAGTCATATAACGTTGAAAATAGCGTGGGTGAGAAAATGTTGTGATAATGAATTGATGAATGGTATCACGTACACATCTAAAACATGTCCAATAATGAGATCTTGAATACTAGAACTTTGTAAATGCAACATAGCATAGTTTTCCACACGGGTGTGTAGCTACATGCCTATGTGCGTATCCATTATCTATTCGTGGATGCTCTGATTGCTAACCATAAGCAATGACAAGTTAATTAAAATGATTTTCATAATGATTCTACTTATTTTGTGGTCAATTTAAATGATTTTCATAATGTAAAATACATATTTGAATACCACAAAATATTAAAGTAAATTTTAGATTTTGATAAAAAAGTTAAAAATCAAAATATACATTTTTTACTTATATATTCTAATAATTTTTAAAAATACAAATATAATTGAAAAACATTATTAATAAAATATCAACAACAACAACAACAATAAAGACAACAATAAGAATAAGAATAATAACAACAAAACAATAACAATAACAACTATAACAATAATAACAACAGTGGCAGTAACAATAACAACAACAACAACAACAACAACAACAATAATAATAACGATGATGATAAAGATATCCATTTATGGAGAGGCATCCTATTCATCCCACAAAAGTTTCTAATGTGTTTTTTGATATAACCGATCTTTTCATATGATTGGAATTGTAAAAGAAGATAAACTACAAAATTTGACCAACAAACTCAAGGTTTAATTCATGAAATTAACGATGCTATTAAAAATAAGATTAATCATTAAAAAGAGTAGTTTATAGTTTAAATTCAATTTTTATTCAATTTTACAATACTAGTTAAAACTCCAAAATTTGAAAATATAACATAAATAAAGACAATACAATATAAAGAGAACATTATTAATATAAATTGTAGTTATTTCAATTTTACTTTCCCTTTCTTTAATGGGAGTCAGTCGAATGCCTTTGACTTTAAAGTTCAAAGAGTTTAATTAGTCTGAACTTAGGATTTTCACTTTCCTTCCTCCTTTAAGGATATAGATTTATATAGTTAATGCTCGTATCATTTTATTGACCCAAAACAAAAAAGTTTCAATAATCTTTACGTTTGCTACTGTCTATACTACAAACTCCTTTAGTTTTAGTTTAAAGGATTCGTAAATTTTCCATTTTTAGAGAAGACCTTAAACACTTACAATATGATTAATTTGAAATTGAATTTGAGTTTGAGTTTGGGTGGTTCTTTTGGACGTGGAAACTACGAGGGAGAGCTGATCACTAACGATAAGCCACCTTTACAAATATAGGTGTCATCCATCTGCATCTTACCATATGGCCTATTAGCTTCCTTGATACCGAGAAATTGACATAGGATGTCCATTATCTAGAAACACAGATACGGATCTAGTATGTTATGAAAATAGTACTGTATCTCTTTCAAATGTACATTCTCTACTAAATATATATGGTCAACTTGGTTTCATTTCTCACACCAAATGTGTGACGCCCTAATACCCCCTAGGAGGATACGGGGGTGCCACGCAGACAACATAACATATATGCATATAGAACCGAAACAAAACCAAAACATACAAAACATTGATCATGCAATCTCAATAGCTCAAAGAAGAAGCAATTCGGAGAAAACATAAATCATAAAGCACTGATCTTAATTACAACTTGTTCCAAACCAGAACCAACCTAAATTAAGGTTGTTACAACCTTCAAATAAATTTTCATCAATAATAAACCAAAATTCTCACCTTAATCAAAATTCTAAAACCAATTACACCCGGAATGTCATGAATGCATGAACAAAAATTGTATGGGTCCAAAATGCTCATACACAAATAAGCAAATATTCAAATATGCAAAGCATAAAATGTACTTAATTTTCTTAATATTCTAACCCCTAATATGGGGTGTTACAATTCTTCCCTCCTTAAGAAATTTCATCCTCGAAATTTACTTGATCCGAATAGTTACGGATACTGAGCTTTCATGGTTTCTTCAGGCTCCCACGTACTTCCTCAAGTCCATGATGTTGCTAGAGTACTTTTACCAAGGGTACTGACTTGTTCCTAAGCTGTTTAACTTTTCTGGCTAATATCAAAACTGGCCCTTCTTTATAAGACACATCCGGTTGCAGTTGAATTTTTTGCACAGGAATCTTGTGTGAAACATTAGACCGATATCTTCTTAGCATTGAAACATGAAACACATCATATAGCCTGGTCAATTCTTCAGGCAGAGCCAACTAATAAGCTACTGATCCAATTTTTTTCAGAATTTCATAAAGACCAATGAATCGCGGACTAAGCTTACCCTTCTTTCCAAACTGAAGTATGTGTTTCCATGGTGACACCTTCAAGAACATCTTCTCGCCTACGTGATACTCAATATCTCTCCTTTTTAGGTCAGCATAAGACTTCTGCCTATCACTGGCGGCTGTCAATCTTTGCCGAATAATCTGAATCTTCTCTTCAGTATCTTTCACAATTTCTGTCCCGATCATCTTGTTTTCACTCAACTCAATCCAACATACTAGGGTTCTACATTTCCTACTATACAACGCTTCATAAGGCATCATACCAATGCTCGTCTGATAACTGTTATTGTAAGCAAACTCCATCAAAGTCATATAATTATCCTAACTCCTGGGAAACTCTAACACACAACCCCGTAACATATCTTCCAATATCTGTATAATCTGTTCAGATTGTCCATCTATCTGGGGATGGAAAGCAGTATTAAAATTAAACTGAGTTCCCAGAGCCTTCTGTAAACTTTTCCAGAATCTCGAAGTAAATCGGGGATCCTGATCTGAAATGACAGATAACGATACTCCATGCAGTCTCACTATCTCATTTACATAAAAATCTGCAAGCCTATCTAAAGAATAGTCAAGACGAACAGGCAGAAAATGAGCAAATTTGGTAAACTTATCCATAATTACCCATACAGCATCATGCTTCCTTTGAGTGAGAGGAAATCCAGTGACAAAGTCCATGGTGATGTTATCCCATTTCCAATGAGGAATAGAAATAGGGTGTAACAAACCAGATGGAACCTGGTGCTCAACTTTAACCTGCTGGCATGTCAAACATTT
>JANSVA010000003.1:7821580-7848335 GCA_025504915.1 Erythroxylum reticulatum
AACTCATCAATGTCGTAAGCGCCCTTCAAAAACCAGAAGACCATTTCCCAACTTTCGTATTTTTTACAGTTGAATCTCATATTTGAATAGTAGGTAGAAGATGAAAAAGCACGAAATACGAATGACTCCATCGTGGTTGAATTAAAAGAAGATTTTGGGAGATTCATAAATAATTAAACGAAGGAGAGAGATATGGGAACAGAAAAAAGAAAGAGAAACAAAAAATTGGAGAGAGCATTTCGGAGATTCGTAAAAAAAAAACATCGACAGCGACTCTAGAGACAAACAAGGTGTTTTCCATGAATAGAGCAAACCATTACTTGCAAAGATTACGAAGCAGAGAGAAGAAGGAAGGAGAGGTACGAAGTAGATGGAAGAAGGAAGGAGAGCTGCACGGAGAGGGATCGTCGTTTGGCTTGAGACAACGCAGCGTTTTGGAGTGAAGGGAGGGTATTTCGAACATTTCATCTTTCTGTTCTATTCTTGTCCATAGCACAAAAATTTCTTTACCACAGTCTTGGATGGAACAAAATTTTTTGTCTTTTTCCTCTAAAGACGGAACAAAAATGAGCGAGGACAGCAAGCAAACACCACGGAGGACAGAACTTTTATGTCCTTGTCTTTCGTCCTCGCGTTTGAGGACGCTAACCAAACACTACGTTAATGCCAATTTTGAAAATCACAAAGACAAAATTAAAGTTAGAATTCTTCAATAAAGTTGTAGACATATGTCTCTAGTTTAATCTTAATTAAGAATCAATCCATTTAGAAATCTACAGGTCAAGATATAATTAAAATACCGAAGCATGTTCTTAAAAATACTCTAGTTCATAACATTCCAGGACATACCCTCACTTTGAGTCAATCAATCTTTTTCTAATCAATTTATATGCCTATAAATTTTTATGGAAAGAAAGAACAATGTCTTAGGAGTCCACTGGTTTAATTTTCAAGTCATTTGGAGGTCGGATGGCAAAGTTATAGAAAAAAGAGTCAGGACTATTCAGTATTAGAAAGTTTGATTTTTGCACTACTACCTTCTACTGTAGAATCACGATTTTTGCACATAATTCTCTATATTTTTGCAAAAACGCTTCTCCATCTTCTTCCTCTCTTCTACTTAATTCCTCATCACAAACTTATACCCTTAAATTTAACCCTCTTATTCACTTCTATATCAACTCAACTTAGTCCCAAAACAACTCAAATTCAAGTTTATATTCAAAACACCAAAACTAATCATACACGTATTTTACCATCTTCAACTCTCTCTCTCTCTACTGTAACTTTTTCAGAAACTCAATCTCACATCAATTAACTCTAATACTTGCAAACAATTCTTGTTACTCATTTTCTTAACTCACCAGTACACACCCACAATTTATAAATCCAAACTTCACACTTAGCATCACGATCCAACTCTTATACAGGCAACTTTCAATTTTTGCATTTTGTTTCTCATTCTACTTTCATCTGATGTATTGTTCCATTTTTACTCTTTCATTTCATCAAAAACAACTTATCAATTCGTCAAATCCATATCATGACTTCACCAAATCTTCACTTAAATTCATTCACCTTATTTAAAACCATCTCTAGAAGCACTCCACAATTTCATGCATAATAGTACAAATCACCATAGTCGGATTTCTCTAAACCAAAACAGAGTATGTATTTTTACACAAAATTTCCAGCACTTTTACGTATCCATTTCAATATAACAACATAACCTATTTAATAAATCCATCATTTAATTCATTCATCATCGAAACTACGCTTCTTTAATCTCACATGCATGCATTCATTTACACAGCAAAACATCATTGAATTTACTTACTTGAATCAACAATAGTTCCAATAGTGATTGCGGTGGATGAAGGTTAAACAAGCATAAAATTTTCTTTGAAGAAGCCAAATACACAACCATAACCAACTTAGTATTTTCGATGTAAAACAAAGCCAACAAAGAACAAACTCCAGCTGCAAAACTTTCCTTCTTGAACCACGTGTATACTTTGCATGTAATTCACGTGTCATCCAATTAAGACTATCACATGTCACCACATATGCAAGCTATTTGTCAATATTAAATCAATCCACATGTCACACTAGGATTGGTCCAAAATTTCAATGCTTTTATAAAATTTACCAAAATTTGTAAAATACCTGAAATACACCAAAATGGCCAAATCACATTTTTAATCACTTTCAATAACTCAATTATACCCGGAAAATGTCATGAATGCATGCACAATAATTATATGTGTCCAAAATGCTTATGCACAAATAAGCAAATATTCAAATATGCAAAGCATAAAATGTACTAAATTTTCTTAATATTCTAACCTCTAGTATGGGGTGTTAAATTTCTTCCCTCTTTAAAAAATTTCATCCTCGAAATTCATACCTGATTTGAATAGTTGCAGATACTAAGCTTTCATGGTTTCTTCAGGTTCCCATGTTATTTCCTCAAGTCCATGATGTTGCTAGAGTACTTTTACCAAAGGAACTGACTTGTTCCTGAGCTGTTTAACTTCTCTACCTAAGATAGAAACTGACCCTTCTTCATACGACAAATCTGATTGTACCTGAATTTCTTGCACTAGAATTTTATGTGTCAAATCAGATCGATATCTTCCTAGCATAGAAACGTGAAACACATCATGTAACCTGGCCAATTTTTCAGGAAGAGCTAGCTGATAAGCTACTAGTCCAATTCTTTTCAGAATTTCATAAGGAACAATGAATCATGGAATAAGCTTACCCTTTTTTCCAAACCGAAGTATGTGTTTCCATGGTGACACTTTCAAAAACACCTTATCACCCACTTGAAACTCAATATCTTTCCTTTTTAGATTAGCATAAGATTTCTTCTTATCACTGGCAGCTTTCAATCTTTGTTGAATAATCTGAATCTTTTCTTCAGTATCTTTCACAATTTTTGGCCTGATCATCTTGTTTTCACTCAACTCAGTCCAACATACTAGAATTCTACACTTCCTACCATACAACATTTCATAAGGTGCCATGCTAATGCTCGTCTGATAACTGTTATTGTAAGCAAACTCCATCAGAGTTAGATAGTTATCCCAACTCTCGGGAAAATCTAACACACAACCCCGCAACATATCTTCCAATATCTGTATAACTCGTTTAGATTGTCCATCTGTCTGGGGATGGAAAGCGGTATTAAACTTAACCTGAGTTCCCATAGCCTTCTGTAAAATTTTCCAGAATCTCGAAGTAAATCAAGGATCATGATCTGAAATGATAGACAATGGTACTCCATGCAGTCTCACTATCTCATTTACATACAAATATGCAAGCCTATCCAAAGAATAGTTAGGACAAACAGGTAGAAAATGAGCAGATTTGGTGAACTTATCTACAATCACCCATACAACATTATGCTTCCTTCAAGTGAGAGGAAGTCCAGTGACAAAATCAATGGTAATGTTATCCCATTTCCATTTAGGAATAAAAATAGGATGTAGCAAACCAGATGGGATCTGATGCTCAGCTTTAACTTAGTGGCATGATAGACATTTTGCTAAATAATCCACAACATCTTGTTTCATACCTGACCACCAGTAATACTGCTTCAAATCCTAATACATCTTGTTTCCACCATATGCATAGTAAATACTATATTATGAGCCTCAAACAACAGCTTCTTCTTCAATTCATCATTAGCTGGCACACATAGCCGATCCTTATAATACAATTCACCATCACCTTGCACAGAAAAATCAGACTGTTTACCTTCCTGAGTAGCCAAGATAAGGTTTTAACTTATCAACAGTTTTTGAGCGTCACAAATCTCCTGTCTCAAAGTAGGCTTTGCTTTCAATTGAGCCATCAAAGCTCCATCAGATCTTAGTTTCCATCCATTCTGCTTAAGTGATAATGCTAAGATGGTTTTTCGACTCAAGGCATCAGCTACAACATTAGCCTTACCTAGATAGTAGTCCACAATACAATCGTAGTCTTTAAATAATTCCAACCAACACTGTTGTCTTAGATTGAGTTCCTTCTGGGTAAGCAGATACTTCAGACTCTTATGATCTATTAAAATTCTACACCTTTTACCATACAAGTAATGCTGTCAAATTTTTAAGGCAAGCACTACTACTGCAAGTTCTAGATCATTTGTAGTGTAATTCTGTTCATGAGTCTTTAGTTTCCTAGAGGCATAAGCAACTACCTTTCCTTCATGCATCAAAACACAACCTAAACCAAATCCAGATGCATTAGTATAGATAACATACTCCTTACCAGAAGTAGGTTGAACTAATACAGGAGCTTTAGTAAACATACTTTTCAACTGATCAAAGCTACTCTGACATCTATCAGACCATTAATACTTCACTCCCTTCTATAACAGTTTAGTTAAAGGGGATGTTATCACCGACAATCCCTTAACAAACTGACGGTAATAATCAGCCAGACCCAGAAAATTTCTCACTTCTATTACATTCCGTGGTGGCTTCCAATTAACAATCGCTTCTATCTTACTAGGATAAACTTTGAGTCTTTCAGAAGAGACAACATGCCCCATAAATGATATCTCCCGAAGCCAGAAATCACACTTACTCAGCTTAGCATGTAGCTGTCTTTCCCTCAAAGTTTGTAATACAATTCGGAGATGCTCAGTATGATCCTGTTCATTCCTAGAATAGACTAGGATATCATCAATAAACACCACAACAAATTGGTCCAAATAAGGCTTGAACACTCTATTCATCAGATCCATAAATGTTGTTGGAGCAGTAGTTAAGCTGAATGGCATTACTAAGAATTCATAATGTCTATAACGGGTCCTAAATGCAATCTTCGATACATCCATATCCTTTACCCAAAGCTGATAATACCCCGATCGCAGATCTATCTTTGAATACACTCCTGCATCTTTCAATTGATCAAATAAGTCTTCAATCCTTGTCAATTGATGCTTATTCTTCACTATGAATCTATTCAATTGCCTATAATCGATGCAAATCTATAGTGTGCCATCCTTCTTCTTAACAAACAACACCGGTACTCCCCACGGTGACACACTGGGTCTAATAAACCTCTTATCCAGAAGCTCTTGTAACTGCACCTTCAACTCCTTTAACTCAGTAGGAACCATTCTGTACAGTGCTCTGGATATAGGAGCAATGCTAGGTGTAACTTCAATAAATAACTCCACATCTCTTTTAGGAGGCAGTCTAGGTAATTCATCAGGAAATTCATCTGGAAATTCATTCACTACAGGAATGTCAAGCAGTTTATCCTTACCACCCTCCTTCTGGGACTCAAATACAAAAGCTAGATAAGCTTCACATCCCTTCCTGAGGAGCTTTAAGCTTGTATAGCAGATGCTACATTAGTTAAGGAACTAGTGCGGATGCCATACAATACTATCTCAGACTGATCGGGTCTCCTAAAAATAACTGTCTTAGCATTACAGTCAATTACTGCCCAATGCTTAGATAACTAATCCATACCTAGAACCAAATCAAATTCATAAAATGGAAATTTAATCAAATATGCTACATACTCAATTCCTTGAATCATAACAGGAAAATTACTAAACACCACATTTACATACCATTCAGTGTAATATACTCTTCTAATGAAGCATGTATCTAAGAGTTTCGTCACTTCCTCTTCTATGTCTAGTTGTCTTTTTATTATGAAATTTCTATTCTTTCATTTTATTAGCTTGAATATGGGGCCATTATTTAACTTATAAGATATTAGCTCCCTACTTTCCCCAATCATATAATTTACAATCTACAAAAAAATGTCTAAATGTTAGAGAAAGAATTTCCTAAAGTTTTATTTTCTAGTTTCTTCCATCCTTTCATAAATATTAAATGTCTTAGATTTTGTAGGTCTTCCTACTATAGCATGATCTTTTCCTCTTCTAATTGACCCTAAGTTTCTTTTATTGGATCTCTCAAATTCTTTCCACCTTTGTGGCATAATTGACTTTCATTTATTTTAAGGTTTATAATATCATTGACTTTCATTTACTTTAATACCAATTAGATCACCTGAAGCATAATATTCAGTACCTCAACAAAGTATTAAACTAAAAAATGGTTCACTTGATAACTCCAAAATGGTTCACTTACATAAATATGACATAATGATGCTCAAATGATTGAAAAACTCTCTGCAATGTGTGTATACAACACACAAAACCTTTCTGATACTAAAAATAATAAGAAAACATCTATTTATAGTGTTTTGGGTCCCAAACAAGTTGAAGCTAAGAACTAGTGATTAGAATGACTATATATGGTGAACTGATCGACCAATATGCATTTACAACACTAGATTCACTAGCCATTAGACATTAGTCGACCATTAACCTATAGTGATCATCCAATATGATAGATTGGTCAACCAGTGCATCAACTAATAACCTATACTAATTGACCAATATGACAAGCTGGTCAATAAGTGCATCATACAACAAACTTTCAATACTTTAAAATTTAACAATTTAAACCTATATTAGTTGATTATTAACCTATAAAGCTTGACCAATCAACCCAAAAACATGATTTTAACAACTTCAAATGTTCAAAACCAATTTGATTAATCAAAATATGATTAAAGCATTTCTTAAAATGTTATCCAAAGATTATTAAAAGATTAAGAGGCTTTTATATTAAAATCAAAAGCTTCAATACATCTTGATGAATGTTAAAACCCATTAAATGAAGTAAGATAAGATGATTATGCATGGTGAGACTTTTGGACCATCAAATTAATAAAGTGTGCTTGCAAATAATAGTACAAAATATGAAATGAAATTGATGAGCCTTGATCTTCTTTTATTCTTATTTTGATTCTTCATTTTATTGATTGTAAACTTTAACTTCTTTTTATCAACTTCATACACTATCTTTTTAAGTTTATGGCTTCTTTTTGTTCTAATATTACTTTTCATCAAAATGATAAACACATTAGGAGTAATTATGTTTTCTTATCATCAAATATCAATTAGAACCTTGCTTGGTTTAATAATCTTTCCCTTTTTGATGATAACAAAACACTTGTAATATTAGAGAATAACAACATTAAAGTTAAGATCATAAATAAATATTAAGATAGTGATTAGCTCTCCCTCAATTCATGTATAAAACCTATTCAATATGAAAAACATAATTCAATATCAAGAACACAAGAGATATTCAAAATAAAAAATATCATTTACTCAAGCATATTATATAAAGTGCAAGAAATACAAAAAATGATAAAACAATCACTCTCCTTAAATTTCATCACTCCTCCTAAATCAAATATCACCAAACTTGCTCCCCTTTTTCGAAATCATCAAAAAGAAAGGCAATAAACTCAATGATAAGCGAAAAGAGGTAAAATTTAAAGATACTAGTTGATCACACTAAAATATTGGTCAACTAGTTAACCAAAAAGTTTAAGGAACCATTTCTAAAACTCGAATTAGAACATCAAAACTTCAACAAAATACTATTAAAGCATATACCAGCCAACTAAATATTAATCAAATAATTGAATCATATAAAAAATCTTTAAAAAATCCTATTAACCAAAACTAATTTTCCTTTAATTGAACAAGATTTATCCTTAGTTAAAAGTTTATAGAAATAATAACCCAATTGGTGTAGATTATAACTTAGTGACCTTATTTTGCATATAGTCTCTAATTCTAAGTAATAAGTTTCACACTAGAAACACATAATTCAAATCTAAATAATCATTACTAAGGATTTATACTCAAATAGACACATAAACGCAAGTAATCATATAGTTTTAAATTATGAACTAAAAATTACTTATGTTGAGCATTACTTATAAGAGATTTTAACGGCGATTCTTCTTGAATTCTTAATCCACTAGTGGCACGTCATCTTTCTCATTTATTTCAACAATTTGAGAAGTCTTGATAGATAATTTTAAGGGTTAAGTTCTCCATATCCTGCAACAAGATCTTTAAGACTTTTTAAGAGATAAGAAGGTTATATTCATCAAGATAAAATTTATAGACTATTTAATAATGCTACAATCTCTAATATATACTATAACTTTATAAATCAAGGTAATCAGTGTGTTTTAAGAACTCAAATAATCTTGGTTCCTTCTTCTTTTTAACCTACACATTCAAAATTTTGCTTAAGATTCTTCATTTTATAAAGAAAAATCTATCAATAGGTCCAAACTTACCACAAAAATGACATATCATGTTATATGAATAAGATGATACATAAATGCATTACTTGGAATTCTATATATGTATACATAATCAAGAAGTTTTATTTGGACATTAAATGTTCTTGTATAGGGGTGTGAATGAGTTTATATGTTATCATAAAAATTATGCCTTGAGAGTATTGAACTCTATGCCTAGGTTGTGAGCTACATATGAAAGCATGATGTTTGCTTTTAAGTTGGGTCTTAGTGTGTCATGTGCATTTGTATGTTTGGATGTAGATGCTCTATGCTCATTTGTCGTTCTAGGTAACAGTTCTTCACTATGTAAATGTTTTCCTTTAAAAAGGGTAGTTTTAGGGTTGGAAACACTTCTGCATTTACATCTAATTCCATATCTATCATTTGAATTCTTTTGAGCTCGTGACATGTTTTCAATTTTTTACTTCCCTTTGTAAATTTAGATAAGGAATGCTTGAGAGCATCAATTTTCTTTTCAATATTTTATTCTCACTACTTAATGCATCTGTCATAATTGTCATCAATAATCACATTTTTTGATACTTTAATGCTATGTAATTCTCTTTTCATCTTTTCATTCTCATTCATGCATGCATCCAACTTTTTTTGAACTTCCTTGAGTTTTAAAGATAATTCCTTCTTTTTCTTACTCATGATTTCTATAATTTCAACTAATTCTTCATATCTCATGTCATCATCAGTATCATTACAAGAATTAGGTTTCATTTTCCATATTAGTAAAGAACATGTAATCTATCTATTCTTCTGAATGTTTGCTTTTGGATTCGCTTATGTTGTCCCAAGTTAATGCTTTAAGTGCTTTCTTCTTGTCCTTTTTATCCTCATTATAGTTTCTCCCATGCTTCTTATTATCTTTGAGTCGAGGATATTGTGACTTTATATAACCCATTTTTATACATTTAAAGCAAGTAATATTAGATGATTTATTTTTGTAATCACTTTTACCTTCACCAAAGACTTTTCTTTCAGAGAACTTCTTCTTCAAGAACTTTTTGAATTTTGTATTGTGTAAGTCAATGTCTTCTTCTTTCCTTTCACTAGTTGATGTCTTTTCCTCTTCATTTTATTCTTCTTTTAAGGCTTTAAATGCTAGTTTTTTCTTTAGAAGCATCGACTCTTTTTATGCCTTTTAGAGCCTCATTTTATATGTGAGGAGAAATCCAACAAGTTCCTCTAATGATAGCATTATCAGATCCTTAGCTTCTTATATGACTATCACTTTATCTTCCTATACCTTCAGACTTCTTGTCATAGGTTAGGTAGTTAAGAGTAGCTCCATTGAGTTTCATACTATAGTAGGAAATTGGTTGGTTTTCCTAAATCAAAATAGTACTACTACCTATTCCTAATACATCACACTCAATCTCAAACATTATAGAAAAGTTACGCAAAGCGAGCGAAGGAGAAGAATATGACATTTTTTTAATCAAATTAAAAGCGTGCTCTTATTCATCACCCAACTTAAAACTAATAAACTTTTTAAAAACTTTAGTGAACTTTGTAGTGAGTGTACTAAAATCATTCATAAACCTCTTATAAAAGCTAGCTAAATCATGGAAACCTCTCACATCACTTATAGGTTTAGGTGTATGCCACTCTTGGATAACATAAACCTTCCTATCATCCACCTCTATCCCTTTCTCACTTATAATAAATCTAAGAAAAACTACTTTATTTATGAAAAAGGGACATTACTTTATATTAGCGTGTATTTTTTCTTATCTCAAAAAATTGAAAACAATTTTTACATACTTAACATCTTATCTAAAGTCTTACTATAAATTAAAACATTATCAAAATAAAAAATCATAAATTTTCTAATTAAAGCATATAAAAATATGGTTCATTAACCTTATGAAAGTACTAGGTGCATTAGTTAATCTTAAAGATATTAATAACCACTTATATAAATCACATTTAATATTTTTCACTCCACTTTCTTTTATCCTAATTTGATGATATTCATTTTTCACTTTTTTATTTGGTTTTCTCTCGACACTCCCGTTTTCTTTTCCCTCACATTTTATCCTTCTTGTCATTTTTTACAATCAAATATTTATTTTTATTTCCTTTTTAATTTCTCATCCATATTTTTAGCCCACTATCATTTTTATCACTCTCTTTTCTTAAAGCTAATCCTAATACACTTGTTTAGGTACTAATGGTACGAGAGTAATGAGTTTATTATTTATGACAAAATGATACATATATAAACCCATTTTAATGTTTTTAAGGTCTCACTAAGAGAATATAGTCAACCCATAGGCATCACATCACATATACCTTGTTATGATATCTTCCAATCAAGAATGAAACTAACATTTATTTAGTGACCTTCACCTCACCATATTCATTTAGCCATTGAAATTTACATGGCCTAGGACGTTTCATAGTAAGTAACCTTAACTTTTTAACCAAGGCAATGCTAGCTACATTAGTGTAACTACTCTTATCAATAATCATGGTATATATCTTATTATTAGTTTGACATCTTGTATATATTGAATATGTAGTCTCATTGCTCACTAGCATCTTCTTTTTTAACTTAGACAATTAAAGTACACCTAATCATACGTGCCTCCTTTCCACCAAATACTCAATACCATCATCCTCACAATATTTTAATGGCAGCATAGAATCCCTATCACTTTTGTCTTTAGTCTCAATCTTCCCTTCACTTGTTATAATCATTGCTCTTTTATTAGGATATTGTGAAGATATATGCCACATGACCAAAAATGAAAATATTTGATATCACGATATGAGTTTGGGTTTTAGATATACCTTCCATTTTTCTAGGAATTTTCCCTCCTTATTTATATGGATTGTCTTTGGCATTGGCTTCAGAAGCAATCTCGTCATTATTTTTCTAACTCAATTATGTAAGGATGAACTATAATTACGTTACGAATATTTGCCTTATATTTTTTATTGCCTTTCCATATTTATGGCCATATGATTTACACCTTTTAGTTCTATATAATGTTATAATTCTACCGTATTGGCAACCCATAGTGGCTTCTCACTCTTCCTTTACATTAGCTCTAATTATAGAAACCTCTATCACCTTGTGCTATTCTTTATCACTCTTTGACTCTTAAATGGGGCATTTCAATTTTTGGAACAAATATTTATAGTATTAATTAAAGAAAAAGTGCCTCCTCTTGTTCACTTTCGTATCCTCCTACTTATCAATTGGCTTCTAATGGTTCCTTCACCTGTTTAACATAATCTGATCCTACAAAATAATAGCATAATTAGTAAACTTAATAACAATGAGTTTTGTCTTTTTTTATGAAATGTTGGTAATTGAAAATCAACTCCATCTTCTTTTCCCACTGTAAATAAGCTTCACTATCTTTTCACCTTTGGAATGAAGGAATCTTCATTATGATATTCCCAAGGTTTCCATCTTACTTAAGCTTCCTTTTATATATCTTAACAATCAACTCAATATGAAAATATATCTATATTATTTTTTAGTGCTTGGTATTCATCATATAAAAACATCTCTCTCTTCATTGTCAACAAAATCATCTTAAAGAACTTAATTTTATTGTCAACATGCATTATTAACTTATGGCAATTTTCCCCTTATAAATTGGCTAAAACACTATCTTGTAACTCCAATCATTCTCGAATCTCATCAAAAATCAAAGTTATGCATTCAAATTGTTGTTGCATAGTTTGAGCATTAATGTATTATCTTTCATTTAACATCTAACTCTTTCTTAATCATATATAACCTATAAAAGAATGTTAGTAATAACTTTATAGAGCTGGCTACATGTTTCTCTTAATTAATTTCACCGACTCATGTTTTAATATTAATTTATGGCTTTTCTTTACTAATGTTGTCCACACGCTCTTGCCTTTTAAAGAACTAAGCAAACTTAAACAAAGACTTCAATATAATAAAGTTCAAAAAACCCATTGAGGTAATGGTCTAAGAAAGAAAACAAATATGGGTTAAACAAAGCATAAGGAAATCAAGCGAAACAATGAAAGACTAACATGATTTTCAAAATGTATTTAGGAAAGATTTATTAAAGCCACCATTCTTTGCACCACTTTCTTTCTTTTCTTTTTCTTTCTCTTTCTCTTTCTTGTTTTCTTTTATGTTGTTTTCTTTCTTTCTTTTTTTTCCTTTTAACAAATCCTAACATAAGAAGAATAGATAGAAAGACTTTAAACAAGAAGATAATAAATTTTGATTTTTTTCTTTTTTAGACACTTCAGAAATAAAAATGGGATTAAATAGAAGGACTTGTATAATCATAAGGGAAGCAAACTTCTAGATAAATAAATAAAATATATTTAAATGATACAAAAATAAGGGTGAAAAGGATGAACACACCTAATTTAGATCTAAGTTATAATACCAATTGATGAGAATCTAGCTAGCTAAGAATAAACCTTAAAGAACCTATAAACAAGTTTAAACCAAACCTAAGAAAGATAAAACATACGTATAAGAGATTTGACTCATGAATTATAAGGAATCAAAAACTAAATTCACTAAGTAATAGAAAGCCATAAAGAAAGAATTCTTTAATAAGTTCAAAGCTTTTAATTAAGAATAAGGAAATGAATCACTCATAAGTTCTTAATAAAAACATGCATAAAATATTAGTTTAAAAATTATCTTTGAATAGGCATGGCATATGACACAGTTGTGTGTCAGGTTATGTTTGATACAAAAATCCTAATGCTAGCAGACACAATCTAGGAAACTTTTTATGCCTAACGACGTAAATCTCCTTTTGATTTTTGAATTTGAAAATGATTTGAAACATTTTTGTGTTTGAGACAATGGATCCCTCTATAGAACACATCCATATTTGAGAATGTGTTTTCCATAAAATTAGACGATTTGATACATTACCATGTTAGAGCACATATAAGTCTTCTCCAAATTTAACTTAAATTAAGCTAATCGATATTTTTCCTTCAATTTGGATTAATTTCACATATGTAATCACTTTTCACGCAATACTGTTGAGTGCATCTTGAAGCTATTTATTGCTTGCTCGTGTAATTAATCTGCTTGGCAAACTCAAAAGATCAAAGGAAACTTGATTCCTATCACTTCTTATTTATTTCATACTAAAAATTTTTAGTGCAGTGATATGCATCACCATCACTAAAAGTGAACATAATAACTTTGCTTATTAGATTGGGTAATTCAGGAAAAAAAAAAACCCTTATCTTATTTAAACATTTTGAAATTATTTTGATTCTTTTGTTAAATAATCCAAATTTCTTTATTATCTATTCAATTACTTAAAAATGACTTTTTTCTAACCCTCATAATTAGTAATATTTATAGGAAGAGAATCGTATATACCCCTAATGATTTTCTCCATTCCAGAATAACCCCCTATGTTTCATTATTCTTTTAAAAGCCCTTAACTCTCATTTATGTTACCCAAAACCCCCTTCATTAGATCTCTACTAGAGGACTTGAAATTATCACTTATTAACTCTGTTATGTCGCACATTTAATCCATGCAAAGCATCGATAAAAACAAGTGGCAAAAAACTATCCAAAAATTCTACTTAATCCAAATAAATGACCTTTGATACTAAATTTCACTTGGGTCTTTACTTTTAATTTTGCTTTAAGAATTTTTATCTCAGTATAATGTGAGTATAAACTTGCATTTAATTTTGTTTAATATTTTTTCTTTATTATTAATTTTAATTTTTGTACAATAGAAATACAGTTTTAATTTGAGTCTCATTAAGGTTATAGTGCATCCATTTAACTTTAACTACATTTCATCACATCTAGCCTATTTTATTCTAATTTCATTACAAATTTGTCTTATTATATTTGTCTTAAATTTCATTGCATTGTTTCTTATCCAATTTATTTCAAAATTTCATTGTGTTATACTTAATTACTTCTTATTTTTAATTTCTTTAATCAATTTTATTTAAATTCTAATTGAAGATAATTATTTGTAATTATGATTGATTAGTTTTAATTTATAAGTGATCGAACTAAAATGAAAAAATAGAAATAGACAAAAATAATAATAATGAGAGAGAACTATAAAAACTAGCTAAAGAGAGAGAGAGGATAGACGAAAAAAGGAACAAATAAGAGAGAGTTGGTGGGAAGCACCAGAAGGGGGTAATTTAGCAAAACAATCTTAAAAAGGATAAAGAAATAACCTAAAAAAGGAGTGTGAAAACCAAAAAAAACAAAAGGGAAAAAAGAAAGAGTCAAAAGTTAGCACTAGATTTCTCATCAACTCCTTATCCAATATCTTTTGAAGAATTAATTAGCAACAGATAAGAATATAATAAATGTCGTAAGTGGAGGCATGCTAGTGCTCAAAACTTGTAGTAAAGCAAAGAATTTAATTTCAAATATAGTCGCCATTGCCAATTCTAAATGGATTGGCAATAACAGGATTAGCCTTTAAATAAAGTTAATAAGGTATATACTTTTTATATTAGCCAACAATTAGATAATTGTATTCTCTTGTGGAAAAATTAGTTGTAGGTAATATACAATCATTAAAAACTTATAGTATTATTATATTCTAGGCCATTTCACCGACATATTCCCTACATTTCAAGAGGAACCAAATAAATAAGAAATATTATTAGAATTCTCAATTCCACCGTAGAGGAAGTATGAACCTTATTCAATTATATATAAATCCTAGATACAAGGATCATCCTAATTTCAATTATAGAGCAAAGTTGTTGGGTTTTTAATAATAATATCAAGTAAGATAATTAGCTCCACCATTATACTCATCTTTAAAACTAGGTATGACTTTATATGAAATTAAGAAATTACAAACTAAGGCATGTCAATTTTAACGTGAAGCAAGAATAAGCACTTAAAACTTTGAAAACATATGAGTATCTTGGTAGCCAATTCGAATCTTAACGCTTATATTAATTACCCTCACAAACCCTTGTCAATCCATAGTACAATAATAGTGCAATTACTTTGAGAAGTGGAAAAGAGCTTAAAAGATCCTAACAATGAGATATCAAAGCGTGCAATAGAAGAATAGATTGAGTAAAAAAGAAATGATACCTCAAACATAAGCTACTTAGTTGAAGCATTCAAGTGAATGAACAACCTAAACAAATAACATTCAGTAAAGTAGGCTAATTAATAGGAAAAAGTTGATTATCATTGAAATTAGGTCTAGTGGCTCATTTGACGAGAAAAGTTAATCAATAATTATTGATTAATAATAAAACAATCAATTTTATATATTTAAAAATATGAGATATAATAAAGTATAAGAAATTGATAATTTAATTACTAGGATTATTGGATAATAAACAAAAACATGTAATTTATTTTATACAAAACTAATAATATAATATTAATATTAATAAAATATGATAAAATATTTATTAATTATTATAAGAAAATTAATATTATATATTAAACATCATTATATTATTTGATATAAGTAATAATATGTAAATATGATAAATAAAAATAAGAAGTTTCATAAATTAATTTATTAATAATAAAGAATCTAATTATTCAAGTGTTTAAATCTTAATTCAGAAAATGGGTTAAAGAGATAAGCTCCATCATCTCTCTAGAAATTCTTTAAGCTCCTCTTTGACTACCACTACTCTTCTAGGTAATTGTTTACTATCTCCTCTGTCACCAATGGAGTAAGAATATCTCCATTTCTTATAGGTCACCCTATAAGTGAACTCCTTACATTGTCACGTAGTTTACACCAATTTCTTTTCTACATGTTAGAACCACTTTTCAAAACTCTAACTATTGTTAGTCCTTACCTTTACCTAATATAGTTATGTCTCCCTCCTCCCTAATTCCTAGTATTGCTTCCCTAACATATCACTTAACTAAAGCGTCTTCCCTCCAGTTCTCACAACACCCTAAACACTTACCAATACTCATAGAATTGATCCTTCTATTTCCATCACTGTTTAGGGAACTAATCCAACTACTTCCCACACCATTCATGAACACCCTTTTTTATTCCCCACACTGCCATTATCCTCACCTATCCAACTTCCCTAACCTAACCCGGAGCTTAGACAGAAGCAAATAGTTAGGGATGGCCTTTAAATTAAGCTTAGTTATTATTCCCCTATCTCTAAAAGGTAATACAAGGGTAGCTCCATTAATAGAGATTCTAAAGGAAGGTGCTAGTGGATGGTCTTTTACACTTGTAGGTTTTTTTCTTTTGTAAAAGACCAATTTTCCCTCTGTTATAAAGATGGGAATTAAACAAAAAAAATTAGAAGTTTGAAGGATATGTTGAGGATGATCTTTTCCTCCTTGTATTTAGCTCAAAATCATAGGCACAAGCAATTATTGAAGCTAGTCTCTAGAACTTACATGACAAGCTTATTTTTTCACAAATATGGCAACCTAGCATGCAACTTGGGTTAAGACATCATAATACAGTTACCCATTAGATTCATATTCACAATATTTCATTAGAATATTAATGCATAAAGGAACCTAGTTACCTTCAAGTTATATTGGACAACCTATAGGCATTGATGAAGCAGCAACCTCACTTAAAAGGATTGGATAAGCAAAGAAGTGTTTGGTAGTAGACGTGAAGAGAGCACTACCAGATTTAATACATTTTCTCAGGATTGGTTTAGATAATGCTCTCACAGAAGATTCAATCATTATTACTGATTAATGGTGTCTAACAAATGCTAGGCTAAGCAAGATATGAAAGCCTGTAGGCAAAAAAATTGACTAGGGAAGATTACATTGAACTATTAGGATTGAAAGAAGATAAGTTGATTGGTATTTAAGAAAGGGACATCCAAGATTTACTTGATAATCAGCTCAAGAAAAGCCAAAAAAAGATGGTAACTCTAAATTGATCAAAGAGATGAGGGAGAATAAAGCACAAACTATTTCTCAAATAAATCTTTCTCATATCATACTAAGAGACACTACCAACTTTATTAACCCCTAAAAACTATAAATGCAAAGTGAGGAAAAGCTTTCTCCCTTGGGCAAGGATGCCATTAAGTAGGATAATAGAAGGAGAATAGGGAGGAAAGGAAAAGGCCTTAAGAGCCTAACCTAACTAAGATGAATCTCCTCGTGTGGAATGTTAAGGGTGTTAACTAGACCAACAACAAAAATATGCCTAGTAATTATATTACAAAAATAAAGCCTATGATAATAAAGCCTTTTGGAAACAAAGTTAAAGAGAGACAATAGTTAGAAGCTTCCATTTTTGGACAACAATTGGCAAACAATAATCGATCACTATCATGAAACTAATAGGATAATACTGTTGACACAAGATCTAAGTTTAATCGATAATGAAACTCTAGAAAGCTCATTTCAGCATATCCACTCCTTTGCCAAGATGTTACAAAACTTAAAGAAATTCTCTCTAACATTAGTATATGGATTTAACTTGGCTTTCAAATAAAAGAGTTATAGGAAACTGGATATATCATTAGTCAGTAAAGAATGGATATTTATTCTCTAGCATTAGTATATATATTTGACTTGGCGTTTTAGAGAAGGAGCTATAGGAAACTAGATAGAGCATTGGTCAATAAAGAATGACTCTTCCAATTTCCAGGTAATAAAACTATGTTTGCTAATAACCTATTTTTCTAACCCCCTATTTTCTTATCATTGCTTAATTATATTCTAGGACATCATCCAAACCTTTGTAAGAAAAATACCCTTTCAATTTAACAATTAAGTGTTTAAACTTATAGGCTTTGAAGAATCCATTCTTAAAGGCCTAGCTATACCAATATAAAGATGCAAGAGCTTCATTTGTATGAGAAAATTATAACAGGTGAAGATAGAACTGAAGAAGCTCAACAACTCAAAGATGCCTGACACATGGGAAGTTTTATCCTTTTTTTTTGTTAAGCCTCAAACAAGTTTAGGATGCATTATATCATTACCTTAAAGACTTTAATATATTATTGGAGAAAAAATTGCCTTTATTGAATAGTCAAAGGCCTCAAATATCGACACTTCACTACTAAGTAGAAAGTAAGATTAAGTTAGCTAAAGGAGAGTGATAAAAACACTTCTTTATTTTTCAAGTCAAAAATAACTAGAAGAAATCACAACATGATCTCATCCCTCATAAAAATCAATGGAGTAATAGATAAAAAGTGAGAGAAACTAAAGAATGAGCTTTTAAATACTTCAGGAATTCCCTGGTATCTTAATTTAGTGTGTGTTCCTCATTTAGTATCCTAACTTCCTTTATATCAGAACATATTTTTGAGGTTTAAGTAGAATTTCTTACGTAACCTTTCAGTATTGAAAAGCTAAAATTGTGTAAAGCTTTGGGACTATATTGTTTAAATGCTTTTTTTTTGGCCAAAAATCCTAGCACCTTATTAAAGATCTAGTAATAAAAATTGTATTAGAGTTCTTTACAAGTGGTAAAATGCTTAAGGAGATAAATTACCATATATAGGTTTCATTCCTAAGACCTGTAATCCTAACACACTCCTTGACTTCAAGCTTATATCTTGTTGTAACACTCTCTACAAAATTATTGCAAAACTTGTTGCTTTTAGATTAAAAGTGGTACAAAAAATCCTTACTGGTGACAATCAAGGGGTTATCCATAGCTGGAAGGTTAATAGGGATAATATACTTTTAGTTCAAGAACTTTTTAAGGGTTATAAAAAGAGAAAAGATTTCAATAATTGTGTAATTAAAGTGGACTTTTTTTGAAAAACATTTGACTCTATTAATTATAGCTATATCTTACATGTATTATAATCTTTTGGTTTCCCTCTAACTTTCATTAATTGGATAAATCAATGTGTCTTGACTACCTCTTACGGTGTGCTAGTGAATGTGAACCAACAAATTTATTCAAAGGTGAAAACAATGTTCATGCTTATATCTCACATAATAAGGCATGATCCAGGGTTTTAATTCCAATTTAAGTATAAGAGGATGAAGATAACAAGTTATCATATATTGATGATCTACTATTATCCTTAAAATCAAATGATATGTCTGTTTTAATCTTGTTATTTGTTCTGAACACCTTCAGATTAAGGTCAAGGCTTACAATCAGTAAAAGAAAGAGTTATATTCTAGTTTTAGCAAGGAAAAAGATAAAACTCAATGGCTTTAATCCATAACTTGTTTAAAATTTTGAGAACACCCTTTTACCTACCTAAGGTTACCAATTACCTTAAGAAGATTAAGATATATGAATTTCTTTCCATTTATAGAAAGCATATAGAAGAGAATTAACCAATGGTCTAATATTTTACTATTATATGCTAACATAGTTTGATTCATTAACTCCATTCTCAGATCACTTCACATTTATTAGACTTTATACATCTCCTCTCAAAAGGGATGATGAAAGACATAGAAATGTTGCTTAAGAATTTCTTGTGATCTGGTAAGTAAAACAAGAAAACTTATTACAAAGTGAAATGGAAAGATTTGTGTTAGCTTAAAGGGTTGGGGGCTTAGGAATCAAACCAATCTTGATCACCAACATAATGCTATGGAAAAAAATTTAAGAAGAATTTATAAGAAAAGAAAAGTATTATGAGTTAAATGGATCTATAACTACTTCTTGAAAAGTAAGAGCTTATAGGAAGTTAACACCAGAATAAGCACATTTATGTTTTTATTATAAGTTTTGAAGTTAAGGTACCTTCTTGTTTAGGAAATTGTTTGCAAACTAGACAATGGAAAAATGGCCTCTTTTTGGTTTAGTAATTAGAGCATAATAAGGCCTTTATGTAGGACAATTCTAGTTATAAACTTATGCCACTTATTGAAGTTAAAAAAATTATAATTGACAACAATTAGATATTAAATCCAACTGACCTACAAAGTTATACCCGAACCTATAGGCCCAAAGAAACTAAGGAGGGCCTCTACACTACAGGAAGGCATTCCTATAGTATTTTTAGTAATGAACCTTGTAGAACTATTTTTCAAGTCCTAAAAAATAGTTGGGTACAATGTTATATGGTGCAAAAATATCACTATAATGATCTCCTTTCTCATGTGGCTTATTTACGACTACAGACATCCTCAGCTTTGTAGTGTCCTCCCTAATATGTAGCCTCTATAAGCAAAAAGATGAGTCCCTAAGATATCTTTTTTTCAAATGTGACTACTTTATTTTTACATTGAGCTACATCCAAAGTCTATGCAATTATAGAACACTTATTTATGCATATTAGGAAATCTTCGCTAGTCTAAGTCTAAGGAATGGACTCTTAAATGTTAACAAATCTTTGAACATTATAGCATTTGGCTGCTCCCCAAATAATATACAAAAAAAAGGGATGCTAGACATTTACAAGGACAAGAAAAAGCAAAAGAACATGTGTTATGTGACAATATATAGGTTATCAAGGAGCAACTTATAGCCAACCAATTTCATGTACAATGTAGCTCACATTTGGCAACAAGATGGAACCTATGAGAAAAGAACGAAAACCTTACACAAGGGATAGGAAGCATATTGTACTATATTCACAACCTTTGTCTCACATAGTTAGTTGTATTAAGGGTTTTATTAGCCCCTTTGCTCATTCCTAGAAAGATGCACCTTATGTTTTAATGTTCTCGTATTGTAATGCCACTTATTATTTAATTTCCAAAAATATGAGACCCTGTTATATTATTATTTATTGCTTATATAAAATAATTATAAATAAAATAAGAAATTAATAATTTTATTTATTCATTTTATCGCATAATAAAATAAAAATTCAATGAAAGACTTAAATTACTATCATATTAAACTAATTTCTATATTACTATTTATTAATAAAATATGATAATTTAATATACTTTTAATTATTAATAAGATGAATTTATTTTAGATATGAAATATTTATTTATACCTTTAACATAAGTAATTAGATATTAATAAATTAATTAAATTGTTACAAGTTACATGTTCCTAGAGAGGGTAAGGATTTTGATACCAATGAGGACACCAATGGGTACAACTAGGTTGATTCATTTTCTATAATTTCATATCCTAACAAATGGATTCATTTTTACTTCTTAAGATGTAGGAGTTTTTGGGATGCAAGATATATCTCTACTACTTCATGGTTCATGGCCTAACTACTCAAGCTTAAGAAACATTTTATAAAGACATCACTTGTAGAATAGGGAATGTCAAAGTCTGCTTATTTATGGTTAAACAATTAGAGTAAGATAAGCCCTCTTAGTAGAACAAATATGATGCCAAGTCTCCTCTACATTTTCCCTACTCTCTCTAAGGTAGAAGGAGTTATTGAAAGCAATGAAAGGTCAAGCAATCTTATAGGCAATATCCTAATCCAAGATATTATTCCATATACAAACTTAATCTTAGAAGGGGGGATACATACATATGGAAAAAGCATCTCTCAGGATCATTCTCTAACTTTTCTTGTAGGGGAACATTCTAACCACAACACTAAAAAGTATACTGATTCAACTTCATTTGTTTCACACAAGCTTAACCAAAAGTGTCATTCTTCATGTGGCTATTACTTAGACAAAAACTAGCCACCATAAGTCTGGACTATCTTTCCTCAATGGCCCTTTTCTTTGTAAATCTCATTCAAAAAACCTACAACACCTGTTCTTCTTTTGTGACATTTTTTTTGCCTATATATGGAATATATCTCAATCCTTGTGCAAGTTGAGATTCATAAATCACTCAAAGATTATTGACTGGCTTGGCAGAGACAAAAGTCTTAATAAAGGAGACAAAAATTGTATACAAAATATCACCAGCCAATGTTATGTAATCAATATGGAGAAAATTTAACTTAAGACCATTACAATTCAAGGATAGAAGAAAAAATCAAGTGGCTCAAGATCTAATTTCCTAAATAAGGGAGAAACTAATTAACAACCATATATAACTTGTTGTGTAGGCCTGAAATAATAGGTTTACCGAGAATTATGCCCCAATAGCAATAAGGAAGTTGTTGACTCTCTCCTTCCAGCGGTTTACCTAAAAAGAATCCCCAAGTAGACAATCCATCATTGTCTTTAGTGTCCTGAGCTACTTTTAAACATAGCTATGCTTAGAGCTTTTACATTTATTAATTTGGTTGTAGCTGGATCTTATCAATTGTATCATGCGCCAACCTGGTGCAATTTGTTATTCTATTTTGGAAATATATTCCTTTTAATTTCTAAAAAAAAGTTTAAGGATCTCCACTCAATGGAATGGGGATAAGAGACATGAAATCCAAAGAAATTTAAAGGTAGATTTTCTACAAAGCTACCTTATTCTTCAACATATAATCACTATGACTACTAAAAAGCTTGGTTTGGTGCCTTTTTTATGATTAACAATGCAAATTGTCACTCTTGGCTATTTTTCTTCAACAATGACTCAAAAGTTTAATTTCCCATTCTAGTCCATAAATGGTGGAGATGGAACGAATCAATACCACAATTTTGTCGAAAATTTACCAAGGATATTCCATATTTAAGAACAAATACCAACCTAAAGATTATGAAGGTGTTTTTCCTCTATTATTTTTATTTGTGTCAAAATCCTTCATCCCCTAGGTAATTACCCGGAGATATTAGTATAAATAAGATCATTAGCATAACCTTCCAATACTAATAAGAAGATTCAAAGTTAAATGGTGGGACAAATTCTCAATCATCTTTTATGACTTGGTCATCCAGACGCAGTGTCATATTTCTAGAAATTGTCATGTCATTCAAAGTTAATGGCATAACTTAACATAAGTACTGATCTTGGATCTTCCAAAAGTCATAAAGGTCTGTCGCGCGATTTTTAGCACGTAAGGTTCTGATGAAATTATTAAAATTATAGTCAATTTAATTTTGAATTTACAATTCATTCTAATAATTAAGGTAAAAGACATTAGCCCCACTTGTGATTTTACTAATTTTGATAAAATCACCTATGTTTCGAAAGTCTAATAGAAATTTCTCGCACTTAGCTCAAAATTGAACCCCGTTTTGTTAAAAATGCTAATGGAGCACCATATGACAAACTTTCTCTACCTGAAAGAAAAACCATGCCCCACGTAAGGAAGATCAAGAATTTAGAAAATCATATGAGTAATATGTATCAATCATACTCATTTATCAATATATCATATTTACATATGTTAAGAATATAATAATATTTCATATGTAATATTAATTTATTTTATTAAATTAAATATTTATTATATTTATTAGTTATAAATTAAGTCTCTCAATAAATTTTACATTTATTTATAATAATACTAATAAATACGACGATGAATTTCTCACTTTTTATTTTTAATTAATACACAAAGTTAATTTATTTTATTTAGTAATTAAAATATATTAAATTATTGTATTTTATCAACAATCAATAATATGTTTACTAGTTTAGATAACAAATTAACTCTTTTAGTGGATTTTTTTGTTATATAATAATACATTAATATGATTATCAATTTCTTAATTTTTACTTATAATTTATAAATAATTAATAATGATCTTATTGAATTTTTTTTTGATAAATAAAATTGTAAAACTTCTTATAATTTTATTGTGTTATCATATTTACATCTCATTACTTATATTAACAATTATAAAAGGTATTTAGTATGTAATATAAAATATTAATATATTTGATTAAAAATATAATATATTTATTATTTTAATATGATAATAAATTATGTCTCTCGTTAAATTTTTATTTATTTTGTAATAATATTAATAATTAAGATGTTCAATTTCTAATTTTTATTAATAATTTGTAATTTTATAAGTATTTATTTTTATACTAATAGCAAAATTATAAAATTTTCTTATTATTTTATTAATTTATCTTATTTATATCAAAATTATAAACAAATATTAAATATATAAATAAATTTATTAAATAAAAATTTATTATATTTATTAATAATTACATTAATTAATTTATATGATAGTAAATTACGTACTTTATATACAATCTGATCAAAACGAATTTGATGAGTTGAGGTCTTCCCACCTGTGACAACAATTTGGTGTTCCAACAGGATATCTTGCTCTAAATCTTTTGCGTAAGGGGTAGACAATCCTTATAAATTAGTCTTACGGTAATTAGGGTGAGTAAAAGATACTTAACTAGAAGGGGACTTAACTTGTAACTAGCGAATGATACGAAATCATAGCGTCTGCAACTAGCTGATAGATAAATGATAATTATGTTTGAGTTAAAATATAGACCAAGAAGCCTTTTAATCTCAACCTTTTAAAAAAGAAAAGTATTTCAATCTCAAACAAAGAAATCTTGAACGCTTGAATTGAAGCCGTGTTAGAATAAGAAAGCAACATGAGATCATTCACAAAAGAGAGACTAATATGTTTCGTGTTAGAGCAGAATTTATAGCATATAAAGGCATCTAAAAGTGAGATATTCTTATGGATCAAAAGCAATAAAATTTATATGTTTAGTACAATAGGTAAGGGGTCACCTTTTCTTAGACCCCTTCCACCTCTGAACAATTTGGTAAGCTCTCTACTAATTATAATCGAGAAAGATGATGTAGTAAAACATGAGTTTATCCATTAATTGAACTTGGTTGGTAATCTAAACATTGAGAGTGTGGCTTGAAGGAAATCCCATTATATTTTGTCAAATCCTTTTTAATAATCTATTTAGATCATGCATATCTTGGTTCCGTTGATTCTATAGTAAACTTTGAGTAATTCATAGACTATCAGTGTGCTACTGCCAATGCACCTGAATTCATTTTGGTAATCACTAATTAGGGGGTGGAATATAAGCTTCGGCCTTTCTAAACTCATCAAGGAAATGATTTTTTAAAAGCATATTACAAGAAGATATGCGCCTGAAATCCTTTAGGACAAACACTAGTTGTTTTCGGAATCATTGCGACTAAAGGACAATCTCTGTTAGTATCTTTCCATGGCTGGAAAAAAAAAAATCTAATATAGCCTTGGAGATTTCTTTTCTTATAATAGGTCAAGCTTTATGGAAAAAGGAAACTATTTTAAATTTTCAAATCTAAAGACCTTATTGCAGTCAATTTCAAAATTTGCACCGTGTGCATCACCTTTGGTGAAAGGCTTAATAAGAAGTAACTTACGATCAGCATTGAGCTTGTTGCGATATAGACTTTCAATGGATAAAAAGTATGGTAAAGAGTTCCTCCTAGTTCTTATGTTGTTTTTGAAGTGGTGAAAGGTCAAGGCTTTTATCTCTTCTTGAGTATTAGCGGTTCTGCCATTCCTATCATCTAACATTGTAATTTTTATGGTTTATTTTAGATAAGATGGTTATACAGAAGAAAGTTGTGTTTGTATAATTATCTTGCAGCTAAGAAAATATCGAGTTTTTTTTAATAGTAATTAGGACCTACGGTATCCAAGCAATGGTGTAACAATTAAGCTTATGTTTTTCAAGAGCATATGGAGAAGTATCATGTGGGTTAGAGCTAAGAAGGTTTTGAACATCAATTAGATCACTCTTTGACAGATTGAAGAAGGAAATTTGTGTTGCTATACGAGTTGGTATTGGTCTTTTTAAGCTCCTATTCATTAACTTTAAGTTTATGTACACATTTGTAAAGGGATAGCTCATTAATATCTTTATTTTAGCATACTAATAAGGCTTATTGAAGGCCTCAACAAGAGGCAATGAAATTGTTAAACCGACAAAGTGAGAATCTATTAGGTATTTCTTGAGAAAGTATAAAAATTATAAAATAATGGTCAGTGATTATTGAAGGGTACTAAGATTAGTTGATTATAACCCTATCAAGTTTCCTTTGTATGAACATACAACTCGATAGTTGATTATAACCCTATCAAGTTCCCTTTGTATGAGCATGAAACTTGAGTTATTACTTTTTAAGCAAATTCTCTTCCCGTATATTTTAAATTAGTGAATAAGGCATTATAGAAGTAGTTAAAGAGTTTTTTCATTTTTGAATTCCGTTTTGGAGTACCTCCTAGTGACCACTACGTGATTAATGAGTGTTAAAATTACCCATAGTAAGCCAATCACTATTGATATTATTTCTAGGTTCAACCAAATAAGACCAAAGATTCCTTCTAATTGAGAAATGATTTAAACTATAAATGAAAGTTAATAAGAATGAAGCTAAAGGATTGACAACATTACCGCTTACACCAGAAGAAAATTTGGTTTCAGCAACCATAGTAAGATGGTTGCTAATTATATACATTTTGCATCCAAAAATTATTTGGTTGCAATATATAAGTTACGTATATTTTTTACCGACCAATCAATACTTGGTGGCTATAGATAGTCACTAAAACTTACAATTCATGGATAATAATATAATGACCAAACTTAACAATTTTAACGACAACTTTAATGGTCACTATAGAAAATTATTAATAACAACTAAATTAACAACCAACTATTAAGTGGTCACTAAAAGTATTTCAAATTTTCCATTAGCAACCATTAAATTTGGTTACTAAATTTACATGACTTCTTTATAGCAACCACATTATATGATTGCTAAAGAAGTATTTATAGCAACAAAATAATTTGTC
>JANSVA010000003.1:7848435-7874225 GCA_025504915.1 Erythroxylum reticulatum
GCAAGTATAAATTTGGTCGCTAATAATTCTACCTTTAGTGACCAATTTTAAATGGTTGTTAATAATGCATTTTTAACGACCAATGTAATAACTCGTCGCTGAGCACTTTTAGTAACAATCTTATAGTGATCACCTGTGACCATCCTAATTTTGGTCGCTATAACTTTTAACTACCATTTTCTTACTTTTAGCAACCATTAATAATAGTTGCTAAAGCTAATTTTTCTTGTAGTGTTAATTGTGTAAAAAGATGGGCATAATGCAAAAGAGTAAGTAAGCATTTAATAAGGTTCCATGAAATTAAAATCCTATCATTATAATGATTGGCAAGGTTGTTTATTGAGGCCAATTACCAAACAAATGTGGCAGCCTATTTAAGTGATTACCTTAATTTTTGTTTCCAGAAGGCTAGCCAATATAGATTTTTTTTAGCAAAATATTATGGCATTTTTTTTATCTTTCTTCCAGATTTCGTAGAAATTTTGTTGCACAAATTCCATTGTTTCTATATTCACTTTTTATGTTTCAAACACAATACTAACTACAAGAATAACTATTTTCTTTTGAGCCTAAGTAAGCGATGCACTCCTTGGGACAATTAAGCTACATAGTTGTAGCAATAATTATATTTGTACATTAAAGGATTCATTATTAATGGTTGTATCATTATGATTCTGGGTGTTAAGGGTAGGTCATCCCCACTAGTAGCATTCAAGATGATAACATCCTTTTGAGTTTCAATCACTTTCCAAGGACTATTAGTTGTGGTATTCCCTATCAATTCCTCAAATTGTCCTCTTTTAAAAGCTTAATAGTGGCTTGCCAAAGCATCGATTTTCTTTTGAGTGTTAATAACAATTAAGATAGTTTGGTTTGCCTTCAGTGCAAGTTCAAAAACCTCTTCCAACATAAATTTGAGAGAGAATCAATCCGGGTCATTAATATGCGATTGTTCCAAGAATAATTTGCTCAAATTGAAAATGGCCCAATATTGCACCATTAAGAATGTAAGCTACTTATCCAAGAAAAAGCCGATTGATGAGATATTCAGTTTCTGTGCTCTTGTGAGTAATAATACCTCAAGAGGTGGAGAGACTACCACCTGCCATTAAACAAAGAGGGGAGTATATGGAAGCTTAATGGTTAGCTTTTTTGTCTTCATACTTTCAACCAAGAGAACATCAAAGGAACAGAGTCTGAAGATTTCGAATCTTTTGCTAGAAAACCCTCGCATAAGCAGGGGGCTATCTTCATAAACAGTAAATTAGGACTTATTTTTACTCTCATAAAAAAAATGAAATGAAATAAAATAGAACTTATGTTTTATTTTGTCATATTTTGCTTTTTTTATTCTTTATAAGAGCTCAAAATTAGGCAAAAATAGGAGCCTATTTTTTACTTTACCTAGAGTAGGAAGGGCCCTGGCTAGTGATTACGCTATCATTACAAAGGAAAACTTAAGGACTTAGAGAGATAGAAGGCAATTGACTAAAAAGAACCGAAGATGGTGAGTGAAGAGCGGCCTAAAATGTTAGAGGATGGGACAATGGGAGAAAAATGTATGGAATTGAGAGGGAACAAGAAGTAGAGGATTGAGGTTTTGAATAAGAAGAGGGAGAGCAAAGGTATAGGCCATGACAAGAGGTGGAAGAGGTACGAAGGTTGGAGGAGATGGTGATGAGGTGAGAAGACTTTCCACGAAGAAACATATAAAAAAAAAGATAAAAATGTTGGAGAGGATCCTTGCCTAAGATAGTTATTAAGAATAATAATGAAAATTTAAAAGATGAAAGATAAGTTAAAAGGAAAAGAGATTCAATCTGGCTAGCTGTTGTAATGCTTTTATTATCATAATTTTTCCATTCATACTTTATTATATTATATTATTTTTGTTTTATTTGTTTTTATTATAATTTTCTCTTTTTGACAGAATTTTTATTTTTTTTATGCTTTACATATTTGTTAGAGTTCTAAAATAAATCAGTGATTGATTATGTCTTTCAGCTGGACAATATTTATTGTATATCACACTTTTGGCATGACGATTCATCTGTTCTTAGCGGATGACGTTAAAGTTATCTCCATAGTTATAGTTATGGCTTAGCATTATTTTTTAAAAATAGGTAAACAAGAACATAACGAAACAAATTAATTTAGATATCTAAAATGTCGTAATCTAAGCTTGAAATTCAGTAACTTCTCCAATTATTGGCACAAGGCAAACGTATATCCAGAAAGACAAAAGGAAACTTATCAATTCATGGGAGGCCACTATCATACTAACACTGTAGGGCCCCAGGTACTCCTCTCAATTTTGAACTCTCATCACAAAGCTACAGATGTCGCGTTTCTTGCTTTTAATAAGCTCATAAGCTCTCATTTGCACGAATAAACCAATTAACTTTTCAATTATTTTCTTCAGCTACTGGATTCTTCAAACATCCAATGATTGATTTTGATACTCAGCCGTTAAGGTTAGGAAGTTCCTATCAAAAACTAATAGCCTTTCGTACAATCATCTTTGAGAGGGTGGCCAAGTGGTGCGAGTTGGAGCCATTAAATATAATACTCACACTGAAGCTTGGAGTGAGAATGCTGCTAACAATCTAATGTGTCCGGTAATTTCATAATAACTTACCCGACGCGTGTAATTTGTAATGCAGCTGAAAATTAGGGGCTCCAATTCAACGTCATACCTGAATGACAGCATTTTGGAAAGAAGGCAAGAGCCATTCAGGAAATGGGGTAGTGTTTTGTGTTAGCTTTTATCATTACAGGGTTGTTGCAATTTTATCATGACCTTAATTAATAAAAATATGCTTTATCTTCACGTATTATATTAAATAGATTTGATGTTTCAATACAAAAAGGTTAAATTCTTAGAATAATTAGTATATAATTAAAATTATGATTATATTTTAATTTACATTTATGTATTATTTTCAAATTGTTCCTATTTATAGTTTTATCAAACGAAGATATCAATGAAAAGATAAAACTATCACATATTATATTTTTTTCTTATAAAAAAGTAATTGATCTCATAATTAAAGTGTAGAGATATGGGTACTTATTAAAGAATAAGTTTTCGGAATTGACCGATTTTGAGAATCTTAAATTGAATATTATTTTTGTATTTGTGGATTTTCTTATGATGTGTATATAATTGATCCTTAAATTTGAGATTACCAAATTATCTTATGTAGGAATTATTATATTTTGATGTTAATTATGCTCTTTCCTATTTAGGGTAGCTCAATCAGTATGAACTACATGGAGATAATCGAATAAGTCAATAAATGATTTGTCATTACAGTAATTAGAGAAAATGTTCTACTATTTTTTATTAGTAGTGCTTTAAGGAATTTTCTAGGCAGAAGGAATTGACATTTAAAATTTTGTTTTCAAATATTAATTATAAATTAATTACTAATTGGCAAGAATTAATATGATTGGATTCAAAAGAGTAAACATTATATCCCTAGTCTATCCAATTAGAACAGTAGATGACGAAAGGATTAAATTATATATCATAATCATATATGGATAAGTTAAATCAAATTATTTTGACATTCTTGATATTTGAGTGGTCACGACATGTTGCAGATGTCAATCATGATTTATGATTATAAATTCTTTGATTGGAGAACTAAAGATAAATTACAAAGAATGTTAATTTATCTAATTATAATTATAATTATAATCATTGTTAATATGTTAGGAACATAATGGGTCACACATAAAGAGTAATTTAATAATATAATAAAAAAAAACACCCTAATGCTTTTTTTATAAATTTGAATAAGCATAAGGAGCTAGTACTCCGATAATTCCTCTTAAAAGTTGAGTTTTTTTTTACTACTCTATGAATGTTATTATAGGTTGGACATATAAGTAGCTCATGGTTAACACATTGAAAAAGTTTTGAAAGAATTTCAACCAGGATATTAAATCAGATACGATTTCATATTTTATAATTTAAGTTTTTTCAAGTTATTCAATTATTAAGATTCGAACGAAAATTGTAAAAATTTTTATTTTTTTGCTACACTCATAATTTGATTACGATTGATTCCATAATAGTGGCATCAAAGCCTCTTTTAAATGTTTCACTGGATTAATTGCGTGATTGCTATTGATTTGATAAAGATTAAGGTTGAAAATCTCGTTTTATTGAATTAGAGTGTTTTGTTTAATTAATTTCAAACTGTTTTTTGGAACTTTTATGGATGTCTCCTTTCGTTGTTCTTTCCATCTGGAAACTTGAAAATTGCATGCTCTAAGTCAAAATTTGCTTTTACGTTATTGCTTTCTAAAACTTGCATTGTTTTGCCTCGTGTTTAAATAGTAGTTCTGGAAAATTCCTGACCTAGAAAAAGTAAGGTTTGGAAAAGTGATGAATGTTTACCCTTGGTCTTCTGTGCGAATCCATTCTGCCTAATGAGATATATCTATATTGTAGGACTCTTATTGTGGTGGAACAATGGTTCTACTGTGATGGATTTTCACTAACCAATGGTGATTTTGCCACTGGTGAAGAGCGATTTTTGCCCACAACAGAAGTCATATTGAGGAGATGAAGGACTCCAACATAGAACGCTTAAGATAGGAAGCAAGACTCAGCCTTTCCCAACTTCCCAAAATGTTTACCTCACAACACTCTTGAAGAAACAATATTTATAAGAACAATAAGAACAAAGGCAACAAAAACGCACAGAGATATGGTATAAAACCAACTTTATATACTTTCCCTCAAAAGAATACAAAGAATGCTCTCTCTTATTGAATCCCCTCCTCTGAGAAGAGCAAAGCTCGAATGAACTATATATAGGCATCCTAGCTTAGAGTCATAGATTTCCACTAAATCTGTACTATCTAAGATCACGTCTATCTCTATCAGATAAGATTACATGAACCAATTGGATAACACCCCCATCCAAATAAAACTCTAACTGATAAGATAAAATCTAATAAGATAACATAAGATAGAGTTTACATATCTAGAACACTATCATCCTTATCCACGAAGATCTCCACTATCTTCAGATGTTGAGTTTCACTGCAACTCTAACTCCCAGTCATCGCCACATCATCCAAGATCTCCCTGCAATCTCTATCCGCTGATGATGAAATGTGATCTTATCGAAGCCCACTAGCACACTGGCCTGATCCAATGCTTCCCACAACAAGTCCGCTAGTCGTGGTCCATCCATCCGAGTAAAGCCAAGTCCTTAATCCGTCAAGTCCTTAGCCTGGGTCGAGTCAATCTTCACAAGGTCCGATGCTCTACCAAAATTTGCACCAAGTCTGATCTCACTCGCCCATATTTACTTTAGTGAAAGCTATCTGCACATAAGTCCATCAATGCACGTCCATGGATAAGTCCATCTTCTTTGATCAAGCTCCCTCATGATGCAGTCTCGTCACTCCATGAATAAGTCACAAGTCACAATCTGAATTAGTATAAAAACCTCGCTCATTTACCTACCTTCGACCTACCTCGCCGAAGTTAAGTGTTTGTGTGCCTCATCGTGCTCGTATGCCTTCGCGCACCTTTGCGAGTCTCATACACCTTTGCACCTTCTCGCGCACTCTCGGGTTTCCCGTGACTTAGTTTCTCAATTCTGCGCAGCCTCGCATCTGAATCTCACGTCTCATCGAAGATTTCCACCAATGCACACCTACGTGTGCCCACACGTATCGAATCTCGCCTACTTTCGAGATCTTTATCGATACTTCCCGCATCCCTCGCCTATTTCACAAGTTCCTCGAGTTTTGCTTGCCAAGCCACAAGACTTTGCCTAGCTTCTCGTCAACATGCCTTCCTTGTGCCAACTTACGTGCCAAGCATTAGCCAAGGCTCGTCAACATTCGCACGATCCTACAAACTAAATTTAGGGGTCTAACATAAGACACGCCCAACATAGGACAATGTCTCTATAGCAGCGCACAAGCCACACAAAATGTGCCCTAATGCATGCACTGTATGCATCAGACAGACACCACTTTTTATTTAATTTTATATATTTTAAGTCTTAGTTTTAATTAAATTAAATTAATTTAGATTAAATTGGTTTAATTTCCTAATAAATTGAAAAAGTGTTTATCTAAATGTTTGAAAATTGTTTTCAAAGGATAATCACTGTTAAAATTTTGGAGTTTAGTTTAATTTTTAAAAAAGTTGAATTATTGAATTAAATTGGTTATTAAATCAATAATTAGAATCAAGCAAAGGTTTTAAAAATTTTCTTTCATAATTTGATTATGTTATAAATTATAAATATAATGATACTATTATTTTGATGAGATAATTTTTTTTTATATTTCAAATTTCTTAATTAAATATTAAGGAAATGTTAAGAATGTGATAGTTGTCTTCCGTTATTTAAGAATAAAATCAATATTTTGTTTATTGTAAGGCTTGTTCAGCAAACTCAAGGCTCCTTTAACCTAAATATATTTTATCTTAAATTAATGAGTCATACTTAACTAAATTTGTATGATTTAGATGAGCAAACTAATGATAATATGGATTTAGAGGCAGAGTTAGGAATAATATATAAGATATATTTTGGCAACAAGCTGTCACTTAAAGGATCTAAGAGTTGCATACAATGTGATTGATAAAATTGTTATATATCTTATTTAAATTTAGTTGGTTTGTTGAGGAAACTTAAGATCAATTATTTTTTAATGGATTTTTTTATAATTTCTTGATTTAACAATGAGGGTTATTTTTTAAATAAAATAGTAAGAATAATCAAATATTATTAAAGTCCTTATTTTATTTAATTTTATGGTATAAACTAATACTTACTCTATTACGTCTTTCAGTTATCAAAAGAAGATGAGTACCAATATGAACCCGAGAAGCATCATAGATGCTAACAAGCTTAATGGACCTAAGTTCTCGAACTATTTTTGCAACTTAAGAATTATTCTCTAGTAAGAAAAGAAGTTATATGTTTTTTACACTGTTGTTCTGCTAGAGTCTATTTCAAATGTGATTGATGAGGTTTGGGAGAGTTACCAACGTTATATTGATGAAGTTAAACTAGCTACACGTGTGATGTTAGTTTTTATGATCCAAAGCTTCAAAGATAGTTATAATTTTCTATCTTAAGGAGTTGTTTGACGCACAAAGCAGGGTAGAGAGGTATCAATTCTCCAAAGCATTATTTCAATGCAAGATGATAGAATGATCTTCAGTGAACCTACACATGCTAAAGATGATTGGATATATTGAAATTTTATGCCAATTAGGATTTATCATAGATCATGAGTTGAGCATTGATTCGGTGTTGCAGTCTCTTAGTTTGAACTTTTCATGGTTCGTTATGAATTTTGAAATGAATCAAAAGGATATATCATTTTTTTTAACTATTAAATATGCTCAAGACTACAAAGGAGTGCCTTAAGAAGGAACACAGTTTTGTTTTTATTGTGGATTCATCCAAGAGCAAGAAAAATGGCTCTAAGAAGAATAATAATATAAAACAAAAAGCTTCTACTAGAGTAGCAAAGCCAAAAGGGGAAGTCAAGAAAAAGAGCAACGATAAGGGTACATGCTTTCACTGTGGAGTGAATGGACATTGGAAGAGGAACTTCCTAACTTATAATGTTATCTTGAAAGATTAGAAGCTTGAGGAAGTTGTTTCTTCAGGTGTGTTTATGATTGAAATCAATCTTTTTACTTTTGTTATATATTCTTGTGTATTAGATACTGAAGTGGTTCTTATATTTGTAATAACATGCAAATGTTAATAAGTAGATCATTGAGGAAAGGTAAAGTAAACTTGCGAGTTAATGATATAGCAATAGTTGTTGCATTAGCTATAAGAACTTGTAGTATAGCTTTGCCTTTTAGCCTTAAACTATAATTAAATAATTGTTACTATGTTCTAGTTGTTCCTAGAAATATCATTTTAGATTTCATATTTAGATTCGAATGGATTTATCTTTATTATTAAGAATAAGAGTTGTTCTTTTTATAAAGATGATGTTTATTATGGATCTGGTTTACTTACAAATGGTTTAAATAAATTAGATCTTGAAAGGCCAATTCTTAACATAAATAGCAAGAAAAGAAAGTTAAGTAACCAAAATCCATCTTATTTATGGCATTGTAGGTTAGGTCATATCAACAAAGCTAGAATCACAAAGTTACATAAAGAAGAAAATTTGAATCCTTTTGATTATGAATCATATAAATCTTTTTTGTTTCGAAAGATGACAAACCACCCTTTAGTGGAAAAGGAGTACGTGCCAGTGACTAAGGCTTATACATTCATATGCATGTGAGCCTATATGTACTCATGCTAAGGTGGATTCTTGTATTTAATTAGGTTTATAGATGATCATTCAAGATATAGTTATGTGCACTTAATGAAACCAAATTTTGAATCATTTGAAAAGTTCAAAGAATTTATACTTAAGGTTGAGAAATAAACTAGGACATTTAAATTAGATCTAGGTGGTGAATACTTAGACCATAAGTTTTTAGGTTACTTAAAAGAGAATGAGGTTCTATCGCATTGAACACCTCTTGAAACTCCACAATTTAATGGAGTATCTGAGAGGAGAAATGGTACTTTATTGGATATGGTATGCTATATGATGAGTCGTGCAATCCTTCTTATCTCCTTTTGAGGAATATACCATTGAAACTACTGCTTACCTTCTAAATGGAGTTCCATCTAAATTAGTTGACAAAACATCATATGAGATATAGACTCGTAGTATACCAAAGTTGTCACTCTTAAAAATTTAGGGATGTGCTTATAGGAATCGTGCAATATCTTATAAGTTTTAAGCTAAATCAAATGTATGCAAATTTGTGAGGTATTCAAAAAAGAGTATTGAATATCAATTTTAACATCATCTTGAGCTAAAAGGTTTGTCTTAAGACATGCAATATTCTTAAAAAGAAAATTTATTTTCAAGGAAAGTAGTAAGAGTGAAGTAAAACTTAGAGAAGTTTATGATCCACAAATTCATAACTAAACTGAACAAGAACCTCAAGTTGATACACATGATGTACAATTGAGGGTTTAAGAGACATATAGTCCACAATACACTAGTAGAATATGTTGTCCTCCCATTAGATTAGATATACATATTGAAAAAGGGAAGGATAATCTTTTTCTTATATATAATCAGCCTACTACTTTTAAAGAAGCAATTTTTGACATTGATTCTTTAAAATGGAATAAAGCCATGAGATCTAAAATGGAATCCATATATACTAACCAAGTATGGACTTTGATAAATGAGCCTAATAATATTTTACTTATTGGATGCAAGTGGGTTTTTTAAAGAAAAAAATGACATGGATAGGAATGTACAAATATACAAAGCAACGTTAGTAGCTAAAGGTTACAATAAAAAACAAGGAATTAATTTTAATGACACCTTTTAGCCAGTAGCTATGCTTAAATCTATAAGGATCTTATTAGCTATAGTTACATATTAGAGGGTGTGTAATCAATTAAGCAAGTTGAAGAAGTCTATTTATGGACTTAATTAAGCATCAAGGAATTGAAATATCAATTTTGATGAGATATTTAAAGAGTTGATTTTATCAAAACAATGTCTTTGTGAGAAGATTAGTGGGAGTATAGTCATTTTCTTAGTGCTATATGTGGATGACATATTGTTGATTGGAAATGACATACCAATACTCCAGTCTGTAAAGATTTGGTTATCCAAGAACTTTTCCATAAAGGATATAGGAGAAGCAACATGTATTCTAGGAATAAGGATCTATAGGGATAGATTAAAGAGGTTGCTTGGGTTATTTTCATTCACGTAAATAAACAAAGTGCTAAAGAGGTTTAATATGGAGAATTCCCAAAGGGGATTTTTACCCATATCACATAAGATTTCTCTCTCACAGAGTATATGTCCTAAGACACAAGAAGAGATAAATAAAATAGATTGTGCTCCATATGCTTCGACAATTAGATCAATCATGTAGATAAGATGTCTTTTATGCTTTAAGCATAACAAGCAAGTTTTAAGCCAATCCTAGTGAATGTCACTAGAAAGCTATGAAAAACATCTTAAAGTACTTAAGATGGAATAAAGATGTTTTCTTGATTTATAGAGGAGTTAAACTCATAGTTCAAAGGTATTCAAATGCTAGTTTTCAGTCTGATCTAAATGATAGTATATCACAATTAAGATACATTTTCACTCTGAATGGTAATGCAGAAAGTTGGAAGAGTTCCAAATAGCCATCCATTGCAGATTTTGGGACCAAGGTAAAGTACATTTCAGTGTCAAAGGCAATAAAGGAAGCGATTTGGTTCAAGAAGTTTATCACTAAACTTGGATTGATTCTTAGCATTATTAAGCCTATAGTATTATAATATGACAATAATGGGACTATTGCATAGGCAAAGGAACTAAGGTCTCATTAACAGTCTAAACATATATTTAGAAAGTTTCACCTAATTAGGGAGATAGTGTAGTGAAAAGAAATAACATTGGAATAAGTTTCCACTAGAAATAATCTTACAGATCCTCTCACTAAGTCATTGTCTCATAAGAGACATGATCGACATATGGAAGCATATGGTATTAGATACGTAGGCGATTGACTTTAGTTCAAGTAGAAGATTGTTTGTTTTTGCCCTTGCAACCAATCAGTTGGTTATATATGACATTATTATTTAATTAATTAAGACATTGTTTATCTTTATGTATTTTGTTAATTACATTTGATGTTTTAATGTTAAAAGTAAAATCCTTTGAATAATTACTGTGCGATTAAAATTATGATAAGATCATAATTATGAAATTCAATTTGCATTTATGTATTATTCTCAAATTGTCCCTAGTTATAGTTTCATCAAGACAAGATATTAATGAAACGGTAAAACTAGCACAGATTATGTTTCTTTCTTATGAATAAAGTAATTGATCTTATAAATTAAAATATTGAGATACTTAGACTAATGTGTAGGTGCTTATTAGAGAATAAATTTACTGAAGAAACCTGATTACGAGATCCCAAATAAAATATTACTTATATGTCTATAGATTCCTTTTTATGATTGTATTAGACTTGAGAATAGCCAAGTATTTCATGTATGAATTAGTATATTTTGATGATACTTACGACTTGTCATACTTAGAGTAGCTCAGTTATTAGTACTTTGAAGTTTTATGCACTATATGAAGATAGTTAAGTCAATAAAAGATTCATCACTCTAAAGTAATAAGAGATAATGTTCTTTAGTAGTGGTTTAATAAATTAACTAGACAGAGTGAATTGACATTTGAAAATATATTTTCAAATATCAATTATAAATCAATTGCTAATTAGCAAGAACGAACATGATTGGATCAAAGCATACACATTATATTCATTCTTTGTCCAATTGGAACATTAGATGAGGAAGATATTAAATTATTCATCATATCTATACATAGACAGGTTAAGTCAAATCACTTTGACATTCTTGATATTTGGATAATCATGACAAGTCGTTAAACGTCAATCTTGACTTATGATTATAAATTATTTAATTGAAGAATTAAAGATAAATTAAAAAGAATAAGATATTTGTCTTAATTAAAATTGAATTAGTTATAATTAGAGTTTGACTTTAATTATAATTGAAATATTTAATTTTAATATAAATAAAACACCCTCATGCTTTTTCTATATATAGGAATAAGTATAAGAATCTTAGCACTCTTGTTAATTCCTCTAAAGAGTTGAGTATTTTTTTTTTTACTACTTTGTGGATGTTATTAGAAGTTAGACACGTGAATAATTCGAGGTTAACACATCAAAAAAGTTTCAAAAAGATTTCAACAAAAATATCGAATCAAATACGATTTCATATTTTCTAATTAGAGTTTTTGTTCAAATTATTCAATTATTAGAATTCAATTGAAAACTATAAAAATTTTATTTTCTCAATGTGTCTGTGGTTGGATCCCAATGTCAATACAATGCTTACAACAGATGATGCCAAACCAAGTTGTTCCTGACACCAAATAAGGCAGAAATGTAACGCCCGTGGAAATTAATTAGTAGCAATGCTAATCTTCATTTTAAAGTTTCTCCGATTTTCACAGCCTCTCAAGAAAGCCAACATCAAAGCAAGAATTCCACACTCATTTTTCCTTGCATATGTCATTAGAAAAATGACATCTAACAAGCCATAGCTAGCACCTAAATCTACTTACATTGTTAGAACATCCAACATCCTGCTTGTTTTTATTTTTACTTTTACTTTTTATTTTTAAATTCATCAAAAAAATTTGTTTGTTTTGGTTTCTTCCGTTTTTAAAATTTATAAAACATATAAAAGTAGTTTTTATTTTTGTTTTTTAACAATCTGATTTACTATCAACTAAGTATATATTATTTAATTATTTAATATATTAATTATTAATAAGAATTATGGATAATTTAATTTAATATTATATTTAATTAATTAAAATTAATTATTTACAAGAATTACGAATAATTTAATTTTACTCAATAACTTTTTAATTTTTGTAATTAAAGTTAATTATATTTAAAATTTAAAATATGTTCAAAATATATAAATTTCAAACATTTTTAATAATTAAAATATATTTAAAATAAATATTAATTCATAAATAAAAAGTTAATTTTTAATTTTTAATTTTAATAAAATAAATTTGATTAATAAATATTATATAAGAGATTAAAATAAAATTATTAAATTAAAACTAATTTATCTTTAAGTTTTATTTAATATGTAATTATTAACAATAAAAATATAAATATATTGATATTAATAACCAAACAAATTTTTTATTTTATTGGATAGAAAAATGGAAAACAATAACAATAAAGAAAAATTAGAGTGGAACTAAACAAGTTTTAATCTATGCAAGTATTATCATGTTAATAACAATTTCTTTTCTGACAGTCAGAGCATACTAATCAGTTTTTTTTTTTAACCGTAATTATGACTTGCTGAAATTATAACATGGCTTTAATTGTTTCGCACCTAACATTGCCCAATAGAGATAAGATTGCGTGCAACCTAACAACTACAACGTTTTTCGACAACAAAGATAATCAGTGAAGCTGATCTTGAACTAGAGAGTTCCGTACGGAAGTCTATAGAATTGGATATGTACTGCCGTTAAGTCTATGATACATTATTAATTACTCTCTCTCGAAAAATCAATACGATTTAAAGAAAACAATACTACTTTGTTGTTATCGACGTAGTAGGGTATTTGGAAGTTAATATGAATACAGACGAACTGAGCGAGAAATCTTGCACGTATAAATCTATGCATTTCCCAGGTAATTTTCTAATTGCAAGTCAAGAGAAAAATAGAGTTTGAAGGACATATTCGTTCAGATTGAGAATTATTCCTAGCACAATATAAGCTTAAGTTTCCCACATTCCATTTTTTAAAAAAAGGGTAAATCTTCACGTTATAGGCTTATCAATAATGATAAGGTGGAGGGTGACAGCATTGGCAATTAAGCTAAGAAAAGGAAGAGATTGGAGTCTCGGACACACTCACCAATTCGCTAAGCTTTTGTCATTGACCTGTAATTAGAAGAATTAATTGATCACCTAACGTTTCAATGCCTCTAGCCTAACTGTTTTTATGTTGCATATTAATTGATACTTACTCTTCTAAAGAAAACATTCAATCATTTCAAGAACACATGCCAAACAAATCCATCCAAGTCTATAGTTAAATTATTAAACCCTCTAATTGTTCAGCTGTCTAACCTTCCTAATAGACTTCTTTCAACTCCAAAAAAAAAAAGAAAAAAGAATGTCTATCAAAACGGGGATTCTAGTTAAATCGGAAACCAATTCATCACACCATTATTGTGAAAATCATGACACCTGGCTTCAATAAAAACCATTCTTATCACAAAATTATAATAAATTAAAGTCTAATAATAATTACTGAAAAATATATGAACTTCATGAAAAGCTTAATTTTTACACCAACTTGATATTTTGATTAAAAAATTCATCAATTATTAAAAATTATAAATTATAACACGACATTTAAGACCGCACACTAACGTCCCCTAACGTATTGAAAGTGTTATATACACATTAAAAGCATACAAGAAACAATTTCACCTAACATAATCATTTACTAGTTACTCTATCGGAACATAGAAACAACAATCTCACTTGACCTCACCCTATATTAATCCACATGTCACGTTAAATCTAACAAACGTTAGTGTACAATTTTAATTATACTTGATGCTTTTTAATAATTGATAAATTTTTAATTAGAATGAAATTTGTGTATAAATTCTCTCATGAAATACCAAAATTCTCTAAATTATAATATCGAATCATGATTATGGTTGTTAATTTCAGTTATGGGGTAAAATCCAAAACCATGATGTTAATATTACGCATACAATTCAGGTGGTCGAGTTGATTTATGGAAGTGATAAATGAGGAAAGTCTAAGCAGAACCAAAAAAATGGCGAAATTAGCAACACAACAAACAAGTGGGTGGTGAAGCACAACATCAGTAGGCTCGAAATGGGAATATGAAAGCCTGAAAATTGGAGGATTGGGGTGATGGCATCAGAAAATCAGCCATGTGTGCACCTAAAACCAGGCCCCTTTAATGCAAAATTATGTATACGGAAACCTATCTTCAGGACTCTGTTATCTCTAAACTACACCAAGCCAAAGCTGTCAAGCTCCAGGGTCTCCCACCTCACATTTCTCCTCCACACACCTATACAATTCCCTATTCCCGTAAACCCGAACCAAGACACAAACAACTATACCTAGCAAAAGAGAATAACAGCATCATAATATACACTCATTTGTCTTGTAATAAGACTCATGTACGTTTTGTCATATCAAAGGTTAAGACGTGTCCGGTCCGTTTAAATTTTGGGACTCCAAATTGATTAACATTTTTCAATAATAGAATGACTCAAAAGATTGAACTGAAATTTCTGTTTTGTTTGTGAAAATTTTACAACATACATACATGAGTAAGCCACATTTTAGTCAAATCTTTGTTTATATGGAGAAAACATTTAACAAAATGAAGCTCTAAAAAAATCCATATAATAGAACTTACGAATTGATAACTCTTTTCCACCCCAAACAAACATTTTCGGAGTTTAGGAAATTAATGTAAGAAAACGATACAATCATTTGAACGAACACTTGATTCAATCAATCATTTGAGCAAATACTTGATTCGATCAATCATTTGAACAAATACTTCATTCAATGTTACAACATTTAGAACAGGGTGCAATCACGTCATTACATACGACTCTTGAGCATGTGTAGTTGGCACACCAGGAATAAAGTAATGATTACAACTGAAAAAAATAATGTAAAAGGGCTTCGGAAGAAGGAAGGAGGGGTTTGTGTGGCGGTGTTTCAAGGGATGAGCACGCAACACAATCAAACAGAAACCATATTCATTTTATACAACGAACGAACAGATCAGTGAAGGCGGTGACGCCAAAAAAAGAGAAAAAGAGGAGAAACGGCTAAAAGTTACTTTGATTTTGATTTTGGAGAAGTCACGTGAATTATAATGCTTCTTGTTCAGACACCTATTGTCACCATGTAATTGTAACGTAAGTAAACACAGTTCCAGTTCCAGCTCCATTCCTCCTCCTCAAGCTGCCTCTTAGCGCGTCACACTCCTTCGCCGTCTTAAATTAGCTAATATTATTAGACAAGGATGTGTAGTTTGTTTCGTAATACAACTGCCTGTTCTATATTAGATATAATTAAAATGCAAAATTTATTTAGGAGTCCAATCTTAAAATCTAAATTTTGTAGAAAACAACAACGATAACTAATAGAAATCTTGCTAAAGCCCCCGTATGTTTAAAAATATTTAATGGTACTTAAATTAATTATATTAAATCTTTTTTAAATTTTAAAATATTTCTCTTAACTAATTTATCAAACATAATTTATGCACCGTACCCAAGCCTCTGCCTATATCTTTTAAATTAGAATTAAATATTTATCGTTGATTTTTTTTTAATGATGCATTCATATATTTCTATTTGGAAGAAATTTGTTTCTAAATGTAGCAACTGGAGTCTGTCCCTTTAGTTAAATACTAATTCTTGACTTTCAATTCATTTTGTTTCTAACGAATTCGTATGTTGTTATAACATATATAAACCGAAAGTACAGAATAATTAGCAAATAATAAACAATTTAAGGAGTGAAATGTGAAAGCATTTTCATTTACATATATGTAGCGTGGAAATGGAAGGCACGCGAGGCGGGGGGAGCGGAGGTTGCTGGTGGAATCGCAGATGTTATCATTACTATGCTACGTTTCCTACTAATACTCCACTTGTCATGCAACAAAGAATGAGTTCAATACGCACACTCCCTCTACCTTTGCAAAATTCTTACTATTTTGTTGTCTCAATGGAAAAAAATGTGTATATAAAGCCTTTGTGTCAACCTACCATCATACTCTCACTTCTCTGCATGAGATTTGTGGTGGTTCGGTTGCTTGTTCATCTCTAAAGGCAGAGAGCTAGGGCTCCCTTAGAGGGTCTCCTGCTTCTTCTGTTCTTTCAGACATCCATCAAACACATTCATTATACAGAGACTTTCTTCTTCTTTTTTTAAAGTTTTCTGGAGATGGCGATAATGAGCTCCCACCATCCACTGGCTTTTGCCTTTGGCGTCCTAGGTAGATATTGTTAACATTTGTGTGCCCAACTATACCATTGTCAGGTCTTTTTAGGAACTCAGAACGGTTATTGTACTGCAAAGCCATCCATTACCCAACATGCGTTGCCCATAATTCTCATTTCTAAAGAATCCATCTCCACTCTTTTTGAATCTCACCATCAGCCCAACTTTTTGTTACAAGATGGAGAAAAGGTTCAGTTTTTTGCTTGACATAGTATAAGAAGTCATTACTCCTTTAGATTTTCAGTGGCCAATGCAAATTACAATAAATTTGTTGTCAAATCGTGATCAGGGCAAAGCTTGCAGCACATACTAATTTGCCTGAATATTCCTTGCAAAACAAATAGTTACTCTATAATGCATGTTGTTTTATGAATTTCCAGAAAGTTATCCTTTTCCTTTAATAAAATAAATAATATGTTCCTTTTCACTTATTGACAGGTAACATAGTGTCGACCATGGTATACTTGGCCCCAATGTAAGTGTTATTTGATTGTTGTATTACTGCCAATATTTTCTATCAAGTGCAGAAATGGCAAAAGAAACTGATAATTTGTTATTTTTATCTGCAGGCCAACATTTTGGAGAATTCACAGAAAAAGATCAACTGAAGGCTTCAAATCTCTGCCTTATCTTGTGGCGTTGTTCAGCTCAATGCTTTGGCTCTACTATGCAATGCTCAAAAACGACGCATTTCTTCTTATCACCATCAACTCTTTTGGATGTGTCATAGAGACCATATATATTAGCTTATATATTGCTTACGCATCGAGGAAGAACAGAGTATTACCACTTTAAAAAACATATTTCTTATTGCTTTCTATAACAATATTAAATGCTGACTTAACTTTTTAATTAAATGTATTATGCATGCAGATCTCAACCATCAAAGTGTTTGCTACGATGAACATGGGATTGTTCTCTTTAATCCTACTTATTACAGAATTTTTGGTGGAAAATTCAGTTCGTGCCAAGGTTCTTGGTTGGATTAATGTGGCTGTTAATGTCAGCGTCTTCGCTTCACCCTTGAGTATTGTGGTGAATATTAGACTAAACACTAAACATCCTTGTCTTGTATGCTACTTCAATGCCAGTTTTATTCAATAAGGTTCGTCGTTTTTTATTTATTTTTCAGGCACAGGTTATTCGGACCAGAAGTGTAGAGTTCATGCCGTTTCCTTTATCATTCTTCCTCACCTTGACAGCAATTATGTGGTTTTTCTATGGCCTCTTTGCAAAGGATTTCTGTGTTGCAGTAAGCAATTTCGATTTCCTCAAAAAGTTAAAAACTTCACCTATTTAAGACAAGTTCCAGCGACTAAATCTTTTAACTTTTTGTTTCTTGTTGGAATTGTTAGCTACCAAACATAGTGGGATTCCTCTTGGGATTAGTTCAGATGGTGCTATATGCAGTCTACAGGAATGCAAGTGAAGATATGGAAGACCAAAAGTTACCAGAGAACTTGAAGAATATCGTGATACTAAGCACATTAGGAGCATCTGAAGTGTACCCAGTGGAGGCTAAGTCCGAAGTGGACGAAGTTGCTAAAGAGCTTGAACAAGCGGAGCCCAGAAAACAAGAAAAAGCCATGGAAGCTCAAGAGGGTCTGCAATCAACTGGAGACGAAGTCTGACTTGTGTGATGTCAGTGTCATTCCTGAAATTCAGGAGAACACCTTTCATTTACACTTTACAGCTCTTTAATGTAGAGTTCAGCTGTATGCTCTGTGTCTTCATGGTAAATGTCTAAGTTTAGCTGTTAAGTTTGATCGGTCTCTTTTCTTGATTGATACGTTTGACACCTGAAAGATGATCTTCAGCATCTTATAGTTGTATTCATATATAGTGTCACGTCAGGGAAAGCAATAACACAGGTCAGTCTAAACCCTGGCGAGTTGATAAGCTGGCAAACCTGGCTCTACAAGGCTACTACCTACGAGTCCCTCTCCACAGTGGTTTACTGGCCTTTCGTTTTCTCCCGTACGGTACCCTTCCAAATCATGTGGACTTCTCTTACTTCAGATTTCGTTAACAATTTACCGAGATTCTAACGTTACTAATACTACCATGAAAAATTATACTTTTGTTTGAATTTTAATTTATTATAAATATAATTCTTATTGTAATTTTTGTGGGCCCATTTAACAATTTACCCAGCGCTCTTCTGAGGTTAAATTATATTTTAAGTATTAAAATTTTATTACAATTTCAGACATTTATTTTTGTTAACATGAAACGCATGCTAGATTTATTCACATTAAAATTTTAGTAACAAAAAATTTAATAATTTAAAATTACTTTAATAATAAACAAATTTTATTTTTAACTTCTTAATTTTTTAATTAAAAAATTTTAATTTACTTATTAAATGGTTTACGCGTATATAAGGTGCTTTAAGTATGCAAAACTAATGAGAGTCTGATGAAATTAACTTTTAGACTTTATTTTATAAGTTATTAAAAGTTTTTATATTTGATTGATATTTTTAATTTCATTATAAAATTAAACAAAATTATGAATAAAATATAATTTATCCTTGTTTTAAATGTAATTAGAGCTTTATATATTCATAAAACCAAATGGGGTAGAAAAACTGGAAACATCAAGTAGACAGCAACGAAGCAGAAGTAGAAGTACTTGTCAATAAACTTGCATCAATTAGTACGTAAGGTGTGATGCAGAGGAAAACTACAAAGTACAGACTGCAATGTTTTGTTTTGTTGTTCTTTTTTTTTTTTTCCATTTTTAACAAAAGAGAAACAAGAGAAACAGACAACAGCATGCAGAACATGACTCAGATGTGTTTTTTCTGTCTCAAAATTGGTTGAATACATCTTGTTCTTGTTCTGGCTCTCCTAGCTGGTAATGTACATTCTCAAATTATCCTTTCCTCGGTCGCAGAAGTCATCCCCCCTCAACTTCTTGTTCTATGCTTGGAGCAAAAAGAAAACTGAGCATGAAGGTTAAAAGAAGACTAAGAACGTATCGACACCAATTCCCTTGAACAATATTCTGTTTCACAATGTTTCAAGCTATAACCAGGACCAGGTAGATAAAAGCAGGAACATTGATGTCAAGAATGATAGCTTGCGAGACTAGCCATTGTTGCCATCAAAACTTCCTTGAGCACATTGTCTTCTCTTTTCTCGCCAATTCTCTCCCCACATCTTGGCCTCTGCCACAGCACGTTCCCTTTCCAAATCCCTATTTAACATCCTTGCAGTTTCCTTCCGAGACTCCTTCTCCGAACCATCCAACTCCCAACTCCGTCCTGAACCTCCACCTTCTTCGTTCTTCAACAACTTTCCACCTCTCTCATCTCTATTTCCAGAAGCTCTGTGGTTATGCCCTGAGTTAGGTTCGTAAACCTGATTTGCTAAATAAGAGAGAGCAGTGACAACATCTCCGATTAGTGGACGAGCCGCCGCCTGCTCCTGAATGCACATGGATGCCACGGCTAGAGCCTGGTACAGTCCCCTCATTGGATAACGTCCCTGTAGTCGCTGGTCTGCTAATGTTGGAAATTTCTTACGGTCGTTGAATAATGGTCGTGCCTGCAGGTCACAAAGAATGTCATGATTCCCCAATAATTCAGTGCAGAACATGTTTATGTTACAGGAAGGTGAGAAGATGGATGATACTACCGAAAGGAGAATTTCATTACCCATGTGACAAGGTTCTGCTCAGCATGTGGTCGACTGCTATCAACTGCTTTACGTCCTGTAATAAGCTCTAAGAAGACTACACCAAAACTGTAGACGTCAGATTTCACAGTGAGTTGTCCAGTCATGGCATACTCGGGAGCACAATAGCCATAAGTGCCCATAACCCTGGTAGAAACATGTGACTTGTCCCCAGTGGGTCCAAGCTTTGCCAGTCCAAAATCAGAAAGCTTTGGATGAAATCCTTCGTCAAGTAATATATTGGATGACTTGAAGTCCCTGTAAATAACAGGAGGGTTGGCTTTATCATGCAGGTATTCCAAACCTTTGGCTGCACCTGCAGCAATCCTCATTCTTGTGTTCCAATCTAATGGTTCCTTATCAGGTGGAAGGTCTGCAGAAGGTAATGTATAACTTATTTGATTAGGAAGTGATAGAATTGTTTCCTTATCTAATAAGCCTCAAAGTGAAATACATCAGTAGAGCATAAACCAGAAATACCAATTGGTAGTTTTACTGGAGGTAGCTCATTCTGTGCCAGTAAAATTTGCATACATATCAGAACATAACAGGCATTTCCAATGTCACACCCTACCATGATAATTAGCATTGACAGGAGAGAGAAATATTGTTGCCACTAGGTTCAGATTATGTAGAGATTTGCATCTACTGGGACCAAAAAAATTTTAAAGAGAGAGACAGAGAGAGAGTTGAAGTCAAAATAGCAAAACATTAAATGATTGTTACAGAGGATAGCAATATTTACCATGAAGGTGATCTTCCAATGATCCCAGAGGCATAAACTCATACACAAGAAGCCGCTGCTCCCCATCAGCACAATAGCCAATAAGGTTCACAAGGTTTGGATGATGTAATAGACTGAGCATAAGAACCTCAACAAGAAATTCCCTGTTACCCTGGAGGCCATTTCTATCCAACTGTTTAACAGCAACAACCTGAAAAGAAACCAAAAAAAGTCAAGCAGCCAAAGTTACCACAACCATGACCATCCCCAGCTAAGCTAAATCAGTGAAAATATCTGCTCTATTTTTCAAAGACATCAGCAGAGCCTGACAGTAACAATGACCTATCACAAATTCATTTAGCCAATCAGACTATCTCTACAAGTTCTACATTACGGAATTCTAGAACTTCACAAGCCAATCTACAATCACGCTATGTTGATAATGAAGGATAGTCTCACAATTTAGGGTTCCTGACCAACTTGTTACCTGGTTTTCGAGATGTTTGTATTACAACCTTAAATTTTTATACTCCCTTAATCGCAAAAGAACAGAACATAATACTCTTAAGCACTAACATTTCAGTTTGTATGTGGATAAGATAATACGTTACCATCAAATTAAATGGCAAATGCATTTCACTTCAATTCCTGCCCTTAAAATGCACAACATGTAACGAAGAGTAGGACAAATTCCAATCAGAATCTTTTGTTTTCATCTCTCCTAGACTGGAGAAAAACTTTATCAGGAAAGGAACTTAAAAAGTTTTGCATTTTAGACTCATAACAAGATGGAGAATGACAGAAGGACTCACCTGACCAGTGCTCTCAAGGCGACCCTTATATACACGTCCAAATCCCCCTTCCCCTAAGAAAGACTCCTGCCTGAAATTCTTTGTTGCAGTTGCAAGCTCGCGGAAAGCAAATGTTTGAGCTGCAATATTAGCTGCAGGCATGCCATCCTTCGGAAGCTGTAAATCCCTCTTGGATTGCCCATTGTTTCTTGATCTAAACCTATCAGCACCTGGGTATTATATTGAAAAATGAAATGAATTCAATATAGGGAATACCAATGGGATTAAAGTTCAATAAGAAACTGGCATCTTTGAGGCAAAAGGATGAACTAGATTAAACAAAGGTTGATATCTCAACCCCAAACTCATAAAGCACAAACAGGGGTTTTGATTGCCATATTTAGCAAAAGCGTAGTTTCACAAAATTATGAGTAGAGTCAAGATATTGAAACACAGACTCTTTAACCTTCTAGCCACCAATCAGATCAAGCCCAGTTATCAGATTAACACACAAAACATAAGCACTCGTAACAGCTTTATGTTGAACAGGTTTGAATCTATACCTAAAATTTTAGAGCTCAATCAATCGTTGAAAACAGAAAAAGAGAAAGAATAACCAGCGTGATCGATATACTCGAAGCAATCGGCACGCAGTTAGAAGTGACAGATCAGATCAAGCAATGGCACAGTAAGAACAGATACCACACAAAATTGAAGAAAAGGTTTAGTAATTGATAACAGTAAACAATACTAACCAGAAGATAGTTTTGAAAGGTTAGGAGAGGCAACAGGAGAGCTTAACTTCCGATCATGCGATACTTTTTCCGGATTCAGCTTTTCCTCTTCCCTTGAATCGAAACAAGGAAAACAACCCATCTCCCAAGAACTCAACCCAAATCTTCTTCCAAATCTTCAATCCGCCTCAAGCTACCAGATATATGAACACGGAATCAAAATAACATATTCGAAAAGACAAGCCCTTCTACAAAATCCCATCAAAAGAAATCTTCCTGGTGGGCATCTCTTCTCTTATCTTCTCTATCTGATCAGTCGAAGGACAAAATTAAGGAATCCATGTTGATGGCACACCAATGGGCAACAACCTTATACAAACATTAAAATAAACAAAAAAGATACAATTTTTGTCAAGATAATGAAAAAAGGAAACAAACTTCCGTAGGTGGGAGTGTGGGAAAGTCTTAATAGGGGGTGGGATGAGCCGGCTTTCGTTTACAGTAACTTCTGAACTATACAAGCTCTGTATTTTATAGCATCTGTAACGCCCTTGTCTCTAGACTCTATAGCTCTATCTTTGACCAGTATTATATAAGGAAACTCCCTCTCTAGATATTCTACGCGTTTATATTCTAAAAGTCGAGGAGTTATACTTTCACTGTAAGAACTTACTTTGCCTTGTTTTTTGACAAAAACATGAAGTACTTTGCGCGTGCTTACGTGTCAAATGGTGGGACTGACGGAGCCAACAAGAATTTAGAACAGCGTACTTCACGGGTTCGGTAATAAGGTAAGACTCGCTTACCTGCAGTTATTTTATGTTAGGTATAACCGCTGGTTCTCTCCCGTGTCTGTCCAATCACATCTAAATCTACTTAATTAAAAGGGACTGGCCGTTTAATGTTGCTAACAAGTTGCTTTTTTTTTTTTCCCTGGAGAAACTAGGTTTCTGAATTACTTGATTTGGTAAAAGTATAAGATGGATAAACAATTCGGTAGGTTTCTTGATATTAATGGTTAGGTGTATCATTAAATAGGCCAGGTTTTGTTTGAAGCATAAAACCGTAACTTGGAGGTATGAGCTTGAGTTGAAACTGTCCTCAATGAATTCTCTCACTTTGTGTGAGCTACTTCTTATTATATTGAATATGCAAAAATGGATCTTTTCCTCCTTGTTATAGTTTCAAATCCAGGAATAACATATTTTAGATGACATACCGACATGCTTAACGAGTCATAAATCTACCTCAACAAGGCAATTAAATCGAAATAAAAAGGATCGGATGAGAAAGTATAAACTATAAAAGTTTGATCAAAGATAAAATCAGTAGAAGATATCCTTCTTTATCATCTAAAAAAATCTCCAGTGACGAGTTATACTAATGATGCATTAATTCTGCAAGATTTTGTTTCAGGTTTCCATGTTTTAAGTCTCGTTGGGGACCTAAGCAAAGGCATGGACAACGACCTCCAGACTTCAAGACTGCTTAAAACTCTTGCAGGAAACCTAGGATGCTTAATCTAAAATAAAAGAATTTTTTTAAAACGTGTCTTCATTAGACACCTAATAATTTTTAATTATAAAATTTATATATCCCTAAATTCATGAATTTAAATTAAATAGATTTGACTCAAATTATACCCATCAGATCAGAATGTTTGGAACGGTGGACGAAGTCCCACCGACAACTCTCCGAAAAACAAAGCCAAAAGAGACGTGGAAACCGATAAAATGGTTAAGTCAGCAGTGTTGATTAATGATTATCCAAAACTTTGTCATTGTTAAGAGGCTAGGAAGGTGTAATTGTCATTTTCAGGTTTCTAAACCTTTAGCCTCTGATTGAATGGCCTGGCAAACGATTGCGTTTGACGAGCTACATGCTGGAGATACGCGTCTAAGCAAATCTTTTCAGGCCTTAACTCGGACCTCCTCTAGCTTGAATCATTTGTGGCTTCGGCTTTTCTGCTGTTGAAAGTTGAATGGTATTTTGTTACAATGTCGTTCGTCTATTATAATCACAATTGAATATTAAGATTTAGCATATTATCATGATTATATCGTACTACTCGTAAGTAACCTGTAATTACTCTTTTGAACCCTTTCGAGATTCCATGGAGAAAATAACCCGTCCCATGGTCATCAGTTGATTCCAATCTTAGGTCACAAACATTTAGAATACACATATACATATCATAAACTAATATTTCCCCGTAAATTAGAGGAATATTATTTTTATAATAATTTTATTAAATACAATAATATAATACGTATTGAAAAGTTTAGAAGATATTTAGCTTCTATTGGATTAAAATAATAACAAATTCCGCAGTATCTCCCCATTTGCAATCATGAAACACGAAACCAGTCATCGTAGGAATAGAAAAAGGAGCCCATCTTATGCCTGTTGGCTTTTCTTCATTGAGAGACTTTCACTAAATTTAGATAACTCTCCACTATCAATTGCTACCATAATTTTGGCAATAATTTAGGGAATACTAAAGAAAAACAATAAGGACAGTATTTTCAAGAATAATCTGTCCAAAATTTGGGAAGCCTCCAAGAAGGAGCTGAAGCAAATGCTCTATATCGATGATGATTACATTCATGGCCTGTTCTACGACTTGGTACTACTGATCTACGGGGCCACCATTCTCCTCTAAGGTCATTCGTGATAGATATATATTATTAACTATGCAAATGTAATAGTATAGTCTTTAGATATTTTTCATTGAACAATTATTAAATTGTATTCAATTGACGATTTGCATAATATACATATTTGTTAGTACATTTTGTATGTATCTAACTGAACCAAGTTAAGAATGGTTATTTTATACTGACTATTAAAACATATTCTTGAGGACATTAGAAAAAAGATTTATGTTCTTAATCTTAATTTAGTTAATGTGAACAAATATACATTGTCTTGTGCTTTAATTCATTAAAGAGTGAGTTTTAATTATCAAGACAATAATACTCGGTGAATTGGGCAAATATAATTTGCATTTGTGAAATATTAATTAATGATGGAATCCATGTCTCGGTATATAGAATGATGATGCAGTTTAAGTAAGCTTATAAGGTTTCATTGTGTAACCCATGCAGGTGAATTTTTAATTCGACACATGAAATAAGTTGAACAACGATCTTAAAGATTAAAATTAT
>JANSVA010000003.1:7890913-7908240 GCA_025504915.1 Erythroxylum reticulatum
ATTATGGTTTATCATCATTAAATGGAGTTATGAACTTACCATTAAATGGTTTAATGGTTATCTTTTAATGTTGGCATTTAACCTATTAGCATTGATTAGATTAAAGAAGAAAGGTATACATTGGATGGACCATCTTCCTTCTTACATTATCAAAAACTGAAATTAACATAATAATATTAGGTGATTGGACTTTTCATTTAGCCATCTTAAAACAAATGAGAAGAGTCTCATTTATTGGCTTCTTTATGATTGATTAAAGAAAGGTGTGATGCATTGGATGCTTCCTCTCTTCTCTCTTGTCATGCATAATCGAAATTAGGAGTGTAAGAAAAGGGTTCTTGCATTGTTTTGACGAACTCTCTCCTCTCACCTATGCATGGACAAAACTTAGTATGAAAAGTGTCTTATTGTTTCCTTCTTTCTTATAAGAAAGTACTCCTCCAAAGTGTTTCTTCTCCTTTCCCACCAAAGGATTTTGATAACCAAGTTGTCCTAGGAGAACAAGAGGTAAATCAAATTTGTTGAGGATATAACGACAAGGAGAAGATAGATTGACAAAGCAAAGGCTTTGGATACAAGAAGAAGGAGAGGATAGCGTAGCAAGAAATTAAAGTTGTAGCAAAGGAGTCAGTAATACTCTTCATCTTGTTCATGTCTATCATTATCCTTATATCATATCATATATAGATTGACATGATGATTTGGATATATATTGTTTCCACTGCAACTAAGATTTCTAAAAAGTTTTGAAATCTACCGGTTCTCTAAATATGGCATGCTTTCTTTTTCGATCCAACATATGCTCCGAAGATATCGATCAGATCCAACATATGTAATACTGGCTTAGGAGATAGAGGTTGCTAGTAACTTAAGCTATATTAAGGAGTCGATCAAGATAGTGAGATCTCAGATCAAGCAGTTGAGGAATCGAGTCATTCTATTTGTGAAAGTCCTTTGAAGGAATCACTCAATTACGGAAGTAACTTAGGAAATGGAGGAGTATATGAGGAGATAATATCCCTACCTGTTTGAGTAATCATGTAAGAATTTTGATGACGAATTTTTTTTTAAGGAGGGGATAGTTGTAACATCCTATTACTTGCAGGAAGGTTAAAATAGTAAATATAAAAGAGTACTGAGAGATTATAAATGCATTGCATACTCATGCATTATATGATATACGCATACACGTGAATAGTGAATTTTTTGCACATAAAAATAATTGTACATACATTCATGGATAATTTTAGGTATAATTGAATTGTAATGTGATATTATTGAGAATTATGAAATTGTTGTATTGAAAATTTAATTGGAAAGTGTAGCTATTAATTTTGAACTCTGGTGAATTTTAGGATTTATTTTTGAAAATGTGGATAAAATTATACTAGGAAAAATGCCACTTGGCAAGTAAATTGATGTATGAAAAATAGACATAGGAAACCAAATGATATTAGAGAATTGCTTAAAATGACTTTGAAAATTTTGGAGATGATTTAGAATTTGTAAGAAAATAATATTGAAAGTTTTGGAAATAATTGTAATGAAAGGATGAGAGTTATGGGAACTACTTTTTTTTTAAAAAAAGGAACTTAAAGCCTTAGATATTAGATAAGTAATAAGTGTCACTTGTCTAGTTCTAGTTTTACTATACAATTTCATTGGAAAGACCAAATGCTGTATTCTTGTTTTCATCTTCCTCACAGCCTCTTTCTCAAGGTTTTCTTAACACAGAGTTATTCATCAAAACTCCACCACAGTTGAGCCTTGTTTTCATCTATCTCTTTGCTACTCCCAACTTCAGTTTCCTTCTCTCTGCCTTAAGAAAAACCGAAGCATGTCAACCTATACCATGGTGTACGTGAATTGCATAACGTTTAGGGCTTCGTGATAGTTGAAGATTTTGGAGTTTTAACAAGTATTGTGTAAATTCTTTAGAGTTGTTGGTTTAAAAGACAAATTCGATGAATTAATTATCATTGCATAATCAAGGAAATAATGGCCATCTTTATGAACATTGTGCTAATAAGATGAAAAATATGAATATAATGGTATTTCGTATTTGATGATTATTTTGTGATCAGATAATGTACAAATGATTTTGAAGTTGAATGATCTTAGAAAACATGTATAATTAGGTGTAGAAACAATTTGAAAAAAACAGAAGTGAAGGCTCTATTTTCACTGTATACATAAGTATGTATATAAGATTAGAGTGTTTTTAGAGATGACGTCTAGAGATGAGAAAAGAAAATTGTTTAAAAGGAAAGTTGAGAAGAAAAATAAATAATATATAAATAGGTTGAAATGTAGAGAATAGTGAAATGCAGAATATGAAAAAGATGAATAACTGATATTTGGTTTTTGATAATTTTGAGAATTTTGACTAAACTTGCATATTTAGTGGTACTATGAATATGTTGTGAATGAGTTAAATGAGAGTTAAAATGGTATAATGAAAATGGAGAATGTAGATGGAAGGAAGTGTCGGGTTTAAGGAAAGAAACACTGATAATAGAGAAGATAAGTTACAAAGGTTAGTATTGTTCCGAAAGTTCCACGATTAAATTGTACTGATCTAGGAAGATTTTGATAAAATTTCTTCATGAAAGTTGTAGATATTTCTTTTAGTTTTTTATTGATATAAAGTTTGAAATTTTTGGAGTTCTAGATTGAAAGTTATGTGGGTTAGAAGTGAGGGAGGTTTGAAGAGGAGGTGTGCAACTGGGAAAGTCCCGATCGTGCTTAAACACGATCATGACTCCGCTCCTATACATCGAAAGTCGCGATCGCAACTTCGATTTTTTTCATTGAATGTCACGATCGTGATGAAGCGCGATCGTGACAAAGCAAGTTGGTCAATGACTTTGAAGGATGAGGGCTGATGCAACATCCTTTGATCTTTTGGCTATATCTCCTTTGTCCGACCTCCAAATGACATGAGACTTGAACCATTAGACTCATAACACATTGCTATACCTCTTAACCAAAAATCATAGCAATCTGAAATCAATTGAGAGAGATAGAGTGAAAAACATGAGACGGGTCTGATAGAGTGTGTTCACAACATTTTTTGTCCTTATCTGTCACACCCGTGACTTTTCCTCACCTGTGAATCACGCCCGCCCCTGAGTTTTCTCCCTCACCCCATGAGTTTAATTGCTAGACTAATGTTTATTTGTCACATCAAGTCATTGTGCTCTTCAATAGTAACCGTGACTTGATATTGATCTAAACACCTGAGAGAATTTGCAAACTGAATAGTCCTGTTTCTTTTGTCTATAACTTTCTTCTCTAGACGTCTAAATGAGATGCTCTTTAATTTGAAGTAAACTAAAGACATAGGGCTACAAATCATATGAAGAAGTCGAATTGTAATTCAGACTCTAATACTTTCAAGTTATGGATGGAAATTGAATCTGGTGTAATGTTTCAAAACGAGAACAATTCGAAAATATTGAGAAAATAACTTTCAGATTTCTAAACCAAATTAAATGATTTTGGTATCATTAGAAACTTAAGAAATTGGAGAATAATTTTCTATAAGAGAGTATTGTCAAATTACTTCATTTTCATTATCGAAATGATTGAGAAAAGTAGACCAGAAAGTTAGTTTTGGGAAAATTCTAAAAGCGATACAATGAGAAATGAATTGTGATTTTAATGGTTTTATTGAGATATAAGCCTAAGTACAAATGATACTTGAGTGAGTTTTAAGATATGATTGATTATGTGAATAGGATAATGGAAAAATACCCGAGATTGTCATGAACACGCATTGTACATATTTCATTATATACATGTGCATTATTAAACACTTACAATTGTTCAAATTGTAATATATGTGTATTTATTTGATATAGAGGAGCAACAGGAACATCAACCTCTAAACGTTGTCGGAACTTCTAGGCATTAGCTTCGAGAGCGACTTATGAGTAACCTAGACGGTTCTACTCAATTATTTGTTGTGTTAGATTATGTCTTGAATTGTTTCACGAATGTGAATTGAATTGTGATGATTTTCAGACAGAAGGTCCAATAATTGAGATATGTGAATAAGATATTGAAGTGTCACTTGCATGTGAATGTGACAAATTAAATAGTTCATGATATGATTGATTGAGAATGTGAGATGCATTTCATACATAAATGCAAGATCAGATAATGAGAGTTGTAACCGAAGTCTCCACCAAAAAAAGCTTAATGCTCAGAATATGAAAAAGAACCTAGAGCTCAGAAAGTGATTAAGAGCCAAAGACTCACTACGTAAAATGAGTCTGGTGTTTCCAACAGATACGGGATAGTTATTAATGAGCTCGATATTCACAATAGATATGGGACAATTATAGGCACTCAGTCACAACAATGTAATAATCGAAAAAAGAGTCACATGAGCATTCATATGCATTTTATTAAGCATGTTGAATTGATTGAAATGCTAAATTGTCTACCCTTATGTGAGAATGTGACATGTGATGAACCATGCAAGGATGTGAATTATGTATTATATGTATTGATGTGATGCATGAATTGAGTGACTGAAATTTTCCGGTATTGTCGATACTGACCAGTACCAACCGAAAACAACCGGTACTAACAAAATGAATACCGTAACGTTTTCCTACCAGTACAGTACGTACCGTCCGATATGGTATGATATTCATACCTTTTAACGAGATAGAAAGGTAATAAAAGAAATATGAGTTACAAAAAGATGACTAAATGTCGGACATTTCTGCAATATAATAGCAATACACTTATGATGAATTGACGTAGGGATAACAGAGTTGTGTTTTAAAATTATATTGGTGAGAAATAGATATGGTGATTTGCTTTGCGTTAAATTCAATTAAAATCTCAATTTAAAATTTTATCATATTTTTATTTAATTATTGAAAATAATATTATTTTGATAGATAAATATAAGAAACCTAAACAAAAAGTTTTCCACTATTTTATTTTTATTAGAGAAATATAAATGCCATGGGTAATTTAAAATAAATATAGAAATGATTTTTATTGACACATGTCGGATACGGAACACATTTATTACATCTGAAATAAATATGATATTTTGTTGGGAATTTACAAACGATAGAAAAGGGGGTAGAAACAGGAAGTGAAGAATGATTCTCCTTCGGTTACGCCGTGAATTTTCACCTCTATTCACTTTCCTGGAAGCCACCTGGTCCTCCAGGCACCAATCTCATCCAAACAAATTTTAGACACAAAATCAAAAGGGAATAAAGGGTCAAAGGGAAGCAAGTAGCTATGGAGTTGATCGGAAAACCAAACAATTCCTTGTCCCTCCATGATTCTTCACGTCTATTCCCTTTCTTTTCCTCTCCAACATTTTCGTTCACATTTCGAGTAAAAGGGCATTAAGCATTTCTCGGAAGAGAGCCTGTGCTCGGTAGCCATGGATAAAAGTATAAGCTTTTCTAGAGATGACAAGGACAACGACAACGAGAAACAAAATGACAAAAACGACAAGAAGAATGACAAGAATGACCACGCAAGTCCTATAGAACATCAACCTCAGGATGTGCAGGAGGCTTCAGGACGTCCCAGGACAGGAGAATCCGACCAGATGCAACAATCTGCCGAAGAGCCTGTCCCTGTGCCTACGCTTGGATCTGAACCTGAACCTGAGCCTGAGCCTGAGTTGACTTTACATCAAGTTTTGGAAGATGTTGATCGATTTCTCCAGGTTTTGTCTGACACCAATGACAAAACATCTGACCCACCAGAAGCCCCCAAGTCTGTGGAGTCATTGTTGAAAATGGTTGAAGAAATTATCTCCAGCTGCTCCGTCAAGGCCAAATTTGGTCAAAATCAAGAGGAAGATTCACCGATTACTGAATCATTGATTCGCATTACGAAGATGTTAAATTTGCTTAGGGAATTCGATTCCCATTCCGCATCAGCATCTTCCATCAACCGAGCCACAGCAGTTCTGCATCAAGCCATGACCATGTTGGACACAGAAATGTGTTCAATACTTGAAAGTTGCCCCCTCAAATGTGGCAATGTTGATCCTAAAACTCCAAGGGATACAAAGCAGCAATCCTCCGTTATCCAACAGCAATCGGATGACAATGCTCCCGAATCTGAATCCGAAGAAGAGAAGTATCCTCCGTATTCTCCGGAACAAATAACCTGCCTGAAGAGAATTGTAACGACAATGATCTCCTCAGGATACGAGAAGGATTGCTGCTTGGTTTACGATGCAATGAGACGAAATGCTTTCCTTAACGAATTGGAGAAACAGGGATATGCGGATATCAGCATGGAGGAAGTGCAAAAGATGCAATGGGATGCAATGGAAGCAGAGATCGCAACATGGATCAATGTCATCAAGCATTGTTCTTCTGTTCTCTTATGTGGGGAGCGTAAACTGTTTTTTTCAGTCTTTGAAGAGTACCCATCAATATCTCAGAGACTATTTGGCAATCTCGCAGCAGCAGTGGTCACAAGGTTTCTGAATTTCGCGGAAGCCATTACATTGACAAAGCAATCAGCGGAGAGATTGTTCAAGTTTTTGGACTTGTACGAGACAGTTCGTGATTTAATTCCAAGCATTGATGACTCGTTTTCAATTGGCATTGCTGACGAATTGAAAGCCGAAACTTGGGCAGTCAAAAGCCGTCTTGGAGAAGCAGCTGTGAGCATTTTCTGTAATCTGGAAAACTCGATAAAGAGAGACAATGGCAAGACTCCAGTTCCAAGTGGTGCAGTCCATCCATTGACACGCTACACCATGAATTACTTGAAATACGCCTGTGAGTACAAAGACACATTAGAAGAGGTGTTCAAGCAACATCAGAGAACGGATGACTCCAGCGACTCTAATGGTCAAGATGCAGAAACAAAGGAAGGCACTCCTCGGGATGATGGCAAGCCAGAGACGTCGCGATTTGGAGGGCAATTAAACAAAATTATGGATTTGTTGGAGGAGAATCTGGAAATGAAATCAAAGCTGTATAGAGACCCTTCGTTGCGTAATATATTCCTAATGAACAATGGGAGATACGTACTGCAAAAGATCAAAGGGTCAGGCGAGATATACGAAATGATGGGACATACATGGTGTCGAAAGCTTTCTTCTGACCTGAGACTATACCACAAGAGCTATACAAGAGAAACGTGGAGCAAATTGTTGCAGTGTCTAACCCTGGAGGGTTTGCATGTAAATGGAAAAGTGGCAAAACCTGCATTGAAGGAAAGATTCAAGATGTTCAATGCCATGTTTGATGAGATACACAGGACACAAAGCACATGGGTGGTGAGTGATGAGCAGCTTCAATCTGAGCTTCGAGTGTCCGTGTCGGCTGTCGTAATTCCGGCTTATCGTTCGTTTCTGGGAAGGTTTCAGCAGTATCTGACACCAGGTAGACAGACCGAGAAGTATATTAAGTACCAATCAGAAGATATTGAAAATTCTATTGAGGAGTTATTTGGTGGCGACCCTGCATCAATGGCAAGGAGGAGAACGTAATTAAGACTTCTAAATGAGTACTGTAATTATTCTTGAAGCTGTTCCAATTGAGAAGAATGCAGGATTGATTTTTTTCCTGTGGAGATTGATGATCCAAATTTTATTCATGTGTTATGTTTCTGGTGCAACTTTTGGCAGACACTTTTCCGCTGTTAAATCTGCCTGAATGTGATCCTGTGATGTTAATGTAAATTTTTTGAACATACTCGAATTCATGTATGAGTTTCCAATTTCCAGAATAAGCCTTGACATTTTTGCGTTCTGCGAACTCTCCTTCGACTACAGGAATGGCATGATTTACTGGTTGCATGCGTTAGTTAACTTCTCAGGATCAAGTAATAACTAGCGATGCTTGTGGAAGTGCTTAACTTGGGGCTGCGAATAGTATGCATATCGAACCAAGAAGCCTATTGGATCAACCACAAAGGGTCATCTTGGAGAAACATTTGTTGCATCAACAAATGCAAGCCGACAGCCCACAATTCAGAACAAATTACACAATCAGTTCCAAACGCTATATAATTTATATGCGTACATATATTAGATCAGAACGATGTTGATTTTGACACCCTAATATCACTAGAAAGAATAAAAACAATATTTTCTTTAATGGAACTTTGAACGAATATCAAAATACATGTTGGTGAAAAGTGATTCACAATGCTCCAAGTGTTTAACCTATTATAACTAATCAAGGCTGAGGTGTGAAGCCAGTTATAAATATCACCTTATTAGAATTTTATCATATTAAACTCCACTAATTAAAAACGATATAAATTTTATTTTATTATTTATCAAATTACAAATTATTCAAACTATATTTATAACAACATCAATTTTAAAAATATCTGTTAGCGCAATCAATTCTTCATAAATATTAATATCTATAAATAAATTTAGAATAATATAATTCTATGCAATAAAAGAATATTACACTAAAAATATTAAATAAAAAAAGAAAATTTTTGACCACTCAAAAATTTAGTAATTCACTTCACCGACAATAATTCTCTAAACTGTAGCGTGCAATAACATTTTAATGGGTTTTGGTGGCCAGCTCATTATCCTTACCACACAAAAGTATCAGGATTACCTGCAGGAGTACTAACTGAGCAAACCAGTCATTTTCAGGTAAGAATGCTACTGCTCCAAGACTTGAAATCAACAGCTAAACTGTGAAGAAAGGGACAGAAATGGCAAAGTAGCAACCAGCTAGTGATGAATACTATTGAAAAGTTAATGCATGGTCGAAACCCCACCAGCAGCTGCTGGTTGGAGTAGATATGGAAATATGGTTTCAAACAAAGTCCCCATCTTTCGCTGAGATTAATAGCTCAAAGTGTACCAGCTGCTAGCTGCAGCGCCGCCTGTATGCTTCTGTACTGCAGGCCACGCCTCTATCTCTTTTTACTTCTTTTTAATCTTTCCAAAGTCTACTCTTAGCAACTGCTACATGCTGTTTCATGTCGCTCTGCTTTATGTTTTAGGTTCCCTTGTATATGTCGCCAGAGAATAAAAATCCTGAAGCTACACAAAAGGACATTTTATGTAATTTTTGTTGTCGAGAAGAGGAACCCAGCAAAGGACCTTCTTTTTTCTTTGCTACAGCTAGCCATGCGTCTAAAATATGATATTTTAGAGTTTATTGTCTATGGGGGTGAAAATTTTTCTTTCTTACGATAATATTCTATTTCTTAATCTACTCTCTTGGGTTGTTCCTTTGTTATCGTAAAGTTACAGGATCTTAACTTATAAAAATATAAAAGAAAGGATGTATACATTATCATCTGTCTCAAACCTCAGCAAAACAGGATATATATTGACTTTTACTCTCTTTCTAATGAGATCATTCAATGTTTTGTAGAAGACTAAATTTATAGTTAAACAAAAAAGAGATTAATTAAAATTAAATAAATTGTCAAAAATTAATGATTTAACATTTTCATATAAAATTTTGAGAACTCATTTAAGAGATTGGACAACTGATTAAGAATTTCTTTTATTTGTTAGAACTAAAGATTTGAATTTCATATCGTGCTCGACCGAAAAATGATACCAAATTATCTTCAAAAATATCGGTTGTAAATACTGGTCGAATATTGACAAATATCGTAAATTTTAAAAAATTGAAAGACTTTTTAGTAAAATTTTTAAAATTTTAAAAAAATATTTCCTTCTCATTTCATCACCCCCAAACATTTTTTAATTAACTATTTATTTCAATTTTTATTGTGTTTTTATTTTATTTTAAAAATAAAATAAATATTTTTATTACTCATAATAACTATATATTAAACAAAACTTTAAAATAAATTATTTTTAATTAAATTTATTTTAATCTTTTATATAATATTTATTAATAAAGTATTAATAAAAATTATTTTATTTTTAAAATAAATAATTTAAATTTTTATTTGTAAAATAAATAATTTAAATTTTATTATTTATAAAATAATATTTATTTTTAAATATATTTTCATTATTAAATCAAATTTTATTTAAAATATATATTTAAAAATATAATAATTAATTTTACAAATTTAAATTAAATTAAGTTATTTACAATTTTAGTAATAATTAATTTTAATTAATTAAATATGTAATATTAAATTAAAATTGTTTAAATTCTTATTAATAATAATATATTTAATTAATAGTAAATTAAATAATCTATGTTTTTGTATTCAGGTTTCACTTTTAATTGATTATTTTCTCGTCACGAGTTCTTATTGTAAATTGTAACAATTAGAGAGTTAAAGGATCTTTATTGTTCTTTTATTTGATGTTTTAATATAATTATTATTTATTATATGATAAAATTATAATATTTCAAATACTTTGTATTGTTCTTAATTTTATACTTGTACGACGATAATTGTCTTTTTTCATATTAATTGTGGTTAGTATTTATATATGAAATATCTGAAATTATTGTTATTTCATATTTATTGTAATTATTATTTATTATTATGAATTTTTAAAAATATAGTTGATGTAAACTTATAAACTATACATTACAACTGTACAATATGACAAATGACTATTTTGCAATTTCTAAAAAAATTTAGGACTATTTTATAAATTTAAAAATTACTCGAAACGATATCTGATATTGACCAGTAACGATATAGTATTATACTAAAATTTAAGCACGGTATGCAAAATTGGTTAGAACATCAATTAGGATGTTTTGTCCAATATTGGACCACGTCTACTAGTTATATCATACCCTACTTATTGATCAATTGACTTAAATTCTAAGGCCTTTCGGCAGCCTGATTAAATTCTACATGTGCGATAAAATATTAATGAGTGTGTTTGCTTGCTCAAAAACCTTTACGTTCATCAATCGAAGTAAGATGTTAAAACCAGAAGGGTAGGAAAGATGTGCACTTTGTAAATGGCCTGACGTCAGTTCATGCTTAATGCCATATTCAATCTTTATAGTGCACATATGTCTCAACTCTCGACCATGGAAGCCCCTGTTTTAGCTAAATGCACAAGGTTTATACTCATCTCTGTGGGCTTTTATTATTTGATGTAACCGGAGCTTTACTTTCTAATCCATCTTTTGTTTCAAAAGCAATATGATGGACACTTTGCCCACATATATCAACTTTCTGCACTAGAAACATGGTTGGCTTATTTATTTTGGTTTCTTTTGCCTTTTATCACGACATATTATCATTCATGCTCAAGTAACACTGCTTAAGTTAATTAACTGATAATTAAGTGAACCAGAATCCTATTGTCAACCTTCTTTTTAATCTGACCATGTCAAAATAAGCTTTTGTCCCCGAGAATTGCATGCTTCCTTGGCACGTATTAATGGGAATAGAGGTCAATTCATGGAAAGAGCCTGAAAAGACTGCTGTTGTTTATTTACGATGGTCGATGATGCTGTTGATAATCGTCAACATGCGCGTAATGTTCACGTCACTAAAGCTAAAGAAAAGCTCTAATACCCGACAACAAGGACGGAGACAGCCGACTACAACAAAACCCCTCCTTCAGGCTTTTGCCAAGCGCAAAAAAAGCCTGAAACCATGTCTCAATTACGCCTGAAAGTTCTACAAAGAAACCTTTCTCTAGTTTCAAAAAGAATGGTGAGATTGTACTCTTATCTCTTTACGCTCTAAAGTAGACAAATGCCTCCTAGCCGCCTTCTACACCTGACACCTTTGCCTCCACTAATGCTTTATTCTACAAATGTACACATAAATGTCTTCTGAATACAGACAAAAATCCTTTTAAAGCAAAACCCACAAGAACCCCTAAGCACGCGCTGCGACAACATGAGACAAATCCTTCGTTATTACCTTATTACCCCAGCGCCAATACCATGCCTCTATATATGTATTGCTCGTTTCTTGGCTCCGAATCACACCATCATCTCCAATTCATCTACCATATTCCTTCCTTTTCTTCTTGGTCTCCAGTTATCTACTAAACATGCATTACCAGGCTGATTCATGGGGCTATTACGTGCCTGTGAGGAGCATCGGAGACCCATTGGAGAGAGTGGTGAGATTGGCCTCAGAGAGTGCGGTGGTGATTTTCAGTATTAGTAGCTGTTGCATGTGCCATGCAGTAAAGAGACTATTCTGTGGGATGGGTGTGAACCCGACTGTGTACGAACTGGATCAAGACCCGACAGGGAAAGAGATCGAGAGGGCGTTATCAAGGCTTCTTGGTAGCTCGACCTCAGTTCCTGTGGTGTTCATCGGAGGGAAGCTAATTGGTGCCATGGACCGAGTCATGGCTTTTCATATCAATGGAACTCTTGTCCCTCTTCTCAAAGAAGCTGGTGCTCTTTGGCTTTGACTAGCTAATAGTTCCATCAACTTGCCTAACATCACCCACTAGAAGAAGTATACGTTGTCAAGAAAAGGAGACGAATCAACTTGCGGTTCCTAGTACTGTGGTGGCTTTTCAGTTGTCACTATTTTTCTCTCTGAAACAAGAAAAAGAAAGAGATCATTAGCTAATTAATGTTCTTAGCAACTAACCTTTGAGGCTTGTCTTTATTTTCATAGCTATTGTAAGAAATCTAACTTACGCAATGGTGTTCAATGGAGTAGTGCATCTGATCTTCGTTTGATTCCTTTATTCAAAAACATATTTATTTTGGGCTTTGGTTAAACGTATGAGAACTGTAAGTGAAAAATAATATGAAAGAATGGCACCAAAAGCACAAATAATATGGAGTGGTCGTCGCATGATGTCCTGGACATGAACTAGCAAATGGACGACAGCCACGTCAGCGTCAATGAGGAGTCTGGGAATGGAGTTGGGGCCTGCCTAATCTATGTTACAAGAACGCTGACGTAATGCACACAATGATGACGTCAATTAAAATAAGAAATTGATAAAAGGGATAATGCGGCAAAGTTCTGCACAAATTCGAAGGGGACTAAAGGTTTTGTAAAACGATATTTTAACGTGCATTTGGCATTAATAAGTCTCATCTTAGTTAGATTCATAGTAAAACTATAAAGTCAAAATACTTGTTTAACAAAATTAATGGTTGATGCAATTGCTACCCGGAAACATACAATTTCAGTAAAGTACGTAAATAATGAAAAGGCTAATTATGGGCATGCGGTGAAATGAATAAGGCTAAAGTCCCAGTATCTGGCATTTGTAGAAATCCTGAAAGACTGAACTGCACAGATTTGGGCAGGGCCACGCTCGCTGTCAGCATTTCACCTTGGGCCTTTTTAATTTACGAGAGAGCAGCTTAATCGACTAGGTGAATCACCGACTGATAAACATGAATTTGCGTACATGTAATGTTGGGTATAAGGCAGGCAGCCATAAGATCTAAAGACTTGAAGAGCTAATGACTAATGTCTACATATGCCTACCAAATATAGAAGCTTCTTTCTACTCCCCTTGTTTTCTCCAATGTCTCCGATCAGTTTCCTCCTCTGCCAAAGTTTAATTTAGGCGATTCAAAGACTTGATACTTAACATCCTTTCCGTGCCACTCTCACCACCACCACTAACTCTCACCGTTACTAGTAACATTCACTGGGATTGCTTCACAAAAAAAATGGTAATAAAAATAAGAATAAATGTAGTCAAGAATGATAATAGATATTATCATTATAATTATGATGGTTAATTAGGAGTAAGGAATGATTACGACCTTACCATTAATGGTGGTTAGTTTGTAAAAACTATTTAAAAATAAAATTTATTATATTTTAATTAATTATATTGTAATTAATTAATTACAATATATTAATTAATTAATTGTAATATTTTAATTAATGAATGAATTATAATTTAATTAATTATTTTGTAACTAATTAATTAGTAATAATATCATAATTAATTATATTTTAATTAATTATATTGTAAGTAAATAATAATAATAATAATAATTTAATTAATTATATTTTAATACGAATAATTATATTTTAATTAGTTATATTTTAATTAATTATAATGTAAATAATTAATAATATTATTATTTTAATTAATTAATTAATTAAAATATTTTAATAAATGAATGAATTATATTTTAATTAATTATAATATGTTTAATTAATAATGTTATTTTAATTAATTATATTTAATTAATAATATTATTTTAATTAATTATGTTGTAATTAATTATATTTTAATTAATTAGTTGTATGTAATTAATCAGTATTAAAAATATTTTTTAAAAAAAAGTCACTACTAAGAAATGACTTTTATTTATCTAATAAATGGAGGGTATGAAGGATTCTCTAAAAGTGAGATATCAAACTATTACCTCCCATAATAATAATTAACAACTAATCATTCACTTTTATTCCTTACCTATTAATTCTTTCCCAACTCTCCTCCATACTTTAATAGACCCAAGAACTTAGATACCCCACATTCCTCCATCCCCTCCTAATACCCTTGAAAACCAAAATCCATGATATACTTACTTTTCTAACATCTGAAGTGACAATGTCCAAATTCAAATCATGGTACCTGGTATCTACATAAGCTTTTATGTATGGAAAAAATACAGTACTGAGTATAGGTATTGATTGTATTCTGCTAATAGAATGTACAACTACTTCCGATTGGCCTCTACTAAGTAAAAACCTTTTATGTGATTTTAGATTTGTAGAACTTCCATTCAAGTAAGGAAAATAAGCAGGGGAGGACCAAATGTTATGCCACCGCAGCCATCGCAAGCTTGACTAAAGAAAGAACTGATGAAGTAGGTTAGACCACAAATTGCGTCGTTACAGGAAAACTTGTTATCTTTCTTCAATTATTAGACATGACTATCTTTAGTTGATAGCTAATCATCTAAATATTAGTTGATTGAAAAAATCAGCTGTTTATTTCGTCAAATAATTAATTTTTTTATTTAATTATTAGCTGGTTGAATTGATTGATTCAACCCAACTAACTAAAATTAATAAGGTGCTTGTAAGCACCGTTTGAAGCCAATCAGCTACTTCCCTTTCCTATAATGCCCCATTTGCCCTTCTCATTACCGTCTCTATCGTTTTCTTTAGAAGAACGTCTCACCCTCGTATTTTACACGTTTCTTTGTTTTCTCTGTAGGTTATTCTTTCCATCTCTGATTCTCAGTACAACTCATTTAGTCTTAATTCAGCGGTTGATGAAATTTTCCTTCGTTTACTTTTTCTGGGATGATGTTTGTTTTAGTTAAAAATCGAAACTTTATTCAAATTCAAGGGTGGTTTTGGGGTATTGGGCGTTGGTTTGATTATTTAAAGCAAGGTTGCCTTGATAGGTTTTGAGGATTCTGGCTGTTGTGTGCTCGGATAACCACTGTTTTACTAATTGTTTTTAGTACTCGAGGTTTGTTTTGGTTTTTGTCTCGTTTCATTATTGGGTTGGTAGGCTTTTGTGTATTTCTTTCAATTATATGGTGTTGGTGGTGGAAAGATGACAGTTCTGCTTAAAATTTTTGTGCAGTTTTGTTGTTCGAGTATTGAGCAATATTGACTTTGAAAGGGTCAGTTCGCCTTAACAAGATTTTGTGTAGCAGTAGTATTGATGATGATGAGGTTGGTTAATGGGTAGTAGAATAGCGAGTGTTGGTGCGCAAAATAACAATAAAGCCATGGCCGACATGCCGAGCTTCGTTCCTACGGTTTCTGCTTTGAATTCCATGTAAGTTTCCTCTTAAGAATTGTTTTAGATATTAATTTTGATGTTGTATCAAGATCTATGACCATTCTTATGTCATTAATTATGGTGATAAATCAGGATACCTGATATTTCAGATTCTTATTTAGCCTTTTTTAACTTAGTAGTTAATATGTTTCGGTTGTATAATATGAGTTTTCTCTATCAACGTCATTAAAAATCTACATCATCCCTTCCTTCTATTGTTGCATGGGATCTGTGCTTTAAACTCTGTGAGTAAGCCTAATTCTTGAAAGGAATACTTATATGATCATTAAAAAATCATTTATTTCAATTGCTTAGTATTATAAAAATTGTGGATTATCAAAAGCAGCAAGCGTGAGTGTGTGAATGATTATGTGTTTATGAATTACAAGATAAAACTTTTGTTTGCTGTCAAGCAAAGCAAAGTGTTATTGCTGGTGTTCTACTCTGTGCAGGACTTAATTTACTCCCATATACGTTTAAAGTGTTATTGCTAGTGTTCTACTATGTGAAGGACTTAATTTACTCCCATATATGTTTATTGATGAACATGCAATGAGTGTTAAATCTGAACAAAAAATTTCTATAAGTTACGACTTCTTCCTTTCTTTAAAGAATTGTATGTTATTGTCCAAACTATTGCATTATTGGTGAGGGAGGTTCTTACTATTGGTAAAAACAAATTTCATTCTTAGGTATAATTTTGAATCAGTTATTTTATGACCCCAGTTTAAATGTAAGCCTTTTCTTTGCTTGCATATTCATCTTACTTGGTACTTATATTTTTCCTGTTCCATGGTTTCCAGCGGGGTTGAATTAAATACAATTTGTGATACTAACTCAATAAAGTTGTAAATGATTGCATGAGTTGCCTTTAGCAATCAGAGAACTGCTTTTTATTGTGTTTTGACTTATGTTATGTCATTTTTTGATTTGTGAAACATTGTATCCTCTTTTGCTGTTACAATGAAAACATCATCTTTTTGTAGCTACTAAGTCTAACCTCCACTTTACTGTGGTTTCAGATCCTGTATTTAATCAGTTGAAGTTAAGCAGCCAGGCATTCAGTATTATTTGTAAAACTTGGGAAGGTTTTAGTATGAAGATCTTTATCTTGAAAAGAGTATAGCCTTGTAGCCCCTGAATTTGAGTTCTTTGTCTATTAAAGGTGTTTTTCTCCCAAACTGTCTACTATTTGGAGTATAACAGAAAATCATAGGATTTACTGCTTTTTGGTTGATTTCTTGAGATTCTAGTGGAAACATGAAGAGGATGTTTAAACATTTTCTTTGTTTATTTTTTGCCCTCTGTTCTGGTTACCATATACCAATTAATCGATGACATATGATTTTTTGAGTAGTAGCAGAAGTATATTCTTCCTCTTTTGGATGTATGCTATCCAGTAGAGGATATAGGAGGACGTTGTTCTTTATATTGCATACGTTTATTGTTCTTTAAGCTTACTGGAATAACAATAGAACAGAGGATGTGTAATAGTTATTTAATAGTTTTTAATCTATAATCATAACCCTTCTTTATAAATTTATGTTTCTGGAATGTTATAAAAATTTATGTTTGTTTATATTTATCATTTTCTAATATTATTTACTACCGAATAAATATTATTTACTACTGAATAAAAAGCACTAATAGTTATTTAATTAAATAAATATTTTGTCCTAATTAATAA
>JANSVA010000003.1:7914125-7935750 GCA_025504915.1 Erythroxylum reticulatum
TTTTTGATAACTGCTTCTTTCTTCTTGCTTCTTGATTCTTGATTTCTTGATTCTTGTAGAAACAGTTATTTAGTTGATTTCTGTAACTAACTCAAACTAGTTAACCGTTCAGCATAGTATCGGTTCTTCGTCTTAGTTTTTCTTCCGCCTTAGTTTCTTTCGTCTTACTTCTGCTTCCGCTTCGTCTTACTTTCTTTCATCTCACTTTTGCTTCTGCTTCCGTCTCACTTTCTTCCTGATCAAAACGGTTCAAAAATTTCTAATATTATTATTATTATTTGAATGTCATCAAAATTATTAGACGTGAAGTCATTTTGACTTAACATAAAGTTACACTAATTTCTATTGCACTTCACAAGAGGGCTATTTTTAAGTTACATGAACTAAAAAAGTAGTTAGAGGAATTGTTAGAGAAGGGATTCATTAGACTGAGTACGTCACCTTGGGGAGCTCTAACGTTTATAAGGAAAAATGATAGTAGCGTGAGACTTTGCATTAATTACTAACAATTAAATAAGGTGACAATAAAGACAAAAGTACCTATTACTAGCGATAGATGATCTTTTGTATTAATTGAAGAGAGTTGTCATATTTGCAATATTAATTTAAGATTAGGATACTAGTCGTTAAGGATAGTTAAGTCAGGTATTTCCAAGACATATTTTCATACTCGGTATAGCCACTATAAGGTCCTATCAGGTTGATTAATGTATTGGTTGCATTCATGACATTAATGAGTAGGAATTTTCAGGAGTATCTGGATCAGTTTATAATAGCATTCATTAATGATATATTGATATATTCAAGGAGTAAAGAGAGTATGATCGACATTTGAGGATTGTGTTACATACTTTGAAGGAGGGATAGTTGTATTACAAGTTGAGTAAGTACGAGTTCTAGATGGTATGGGTAGTTTTCATTAGACATATGGTGTCCCAAAAGGGAGTGATGCCTGATCCTGCTAAGGTAAAGACAATTATAGAATGGGAGTTGCTTAGAAATACATTATAAGGGAGGAGTTTTTAAGGTATATAATGATGCTTCGAGGGTCGGTTTGGGGTACGTGTTAATGCAACATAGGAAAGTGATAACTTATGCTTCTCGTCATTTGAGATCACACGAGTTGAATTATCCTACCTATGATTTGGAGTTAGTGGCGATTGTGCATGTTTTTAGGATTTGTAGACATTTCAAATCCTTATAAATCACAATAGTCTCAAGTATATCTTGACTTAGAGGGGGATGAACTTGGGGCAAAGAAGGTGGATTAAGCTATTGTAGGATTATAATTGTGCTATTAATTACCACTTAGGGAACGCTAATATAGTGGCAGATACTTTCAATATGAAGAGCTCATGTGTGATGGTTAATTTGAGCAGACATGGTATAATGCCATTGGTGGTGTTGACGACATTGGATGTTAGATTAGAGATTGATTATGTGAGTGGTTTATTGACGACATTACAAGTTTAGTCATATTTCGGAGATAGAATTGGCGAGGCACAAGCTTAGGATTCTTATATGATGCAGATGAGAGAAAATGTTCAATAGGGTAGGGAGACTAACTTTTCAATGAGAGTAAATAGAGTGTTGGTGATTGGGAGATTGATTTGTGTGATAGATATAAATGGATTATGAGAGTAGATTTTGAGGGAAGCTCATAGTGAACCATATGATATACATCCTGGTACTATAAAATTGTATTAATAGTAGCTAATGAGGAATAGAGATGTGGAGGAGTTTGTGTCGAGGTATTTGATTTATCAATAGGTTAAGGCAGAGCATCAAGGACTAGTAGGGAAACTAAGACCTTAGCCATTCTGTCGTGAAGGTGGGAGAAGATTACGATAGATTTTGTGGTAGTATTACCAAGGACTAGATGTAGACATGATTCAGTTTGGGTGATTGTGAATAGGTTGACTAAATCATTTTATTTCTCACCTGTATCATAGAAAAACTCCTTAGATAAGCTTCCCAAGTTTTATGTTTAATAAGATTATGAGTTATATAGGGTTCCAGTATCCATTGTATTATATCAAAATCCATAGTTTACTTCTTGGTCCTAAATAAGTTTACTAACAAATTTGGAGATTAGGTTGAATTTAAATACTGCATTTTACCCTTAGTCAGAAGGACAACTGAAGCGTATAATTTAGACACTGGAGGACATGATGAGAGCCTGTGTGTTGAATTTTGAGGGTGATTAAGATAGATATCTACCTTTAAAGAAGTTTGCATGTAATAATAATTATCACTTTAGCATCTATATGGCACCATTTCAGGCATTATATGGAAAGTGGTGAAGAGATTTGATATGTTGGGATGTAGAAGGGGCCAGATTGTTGGAAGGAGTGAAGTTGGTTCAGGAGACGGTGAAAAAATATGGGTGGTAAGGTTATGCTTGAAGGCAACTTAGGATCAACAAAAGAGTTATGTTAATCAACATTGTCAGGCGATGGAGTATGATGTTGAAGAGATCGTATTTCTACGGGTATCACTTTGGAGAGAGATTTTGAGGTTTGGTAAGAGAGGGAAGTTGAGTATAAGATACATCGGACATATTAACTTACAGATTAGCCTTATCTCCAAGGTTATCGCATATCCATGATGTGTTCCACATGTTGATATCAAGTTAGTACTGATCATATCCTATTCCTGTTATATCGAGGCTTAAGATCAAGGTTGCAAAGGATATTGACTTATAAAGAGGAGCCATTGAAGATCTTGGATAGACATATTAAGCAATTAAGGAGATAGGAGATTCTGATGGCACGAGTTTTGTGGAGTTATCATCATTCTCTGAGAGAGGCTACTTGGAAAGTAGAGGACGAAGTTTGATGTCAGTATCTTTATTTTTTTGGATCCTCAGGTATGTAATTTCATTTCGAAGGCAAACAAAGTTTCATCCCTTTTATTAATGATTTTTAATCATCCTAAACTAGTTTCTAGTAAAAATTATGTTATGATTATTTGTGATCACAAATTTGATGAAATTAGAAAAAGAAAAGGAGAAAAATAGTTGGAGAAATGAAAAAAGAAGGATGTTAGGAGAAGAGGATCGGTTGATGTTAGGGTAGAAAAGAAGAAGAAAATTTTAGGAAATCTTAAGATTTATTAAGTGTCAAAATAGGAAATATGAATATTTAAGGGTAAAATTAAAATTTAATTCCTAAAAGGGTATTTTAGTAATAATAAAATAATATGAGGGTAAAATAAGAATTTTAATAGTTAATAGTATTTTAGTAATTATGATGGTAAGATAAAGTAATGATATCTTTAGTAATTAAGAATAAAGTGGTAAAAAGGGTAATTTTGGATTTTTAAATGTAATTGGATTTGAAAATTTTCTTAAATAAAGTATAATTAAATTTTGTAAATATCAGGTCCGAAGGACATATTAGGGAGTAAATTGGATTAATCAAAATAGTTAAGTTTGAAAATCAAGTAAGGTTAACTTTAAACTATACTGTTACAATAGTATACAGTTCATAAAATTGTGAACTTTGTTAGTAATGAATAGTTTTATGGTGAATAATATTTTGAGCTAGTATTTATTTAAATTAATGATTAATAATTGAATATGTGGATTTCTAAAATATATGAATTTTTACGAACTTTATTTATTAAATAAATAATTGACAAAGTACAAGATGTTCGGTGTTTATATATATTTTTACGTGTTATGATGTGTATCACTTGATAATTCCAAAAAAATATGATAATTAAAAATTTTAGTTGTACAAGTGTATAATTAAGAATATAAATGAGATTCATGAAATTAAATAGAGGCCGGTTCGTAATGATTTAATAATAAATTGTGAATTTGTGACTTGCCTAGAATAGACTATATTAGATGGTCATAGATTAATGGATTCTTGAGATATGAGCGAGTTGTAATTAGGTACTCGTCTGTGGAGCAAGTATTGGGATATCTTGAATCCTAGAGATCTCCTATGCTAATAGCTAAGTACCAAAGTCGTACCGAAATATCCTGAGTCTTGAGAATATTTTGTGTTGATAATTAAGTGTTAGAGTGCTATCAGTATATCAGATTAGATTAAGGAATTGAGGTACCCTGTGTCAATATCTAATTATGCTTTTCAGTAAGTGAGTGATGATAATAAGTAGAGATAAATTGACAAATCATTGAATGTACGTCTATTAGATTAAGCGGGTCTAGTTAATTCAATTAATAAAAAAATAAAACATAAATGATAATAATTAAAAATAATATTAGTATTAATGATAAATAATAATAAAATTCTAGATATTTATTGAGTGTTTGGACAATCTAAGAATTACTTATATATTTTTTTCATTTAATTATTTTAATATATATGGAGTTATTTAATTTTAAGTATACAGTAAGGTTATTTTACTAAGTTATGTAATAAAGACATAATTCGGTCGTTAAACTCTTGAGTAGCGCCTAGCACCTAGCACCAGCTTCCCTTCTCATTGCTAAGAGTTACTAACCAGAGAGTTAAAGGAGTGTTTAGTCAATGGTTAAAAAGGAACGTAACGGAGAAACGGGACTGTAACAAAATTAATCATTCTTTCTTGCTCTCAGTGTCTCTTTTCTTACCAATTTTCCAACTCTTTAAGTACTAAATTAGGCATAATCACGCAACGCCTTGGTTGGAATTGATAAACAGCGAAAAAGTGACGTCTTTTACTTCTCAGACAGGAGTATCTTCTGAGGTTAAGCTTTGAGCTTGGGGGCTGGCGGTGGAGACAACGATGAGCAGTTCAATGGCTGTGATGATACTTCACAACGCCATGATAGTGACTATGGACTCAAACAGTAGAGTCTTTAAAAATGGTGGAATCGTTGTCACTGGAGATGAAATCACAGCCGTCGGTCAATCTCTTGATATCCTCTCGGAGTTCTCAGCGTCTGCTGATCAAATCATCGATCTTCACGGCCAAATCTTACTACCAGGTGCTTTTCCTCATTTCTTTGTCTGTTCATTTTGATTGATTTGACTGTAATAAAGGGTTGTCTTGAGTTTGCATCTTTTAGAAGTGCTTCATTGTTGAGTTTGTTTTGGCAAATAGGATTCATCAACACTCATGTTCACTCCTCTCAACAGCTAGCTAGAGGGATAGCAGATGATGTTGACCTCATGACTTGGTTGCACCGTCGAATTTGGCCTTATGAATCAAACATGAGCGAAGAGGACTCTTATGTATCCACTTTACTTTGCGGGATGGAGCTGATTCACTCGGGTGTAAGCCGTAATATATTTTCTTTTCCAGTATTTTGTGTGTGTCTTAGTGAAAAGAGTCATCTTAAGATTGATGGAGTTTTTCCCAATGTTATAGGTAACTTGCTTCGCTGAAGCAGGTGGGCAGCATGTGTCTGGAATGGCTCGAGCAGTTGAGAGGCTTGGTTTAAGAGCTTGCTTAACTCAATCGATCATGGACTGTGGCGTGGGTTTACCACCAACTTGGGCTCAGCGGTCTACGGATGATTGTATAAAGGTTGTACACAAGCCCTGAAGTGTTAAGAATTTCTTTGTCCTTTTTATATTGAACTCTCTAATACCGTAGGGTGCTTTCTTTATGCAATTTATCCCATTCCATTCCGTGGCTGTTTGTTTTATATGCTTTAATGTGAGTTATATGAATTTGTTTTCATATCGACGTTCCCTATTGCAATCATACTGATGTACAAAGCTAATTCGCTCAACTAAAAATTGTAGTCCCAAAGGGAGCTTTATGACAAGTACCACAATACCGCAGATGGACGCATTAGAGTTTGGTTTGGAATTAGGCAAATTATGAATTCAACCGATCGCTTACTACTAGAAACAAGAGATGCAGCCAGAGAACTGAAAACTGGAATCCACATGGTAATTTGTTCGCTTTTATTAGCTGCACTAGAGTGTATTCCCATTAATTGTTATTCTCTTGAGCACTGTTTCTGGTTAGGGAAGGAAAATAGAAGATAGGAGAGAAGGTTGCAAGAATCCTTTCCTTGTTTTTGGTCCCATTATGTGCCTCTTTTGCTTTCCTCAACCATGTGTTGCAAACAATAGTCCTGAGAGTATTTTATCACTGAAAACTGCTAAAACGAAATTGAGGCTTTGCACGACTGAATCATTTATACAGTGTCTGAGCAATTTTTGCTCTACCATGTTGTTCCCATCATCAAGTGAATATGTGTATGTAATAACCTAAATATTGGTGGCATATACATCCCTTCAAACAATTGGAAGAATGTTGTCATATGGAATTCCTTTTGAAAAATGGGCTTAAAAGAACCTTATATTGCTATGACAAAAGAGATTTTGGTTATTTTAAAGCTTCATGGTTTTGAGAAACTCTGGTCAGCTAAAGATAAAAATAGTTAAATAGTTGGGGCAAATTTTGATGCCTATAAAAGGATGTTGAACTTGAGAAAGATTAAGCTAATTGTTCCAAATTTTAGCATGTTGCAGAGATACAGTACGAGAATCAACTAATTATGGACACGCGAAAGGTGGAACATGGGACTGTTACCCATTTGGAAAAGATAGAGTTTCTGCAAAGGAACTTGTTGGCAGCTCATACAGTTTGGGTGAACAATGATGAGGTTGATTTTTTTTAGTGACCTTTCATCTTCATAGGAAAACAGAATGGATGTTTTTTAACTATGTGAAATATGCTGTACCCTGGCTGGATTTGTGGCTGCTCCATTATCAGGAATATGAGCTGTCCACCTTTTGACATATGGCTAATTCTTCATATTATATGAAATTTATTCCCTTCTGCAGATTGGTTTTCTCTCAAGAGCTGAGGCTAAAGTTTCTCATTGCCCTGCTGCTGCAATGCGAATGCTTGGGTTTGCACCTGTGAAGCAGATGCTTGATTCTGGAATTTGTGTATCCTTGGGAACAGATGGGGCACCATCCAATAACAGAATGAGCATGGGTCTGTTCAAACATTTGACATTGTGGTCTCTATTGTTACAATGCAGCATCTTTAAGTAGTTCCTTCCCTTTGGGCGCCTTGTATGCATGTTACCCCGCAAGCAGTTTCTGGTTTCCCTTTCAAAGATGACGTGGCTTTTGAAGTCACTTATAAATATAAATGTTGTAACAGTTATTCACCTACAAAGCTGTGGATTATCTGGTTTTGTACTAAGCAGAGTTACCTGATTGCAGTTGATGAGATGTATCTAGCTTCTTTGATCAACAAAGGACGGGAAGTTTACTCAAATGGAGCAACAGATCCTACAGCCCTTCCAGCTGAAATGGTCCTTAAAATGGCAACCATCAATGGCGCAAAAACAGTACTCTGGGATGAGGAAATAGGATCTCTTGAGATTGGAAAAAAGGTTTGATTATCATGTCTGATTGGGCTCTCAATCCTCCCCTCATCCATATAATTATGCCTTTTGTGCTTAGAAACGGCAGACAAGTGAAGTTCCACTGATTTTTCGTTTAGTTTCAACTAATTTATTCTTCCTTTGATGGTAGGCGGACATGATTGTTATCAATCCCAATTTGTGGGCTACGATTCCTCTTCATGATTGGTATGAAATTAGCCTCTCAATAGTAGCTGTCATTTGTAACTTGTTAACTAAACCGTGATATTGCCTACAGAGGAAGTTTTCAGTGTTTCTGAATTTTATCTTAGATTTTTTCATGGCAACCAGAAACTTAGCAAATTTCTGTCAGATGCAGTTTATTAATAATTGGTGTAATTAGTCTGAAATTTTAGGTCATTAATGATTGCGTTTTGCCATACTATGGTGCAGCATCTCGAGCCTGGTGTATTCAATGAGAACTGAGAACATAGTTTCTGTTATGTGCAATGGCAAGTGGATTATGAAGGAAAAGAAAATCCTGAACGTGGATGAGGTACACATACTAATTCCTTTTCATCAAAATTTATGCTTCTGAGAGGTTCATAATTGGAGGGAAGTGTTTTATTTATCAGCAGAATCCAATGGATGTAACCTTGTTTAAAATTGATATATAAAAACAAAATTTGGCAGGCTGAGGTTATTGCACATGCAAATGACGCATCAAGCAAGCTTTTGAAGAGGGCAGGTATCAGCATAACAAGCAGATTGAACGTCATCTGATGCATAAATGTTTGTTTGATGACTCTAAAACAAGTGTAAGAAAATAATATATATTAATTGCATTTCCTTGGGATCGTCTGACCAAATGTTGAATTAGACTGGCCCAAGGCATAAAAATTCCAGACCACTTGATCTGGGCCCAATCGATGGTCCGCATGGGTAGTAGTACTATTCTATAATTACTGGGCCGTTGATGCCCATTTGTGCAAGTAGTAAATTTGAAGAAAAAAAGAAAAGACAAAAGAAGAAGGTGTGATATCATTATCATACCAGCATCTAGAATTATTAACTTTAGCCAGGTAATTGTTTTCTCCTCCCTGCTGCATCAAAAGCTAAATCACAGGCTTCTGATGATTAGAGAGTTAAATCTGAATAGCCTGGATATGACTTAAGTATTTAGTCGTTGATAATAATTAAAACTAATAATACAAATGGTAAAGGAGAGAGGTTTCATTGTGTAGGCGGCCACACGTTTCTCCTACTCTGATTTTCTTCTTTTCTTAGTATTTTTCGTTTAAAAATTTAAAATCGGGTGTTTTGAATAGGAATATAAATTCAAGTAAAATAATCTATGGAGTTTAATATTTTATTTAGTCTATTCCATAACTTGTGGATTCCACAATGTCAATATGCAAGTGTAACAAGTCGGTAGTTTTTAGGTTATAGAAGAAGTCAAAAGCACTTAACTATATTAGAATCAATGTTTCTTGTGGCAACCTAAAATCAATTTTCGAGTAATAAATGGAATCGTAATTATAAAAAAAAGAGAAGAAATGCTAAACTCATCCAACTAGAAAATATCAAATAAAAAAAATAAAAACATTAAAATCAATCAAGTTTGAGATTCACTTGATCAGTTGAGTTGATTTCGCCTGTTCTAAGCACCACCCAAACCCTCCTCCTCCTCCTCCTCCTCCTGCTGTTTGTCTTGAGCGCACGTTTCTTCTCTCTCTGTCTCCTTTCCTAAAGAAAACCCTAATCCCCTCCTCTCTCTAGCTTCTAAAAAAATCTTAATCGATTCGGTTGTCGATTTCTTGTAATTAACTTCAAGAATCCTCACACTGTTCGATCTTCGCGCACTTGCGAGTCTCATCCTCCTTTTTTTTTTTCGATCTTTTAACTTCTTCTATGGCCGACGCCAAGCTCGATCTGCCGGACGATCTCATCCTCTCCTCTAAAAGTATTGCTCTCTCTCTCTCTCTCTCTTACTTCTACTTCCTTATGTCCTTCCTCAATCTCGTTGTTTTCGATTTATTGATCTGACCACTCATTCGTCTTGTTGTTTGTTCAGTTTTTAGGTGTATGCTTATAGTTCGGATCGATGTCCTTTTCAATTTGGTTTTATTACTGGATTCGCTTAAGTAAATGCTTTTGTGGTGATTGATTTTATGATCTATTTCTTGTCCAGTAACCGCAATTACCTTGTGGTAAATATAAGCTGATATTATTAGTCGTTTTGTTCTTTAAATTTCAGTCACGTATTAATTTTTTTGTGGCTTAACTTTTTACAAGTTCTATTGCAAATGTCTTTAACTTGGTTGGAATTATCTAATGCCTTGAATGGAATGAATACGATTCATAGGAAAGTGGTAGGTTGTGGATGTAATATACATTAAAGGAAAGAAGAACTCTTGTCTTTTCTTTTCGGGTTTGCTCATGAAGATTGATATGGAACTCATCTTGGTTGATTTCTTTGTATTAGCATGTTTTTGCTGATGGAGCTATAAATGCTTTTATAATGTAATTAACCTCATTTTTTACTTGCATTTCTTTGTTCGTTAGCTCAATGATGAAACTTACTGATGTGCTTGTGTTGTGCTTGTGTGGAAGTCAGTCATTGTATATTGTCCCTTTTCGTTTCTTTTCTCCTAATTGAAATCCAGATCATAATGGAGTTGCTTTTGTAAATTGTTTCAATTGTTTTACCAGTAGAAGCTTCAGGAGGAAATGAGATGGATAAGGTCCCTTTGGGGTTCAGTGATGACTCGAAAGGTAGTACTATTTCCTTTATTCCTTTGGCAAGTCTGTTGGATGGCGAGTACTGTCCTTTTGCCTCTTTTTTCTACTGTCCAGCACAAGAATGACACTGTTGAATTGCCCAATTATGCAGATCAGCTGGCGAATGAAAACAGTATACCTTTGTCTCCTCAATGGCTGTACTCAAAACCAAGTGAGACGAAGCTGGTAAATTCTAGCTACACACAGGAATGCTGTGGTTTTGTTTCTCCCCAGCCTTTCTGATGACAAACTGAATGTATCACTAAATTCTTAGCAAGAAACAAATGAATCTCATAGTATTTCTGCTTGCAACAGAAATTTTATTTCTGTGTAGTAAGGTTGCTCATTTGAGGATTGACTTGTTATTTGAGCTTCTGACACTATGTTTATATTCTTTCCCACATTCAAAACTCAACTTCTCATCTTCTATACTTTTAGTGGGATGTGAGTAGATTACAATTTGGTGTTCAATGTTGGGGAATTATACAAGTCAAATTGTTTTAAATAAAATCTTTATAAAGTGGATGATAAGGAATTATACACTCTATATAGTACGCAACCTTCTCTTATGATTAATGCATTACTCATTCAAGTGGAACTTAATGATGAAGGCGCAACTGCTAATCCATTGTCAACTCAATAAAATTCTGTAACTAACATATAAATGATCTTTAAAGAATTCAAAGTTTGTTAACCTCAGTAAGCACTGAGAACTCTAGCACTTTGTGTTACTAGCTTTATTGAATATATGACCCCTTTATTAGTCCAAATCCTTGCAAATGCCTTGAGAATTTGAATTTATCTTATCCATTGTAATCATTACTATCCCTCCATAATGACAGGACATGCGTGGCCCAAACTCTGTGGCTCTTGGAAATTCTGTTGATCCTAGCCAGAAGGATGGTTGGCGTTTGGATGGATCCGAGGATAAGAAGGATTGGCGAAGGCTTGCTCCTGAGAGTGAAGGCAGCCACCGCTGGCGTGAAGAGGAAAGGGAAACTAGCCTGCTTGGTGCTAGAAGAGATCGCAGGAAAACAGACCGTCGTACGGAGAATGTTGCTATCAGGGAGACAATTGATAATAAAGTTTTACCTTCCTCTGATCGCTGGCACGATGGTAGTAATAGGAACTCTGGGCATGAAGCACGCCGTGATAGCAAATGGTCTTCTAGGTGGGGTCCAGAAGATAAAGAGAAGGAATCAAGGATTGAGAAGAGGGCAGATTTAGAAAAAGAAAAGGATGATACTCAAAATGAGAATCTACCTTCTATAGGTAGCAACCGTCCTACTTCTGAGCGGGATTCAGATTCACGTGACAAATGGAGGCCACGTCATAGGATGGAGAGTCATTCTTCTGGTTCCAGTTCTTACCGTGCTGCTCCTGGATTTGGTCTAGAGAGAGGACGGACTGAAGGCTCAAATTTGGGGTTTACTGTTGGACGAGGGAGGTCAAATGCGATTGGTAGAGGCATTGTTGGTGCTTCTCACGTGTACAAAAATGGAAATGCTGTTGGGAAACCAATCCTCTCAATTGACTCTTACTGCTACCCAAGGGGTAAGCTCCTTGACATATATCGCTCCCAGAAGCTTGATCCATCCTATGGTATGATGCCTGAGGAGATGTATGAAACTCCGCCTATTACACAAGTCAGCTTTATAGAACCATTGGCTTTTGTTGCCCCTGACGCTGAAGAAGAGGTAACAAATTGTGCTTCCATGACTACCTGCTTCTTCGTATTATCCTTTTTTATTTGTCTTATTTCTGTTTCTCTGATTTCACTTGTGATGCCAATAACAGGCCATTCTTACCGACATATGGAAGGGAAAAATCACAAGTAGTGGGGTTGTTTACAATGCATTCAGAAGAGGAAGGTCAACAGAAAACATTTCAGGTATTTTGGCCGAGATTTTGATATTACTGCATGTTCCGTATTTAGCTGTTTCTCATGATGTTTCTATGTCTAGGTGTTGGAGAATCTGAGTCTACTGAGGGAAAACAGGGTATAGTTGAAGGGACTGATCCCTTTCAAGAGCCTGAAAATGAGGAAGTCTCTCAGATTGATGGAATTTGTTCCTCAAAGGATCATGGTTCAAATGCTGATGCCTTGAACGGTGAGCAGTATGCTGCTTTTGCGTGAAAATTCTGATATTGTTTACAAATGAACTCAACACTAGGTGGATTTTTTGTTAATGCAGAAAAAGAAGGCGATCACAAAGAGGAATGCAAAATTATAGATAGATCCAATGAAGAAGTTATACGAACTGATAATGTGTACTGTGCCAAAGAGGGTGGTACTCCTCGTGTTGATGATGGCAAAACTTGGCAATTGCTGGAGCCTGCTTTTCGTGAATGTGCTGAACATGACCCTTCTGTGGATGTCAAATCTAAGCTCCCGGATGATTCGAGCATGTTATTTGGTTTAGCCTCTTCAGAGCAAACTAAGATCAACACTCACTCTCACTTGCTCATGGACAAGGGATCAAAAGATTTAGAAAGGGTTGCTGCACTTGAGGATTTGTATTTCTTTTACATTGATCCTAATGGGAACACTCAGGGACCATTTCTTGGAGCTGACATCATCTTGTGGTTTGAAGAAGGTTATTTTGGGACAGAGTTGCCGGTACGCCTAGCAGATGCTCCCGAGGGAATGCCTTTCTGTAGTTTGGGCGATGTCATGCCACAGTTGAAATTACGAGGAGAAACTTTCAGCAATGAGCTGGAAAAATCTGTTCCTTCAGTGGAGAAGACTGAGTCCAGCCTACCTATTCTAGATGCTACTCATTCATCTGCATCAAATGGCTTGTCCCAGCCGTCAGATCTCAACAGCTTTGTATCTCAGCAGCATGCCTTCTCAAGAGCATCTGAGCCTGAAGTTCCATTGCAACTGCCACGATCTGATGGTCAAAGCTTCCATGTCTTTGCTGGTCAAGATGAAGGTATTTCTGGTTTCTTTAATGCATTGTGATTTGTGAACTTTATAGTGCTGAAATGCATTTGTCCTAACATCAAGCGTCTGCTTCCTGATTGTTCTTGCAGAAATTGTCTTCCCAGGTAGACCTAGTAGTGCTGGTTATTTAAATCCAAGATCATCTGGGAACATCCATGATCTCCTAGCAAGTACTACTACTCAACCTCCTGTTCCAACTGAATTTATAGAACCAGCTCTGCCATATCAGAAGGATAATAAGTTGCATCCTTTTGGCTTGTTCTGGTCAGAGCTTGAAGGCTCTCATACTAGATCTAGTGAGACATTGGATGTTCCTGTTAATTTGGAAGGCTCTGCCTCCTATGATGTTGTGAATGATACAGGTTCTGCTACTGACAAATGGACTGATATTTTCAGACCAGATGCACTTTCTGTGCCCAACTCAATTCCAGATGCCATTGCTGCACGTCATTTGCCACATAACGAGCAAGAGTCGAATCATTTTGTTCTAGCAGAGCAGCTCATATCCCGACAATATCAGCAGCAGCAACAACTTCATCAACGAAATATTTTGTCATCTCACTCACATGTGCCAAGTCAAAATCTAATTCACCATCAACAGCCTGCCAAACATACTGTTGAGGATTTGGAACATCTTCTGGCACTAAGGCTACAACAGCAGCACTCTCATGTTCCAAGTCAAAATCTGATTCACCATCAACAGCCTGCCAACCATACTGTTGAGGATCTGGAACATCTTCTGGCACTAAGGCTACAACAGCAGCATTCACATGTGCCAAGTCAAAATCTAATTCACCAGCAACAGCCTGCCAACCATACTGTTGAGGATCTGGAACATCTTCTGTCACTAAGGCTACAACAGCAGCGACAGATTCAGGTCCAACTACGGCATCATCATCATCAGCAGCAGCATCACTTTCATCAACAGCAAAAGCTTTTACAGGAGCGACAACAGTTGCAAGCAAGACAGGTGCTTCTTGAACAGTTGAAGAATCATATTCCTGAACCTGGGCTTCCGCACTCACGTGTTGATCCTATTAGAGCAAACAATGCTCTTGATCAGGTTTTATTAGAGCAGCAACTTTTGCAGGAGGTGCAACAGCGCTCCCATATTCCTTTCAGGCATTTTGTTCCACAGGTAGACCAGCTTGCTCAATCAAAATTAGGTCCGGTGGCACAGCAAGAACAGCAAAGAGATTTATTTGAGCTATTGCCTCGTGGACAGCATGGGCAAGTACAATCTTTAGAGCATAAGATTCTCCTAGAGCAGCTGCAGGCAAGACAGTTGTCAATGACATTGAGGCAGCGAAGAAATTTGGAAGAGGAAAGACGAATTGATCCTGTATGGCCTGTCAATGAAACTGGTCAGTTCCTGGGGAATCTTGCTAGTAACCATAGAGCTCACTCTTCAGGTATTAAGCCATTAGATTTTTATCAACGACAGCAGATGTCGCCACATGAGAGCCAGTTGGCTCAACTAGAGCGGAATCTTTCATTTCAAGATAGGCTTCAGCAAGGGCTTTATGAGCCTGGCTCGGTACCTTTTGAGCGATCTCTGTCCTCGCCTGCTGGTGCATCAGGGATGAACATGGATGTAGTAAATGCTATGGTTCGCACTCGTGGTTTGGAGATGCAAGATCTGAATACACGTATGCAATCTGCTGGTCAAGGTGGCACATTTTCTTCTGGCATACCATCTCACAGTCTTCATCATCCTATGGTTCCAAATCAATTCCATACTTCACAGTTGGATGCAGTTGGGGGGCGCTGGTCCGAAAACAATGGGCAGCTAACAAATGACTGGATGGAATCCCAAGTTCAGCAATTGCACATTAATGCTGAGCGGCAAAGGAGGGAATCAGAAGTTAAACCAGCTGCTGAAGATTCAAGTTCATGGATGTCAGATGGATCAAATGATGACAAGTCAAGGCGATTGTTAATGGAATTACTTAGTCAAAGATCAGGCCATCAAATGGCTGATTCGCTGCATGTTAATGGAGGAGCACCTTTTGAGAGAGGGGTGGCATCTGGTCTTTATTCTGGATCAGGTTCTCTAGACCACACCTTTGGTGCTTTTCCAGGACAAGAAACTCTAAATAACTCCTTTTCTGTAGGTTCTTATGGTTCGAATGTTTCTGAACCAGCAGATCTGCATACTGCTAATGAGCAGGCAAGTTTTGTAGAGAGCAATGAGAATTCAGCATTTAGATCTGATTCCAGAGTGACAACTGAAGGGCATTCTTTTGTGTCTGGAGTTGGTGGGACTGCTCGGTCTGTTTTAACGGATTGTAGTATTACTGATAAGCCTTTAACCAATAAAGATTACTTAGAGGTGGAAGAGAGGAGACGTGGATCCAAAAATATGGGTGTGACAAAGAGCTCAGCCTCTGATATTCATGATAGTGTAGCTGAGAAAGTAAGGTTAGCTTATGCGGACCGTGGGGAGGATGTTAACGCAATTAGCCGGCAGTGTTCTTTTGATATTGCTGGTAAGTTCATCTTTATTTTTTCTGTGCCCAATTTATTTATTTATTTATTTCTGAAAGTTCAATGTTCTAAATATTCTGTCAGGGGGTAATGCAGGGTTTTATGATGACAAGGTTGCACCACAAAATTCTTTGGCTGTAGATATTACCATAAACCGGTAAGTTTTTCATTAAGCATGGAGTTGTCTGTGATTATAATGATAATCTGTGACTTCCAGTTGTGCTATATTTTGGGGGTTGGTAACAAGTTTGTGATTATTCTTAAAGACGCATTTTGCTGGTGTGCATCTTTGCTTTTTGGGCAGAATATATAGATGTTGAATGTACACTTGCTATAAAATTGTTAACTAATATATCAAAGCATTCTGCATGGACATTTGCTGCTGTACTTTCTTGTAAAGTCTTCCTTGTCATAAATTTATGTTTTTCCTATATGTTTCATGAGAAGATGTGTTTTTTCTTCAAGCTTCGATATATTGTGAAGGATTTTATATCTTTCTTTAATTATACGACAGGGTGCCTGTGCCATCAAAAGTCCAAGAGAGTATTTTACTGAGGCGTCACCCTGTATCTCATGCCTTATCATCCCAGGAAGGGTTAGCTGAGCTAGTCTCTGATACAGCAACAAGGGGGAAAAGTTCTTTGAACAGTGATGACGGTAATCTTTAGTTGTCCTCCTTTTTGTATTGAGCTTGTGGCCCATGGCATACGTGGTCTCAGCAGTTGGCATGGCTATATTAGAGATGCTGATTGCTTAGAGATTGTGTCTTGGATCATGTGGGTGTGTGCATGATACCATTTAGAAAAAGTAACAATATGCATCTGTAAAATGTTCAGGTGGAAACCCGGCAAGCCAAACCAATGACAGCAAAAGAGACTTGGGTTTCCGACATACTTCATCTTGTAGTGAGGCTGATGTATCGGAGCCCTCATTCATTGACATGCTGAAAAGTAATACCAGGAAGACTACAGCATCTGAGGTCCATTCAGTGGGAATTTCAGAGTCATCAGAGGGCGGACAAGGCGCCAAAAGTGGTAAAAAGAAAGGGAAGAAAGGGAGGCAAATTAATCCCGCACTGCTTGGTTTTAAGGTCACTAGCAATCGCATCATGATGGGAGAAATTCAACGAGTAGATGATTAGGCAGCACAGTTTTGTATTTCTTTCTGTATATCGCCATTTCTTAGAAGATGTATAGGTTTAACAATTGTACAACGCAATCTGCAGGGTATGATCTTTTTTGTTTTTCCTCTCATTTCCCTTTTGCCCTCCCTTGGGTATAACTTCTGTATAGAATCAGTCATTCACATGGAAAATTAACTAAATCATACATGTATTATATTCGAGAGAGCATTCATTGCCAACGCTCTTTTATTTATGTCTTGCACAAGAAAAAGGACTACCAACTTAAAACCATATTCTTTCCACATACAAGTTAAAAAAACCGAATTCAATTTGAAGTATTTAATGCTTAGTAGTGTATTTAGTAGTGTATGAATAAACTTTTCTGAAATGGTATGCAAGATTCAGTGTCAGCTCCTTATTTAAGTTTTCCATAAAAAGGGGGAATTAAACATGAAATGGCCAAATATTGGCTGAATGCTCTTATCTTATTTGAGTTTGATCAATTTAGGATCGAACTTTTTAAACTGCTCAATACAGGTATAAACTTTCTTGAGTTTGCTCAATATTAAGCTATTTTAGATGGAAATTAGAAGTGTTATACATCCGCCGTTATGGATAGGCTAGTTGTATAACGGCTAGTTGGTCTTTAAATGTCATGTTAAAAACACATGTAACTTACGTAGATTTTTAGAAAAGAAAAAAAAATCACTTAAATTTTTACTACAAACCCTAAATTAACTTTTAATCCCCAAAATTTCATCTCGTTTTTCTCACAAACTTAGCAATAGGGTTGTCCAATCCGACGTCTTGCCTCTTTCACGCATCATCATTGCCAATCACTCCAATCCTTATCGTCAATCTGTTCTCACTTACGCATCATCACTGCCCATCACTCTAATCCCTCTCACCGATCTACCTGCTAGTCCTTTGGCGTAAATGTTCTCTCCAGTAATCGCCAGATACATTCACGTTTGATCTCTCGTGTGGAGCTAGAAATATATGTATGTACACACGAGGGGTAGTTCATAGTTGTAAATGATTATTTGGTTGAATTGTAGATGTTAAAAACTAGACTCCTTGTTCTATTCAACAATTGGTGAGTCTTATGATTACTATAGTTTTAAGTGTCTCAGACTCGGAGTTTTTATATGGGGTTGTTTTGGAGTCTAGAAGAGAATCTTCAGTGTTTGATTACTTTGTAAAGGTGGAGATAGAGAATGGAGTAACCAAGATAAAGGTACATTTGGCTAAAGTTGAGAAAATTGTAGGATTTGTCACCTTGGGTTGGAAAGTAACAGTCATAAATCAGGTCAACGTATGCAATAAGGTTGCTCTTGTAAGGGTGATTTGGCTACTGCTAATAAACAGTGTGATGGAGGACCATCTCAGCCTATTTTCGTCCAAGCCTAAGCAAAGGAGCAGGTCAGTCATAGATGAGCAAAATATTGAAGCCCATTTGGAAGAAGCCTAGGCCGGCCACAATGTAGAATCCCGTTTGCAAATCTAAACTTGACCAGAAAAATGAATAAGTGAACATTTACCACAAGACTTTTAATTTAGTCTTTTACTTTCTTATTTACCTTTATTATTTACCATGTTTATAATATGTTTAGACTTTAATTAATTGTTAATGGGTTGTTTATGGACACTAATTAGCTACAGAGCCAAAGGAACGTGAGAAGTCAACATGTGACTGTCTTCATTCTTTGCATTTTCCTTATTTAAACTCATGTTTTTTTCATTTGTAAAAAAATAGATACAGATTTTTCAGAAATAAAAAATGAGATATTTTCCTCTCAAAATTCAGACTTTGATCTGTAGGGTTTGATTGTTTTCCAAAAATAATCAAAAGGTCTTGTTTGTTTGCCGACAACATTCAATCGTTTGTGTGTTGTGCGATTTCTAGAATTTTGTTCGAGTTGCTGTTTTGTTTTCCAGTTCCTGTTTCCAGTGTTCATCACATCAAAAAATTCCTTCTTCAAGTTCGTTCCTCACATCTTAAATTAAAAATCTCTAGAAGACATATTTACCCAATTCGAACCTCAGCATCCCCAAAATTCTTGTTTTCATCATCTGCTTTCATTCTATCACCCAAATTAACATGTCATCACAAAATCCACCATAACTCAATAAGCCCTTATCCAATTAACCCAATTCTTGTGTCTAAATTGTACTTTACAAAAAGTTCTACAACTTTGCTTCTTTCCTGGAAATCAAATTCTCACCTAATTAACCCAGAAAATGCCTTCAAATAACTTGTCCCAATTTTATCCGAGAAATCCTAAATTTGTCCAAACATCTTCAAATCTCCCCAAAACCAATTCCGACCATCAACTACTGTCCACCACCATCAACCACCACCTCCGCCCTCCATCACATTGTGCAGAGACTTGGTTTAAGATTAAAGGTAACAAGTAAGTAGACAAAGCTCCACTGTTCTACCTTTGATGCCTCTCATTTTCAATGGTAGAATTAAGAATTTAATTATTTTTAAGTTCTCTTTGCTATCACAAATGGAGAATTCCCAAGTGGTTGTTTATGGCCTTCATATGTTTGTGGATGCATTTTGACCATTTATGGTGAGAATGGCCATTTTCACACAAATTTTTCATTATGTAAATATACAAAGTGACCAATTCATTAACTTAAAGAGTTACCAAAAGTTTATTAAGTTAGTTTGTGAAGGGAAAAGCATGATTGAAAGAATATGAATTGTAATGAGAAAAGGGAAAGTGGAGAATTTGATTGAGTCTTCTATTATACAAGTTCATGTAAAAGGTAAAGAGGCACGTTGCATTAAGGCACACTAGTTTTGGCGACGTGTACAGGAATCTTAAAATCTCTTCTTTATGGTTCTTTTTCTTTTTGTGGAAAGGGAGAATTGACACTTAGTTGGTGTATGTTACTTTAGCCTCTGCTTAGTGTAGATACCTTGCTTCTTTTTCATGTGCCAATGAGCTTAAGCTCAAATATGCATTTCCCTAATACCAAGTGCCTTTTTGATTGGGAAAAAGAGAAAGAAAAAAAAAAGCCATAACACTATCCTTTATATCGTAAAATTTGAGAATCATTTGATAGGTAGGTAAAATGAATAAAGTTTGCTACTCGCTTTTGAATGTATACAATTTGGATGCAATGTTATTGTCTTGTCAATGACAAATTCATATATCAAATTAGTGTGCCTCAGATCATGTTTCAATATTCTGCCATACACTATGACATCTCATTTCTTTGCATTTGTGCAGTAAGATAACATCACAATTAGGTAGGATTTGAAGGATTTGAATACTGATTTAGTTGAGAAACTTCTTTTCTGATTTGGAAATAAATTAATTATATAGACTGTACCAATGGGGAAGTATAGAACTCCCTTTCGATATTGCCTAGAAACTTATGGACTTACGATTATCATGTTCATTCTGAAGCTATGCTTAACATGTAAAACCATCAAATTATTTGGTTTTTGATGTCATCTTACCTTGTTCCTAGACTTATATTGCTTCTTTAACTATTATTTTATCATACCATCTTTGTCTCTTTCAGTTTGTTAGTGTTCTTTTGTTAATTTGGTTTGCTTAATTGTCTACTAGGATCTGTGAGATTTGTTAGTCCACTGCTAGCAACATTGTCAGGCCAAATGAGGTTGAATCAATAGAGCAATCAAATGAGACAAGTAACACCACAACTACACAGATGATCTCAACATTAGTCCCCTATTCAGAAACACAAAGCTTCTGATATAGTCACCGGTTCCTAAATTTCTTGCTAGCTTATATGGTTTTTGCATTTGTTGTATCATGGCTTTTTCACTTTAATGTGCCTTCCTAAACTACTGTAAATGATGCCTTGAGAGAACTACTCGATGGAAGAAAATGGAGTTATGAAATGATTATAGATAAGTGTTTTTCTTCAAGAACTGGCTATGTTAAAAGAGTTTGAGAAGAATTTAAGTTATGGTACTTGAAGAAGGTAGAGTGCGGAACCTTGGAAGGGATCTGGTAGGCAGTCTACAGAGTGACTAACAATCTATATATATGCTTGCTCTAGAAAATCAATTTGTAGGTACTTGAATATTGGATTCACCTATTTCATATGTTGTGCATAACTGATCATACAAGATGGTGTTAATCTATATATTCTTTTCCTCATACTTGGTGTTACTGAGATTGAATTTTCCATGAGAAATGATAAAAACCTATAACAAGTTAGCTTATTTGTTGCTATGATCACTCTTTGAGTTTCCAGTTCGAGTACTGATTATGGTTTTAGATTACGGTCAACCACAATTGCATTTACGGTAACCCGCAGTCAATAATTTAAAACCTTGGTAATATCCAACAACTACTCAGACCAAAAGATCAAGATTATGCAGGGTCATGAATGGTTAAACAAAACTACTGTCAAAGAATTATGTAAGGCTGAAAAGCACAAGAGAGAAGAAAACATGTTTACATACACGAGCCTAGACAAAGTTTGTGATCTATAAAGAAAGCTATACACCTTCAATTTTTAGTCCTTCTGGTTTCCAAGTTAGTGCCATCATGAAGTGCTTTTTGTGCGTCATACTTCATTCTAAGACTGAGAAGAAAAGTTGTTTGAAGATACGAAGCAATATACCACTCATGACACACCACCTGTGTTGAAAAAAAAATGCAAGATTGAATTTAAGCGCAGCGGAATGAATTTAAAATTTTTTCCACAGAATCAACTTTAACATAATTAAATTCGAAACATAAAACAAGAAATTGATAAAGTTAAACTAAACTTTTCCTGATTTCCCGATATAATATCTTGCTTCTCCGAAATTGTCAATTCCACGAGTCGTTCAATCATCCGGCTTCTAACGGTATCCGCAGATCTTTTCGGAGAAAAACTCAAATCAAATTTGAGAGGAAAAACTTGTTAGAAGTGCTAGCTCAATTTTTCTAATTTTTCCTTTTATATGAAAAATCTTATTTTTCATACCCTTGGATTTTATTAAAATTACAACTAAAGT
>JANSVA010000003.1:7944485-7955706 GCA_025504915.1 Erythroxylum reticulatum
CTATTATAAGTAACAACTACTGCATAACATTCAATACTTCTACTTCATATAGTAATTAATATGTGTCAAAGTTATTGATTGAAGTATTAAACTATTAATAGAAAAAATTCATTGATTAAAATAATATAATAATTTAGAGATTAATCAAAGAAATTAATAAGTGTAAAATACATTTATTAAAAAATCCTACAATTTTAGTTTTTTAAGGTACATATATTAGCTTAGATATTTTTGAGATATTAGCTTAGATATCCTACCATCCTATTCGAAGAATAATTGTTTAATAATTTATCTCTTTTTTGGTCCTGGTATAGATCTTTTATAAGATATTGTTTGGCTTATTTTTACTTTTCTTGGGTTTAATATATTGGATTAATTTTTGATGGATTTTATATGCATACTTTTATGAATAATTTGTATTTGTTTTTACCAATTATTTTTATAAATTTTTGTCATATATATTGATATGAATAGGTTCTAGTTATCCTGAGAATCAAACCTGAAAATATGTTAACCGATCCTATAGGTTCTTTAGGTTCAGGTTCAGGTTTAGATTCAGGTTCGTGAAATTGTCGACCCTGACATTCAAGTTAAGGTTTAGGTTATTTATGACCGGATCAGGATATTCTACTATGAAAACCCCTACCTGACGAGAGGAGAGGACACGCGGGGATAACATTACAAAGATTCGTGACATTGTTTACATCGAGATACATTGGTGACCTTTGATCAGAGTGCACACAAGAGTATTTATTATTTTATGATGCACAAATACCTCAAATAAGGTTTATAATCTAAAACTTTTTGATATCATAAAATCTTCATAATAAGGTAAATGTAGAATAGATTTATCCTTCAATTTATTACTAAAACAAAATTGTAATTGAACTTGCCATTCATCCTCGCTAATTATTTAAAGTGTATGATTTTAGCAACCAAAGTAAAAAGCATTTGAGTTTGTAGTGCTGCCACAAAGGATTAATTTTCTCTATTCTTTATTTAACCTAATCACATACGATTATATTTAATTTATTAATTATTTAAACACATACCTAAAAAAACCTGGATTGCATTAAATTATTTATTGATATAATATTGATTATTTCAGAACATACCAAAATAAGCTCTTAGAACTAATTCATAATATTGATTTTAATGTACTTGTTTTATTAATTTGTAATATAATGATTTTAGTATACTCATTTTATTATTTGTAGCTTATAGTGGTTCAACAAATAACTCTTGCCTATGTTTACTTCCTAAGATTTTTATTGAAATTTCATTATAATTCTTCTTTTAAGATGAACAATATACTTTTTACAATTTTTCTCAAGAAAGAAGAACCTTTTTTTAATCTTCTTTCAAAGTAAAAAAAAAAACTTTAATCACACATGGATCATCTCTAAGTACAAGCATACAATGTCCCATCTAAATCTTACAACTCAAAATATCTCTTTTTATCATTTAATAATTCTAAAGAGACTCATTCTAGTAAAAATGAGAAAATGATGTTCAAAAAATTAAAAAAACTTAGAAATGTGTGGAAAAGACACCAAAATATTTCTTAATGTTAAAACCAATGAAAAAAAACATGTATGCATAGGGTTTCGGGACCTTTATTAGCCATTAGAATTAAAAACTAATTGTTACAACAACTAGTTGTAGAGTGCTAGTTAAAAAGTATATCATATTAGTCAACCAATGTGCATTGAATATATAGATTCATTTGTCGTTGAGATAATGGTTGACCAGTAGGCATATTGGTCAATTAATATGATATATTAGTTAACCGATACATTAATTAATATTAAATCAAACTCTCTATACATCAAATTTTATAACTTTAATATATATTTGTTAGCCAATAACTCATATATGTCGACTACACTAAGACATTGATCGACTAGTTGATCAGATAACTTGAGAAATAACTTTTGAACTCAAATTAAAATATCAAAACACCTAATAAGCTATAGGAATATCAATCAAGAACTATAACCATTAAAGGAGACTTTATAAAACCCCAAACTTTTCTTTTTACGTATCTATAAAATTTCATTTCGTGTGAATGATATTTTCAGGCTAATGTCAATTTTATTTTCACTAAAAGATGAATTGGAAACCCAACCCTGAATGACAAACATTAAAGTCAAATGATAATAAAAAATATTGGAGTTGACTGGTATGGAAATGGATAAAAAATAAATTCAATCGGATGGATTTATGATAAATCTAAAATAACCTTGTTTTAAATTATCGTAGAGTAAATTTGAAGCATTATTGGGTTGAAACATAAGGACATAAGAATCAGTCATAGTTATGGATACTTAAAGTAAATCAATCCAACTCATATGTTGATATGTTTAGGTGTAAAATGTCATCAAGTGAACATGAAATTACTATCGAAATTGGAAAGATTTTTCTTAAGCCACTTAATTATTTTGGATAAGAAATAATACATGTACATGTGAATGGGCCTTAAGTGGTAGTTTTCATGTACATGAAGAAGTTCTTATTATTTTGGAATAAGAATGCATGAAAACCATGTGTTGTCATGTTTATGAAGGAGTAGATGTGAGGACATAAAATTTGTTACAAGTGAAGCCAATATATGGTATAGACATGTGTCATTTTGGTAAGACAAAAATGAAAACAACTTGTTATGTATGGGAGATAAATAGTGTTGTGGATGATACAAAAGTTAGTGGCTTAATTAAACAAAAATGGTGAGAATTAAAATAGTGGACAACTGTTAGAAGTAAACATTGGAACGTGTGGACATCCCTCTTCAACATGTAGCATGCACAAAGATAATGGAGGAGCTGCTCCACCTTCATTCCACCGAAGTTTCAGCTCTCCTTTGGACCAGAATTGTTGAAGAATAATTACTGCTACTCCCTTCACGCATAGGTCTTCCAAATTACTGCATTTAGGGAATAAATTCATCATAGTGTTTAAGCTAGAATCTGTGGAGATCTTCATCAATGCCAGTCGTGTGCAGAAAAAGAATGGACAATATAGTATCATTTGATTTTAGGTATGCTAAACCACTCTTGTTCGTCCTCTTTAGCTAGTCACGTGAATGCTTAAGCTGGAAACATGAATTTCCTTATGAATTAAGTGAATGTTTGTGTATGATTTAAAAAAAGTGGTAAGTTTTCCTAACTATGTTTAGTGAAATTCTGTATTAGGATTCTCGGTTTCCTTAAATAGTCCTAGTGTTTTGGCCATAACTTAGTCTACAAAACTCTAAATTGGGTGATTCTAACTGTAAATGAAACCTAAGACATAATACTAAAAATATATATGGAGACCTAGACCTAATTCTAGTTTAATGATATTGAAAATTAAGATTGATTATGGTAACCTAACATTGTCCTTATGATGAAGCAGCTTATGATTTTTGTACATGTTTCATAATTTAGAAGTTTCAATAGCATGATTTTTTATGATATGAAAACTAGAGACATAGGGGAACAAATGCCTAGAATACTTCAAAACCTGATCTGAACATTTTATATGTGAAAATTAAGGAAAAAGTGGAGGCATAGTTAAATAAAGAGAAAAACAACGTGGTAAATAGAGAGGAAAACAACATGTATATCCGTATCTTATGTATGTTAGTCAATGGGTATTAATTGGAAACATGTAGATGCTATATATTTGGCTAATGGCTATTTAATGGCAGCATATATGTTCTACATAGTTCAATGGTTCAATGTAAGGACAACAGTAGGTATCTACTATGTACATTATTTAAATGGAAAGAAGACAATATGTATAAATTATGGAAGTTGTTCAATGCTTGAATGAAAAGAAAAAAAATTTTAATCTTACAAAATTCTAAGATTTTGGCTAAGCCTTTTTTTCATAAAATTTGTAAAACAAGGTGATAAATCATGGATGTACTTGGCAGGTTTTAGTAACCCTTCAAGGGTTCCCTCATAGTTGAGTAAGATAATAAAGTTTTCTCGATCACCACAGACTTGGGACTAATAAAGGAAAAGAACTGAACACGTAAGGGTGGTTTACAATAAATGACAAACAGTGAGTGTGTATTTAAATTGATTTGTTAATATGTTTTTTACCTTACAAAGAAAAGTTAATCTTCATGAGATTTACATATGCTTTGATTTAGCATTGAATTGAGTTTTGACGCGCTTGGAAACTAATAAGATGTACACACGCTTTGAATTGGCATTGAATTGAAATTTGCATATGCTTTAAATTGGCATAGAAATGGATTTTGAATATGTTTTTAATTGGCATTGAAATGAGGCGCACTCATGTATTAAATGTGATTTAGCTTATGAAACGTTGTTAGGTCTTTATACATACAATTATATCAATCATAGTACGCCCTAACGTGCATGGTGGTGTTTGGGGAGCATATATCACTAACATGAGTGGTGTTGTGTTTGTCAATATGTCCTATGAGTCGCCTTCTGCACATGTGGAGTATATATTATGCTAGCACTGTTACAGGTACGCGATGCAAAACTAACTCCGTAACCACTAATTTATATGTAGTGCTAGCATCGTTATAGGTAAGCAATGTAGAACCATCTTCATAACAATCAGTATGTAGAGGTTAACTAGGCAAGGGTAAGCGATGCAGAACTAGCTCCGTGGCCTTACACCTAAGGGTACCATATGGTAAAGAAAACTAGTGATAGGCTATGTTTTAAAAAGAAAGTTAATGAAAGTATTGATTGCCATCGTTGTATACTTTACAAGAAAAGTGGAACATGATCTCAAAAAAATTTATATGTTTTGTTTTACATATCCATTGATCTTATAAAACGAAAAGAATACGTATTGTAAGAACCTTGGTTATTACTTGAAAAGAAAAGAAATTGTTTTTTTAATGGAGGTTAATATTTATATAAATGTTTTTATTGGAAACCAATAACGCTTACTGAGCTCATTTAACTAACCTTTTATTTTCTGTTTTTAAATAAAACCTCCCAGGTACACGCTCAGAGACTTTAGTAGCAAGGACTCTACTTTGTGAGTAGTCAACTTCATCAAGTGATGTTGTGTAGGCATTTTATTTTGCCTTGTACATATTTTTTAGAACTATTGCATATCTTTGAATATGTTTTAGAAAACACATTTGTATAAAGAATGGATGTGTATAAAGTTTTTTAAATGGAATGCATGACTTTGTTTTAGCTTTTCAAAGTTTATTGATATAATTATTTAAGACTGCAAGTGAGTAGATTTGAAATCCACAATTTGGAGTTAAGAAATTAATGTGATAGTAGAAGTGTTTTGAACTTTTACATGGACTTTGAAATTTTTAGGATGTCAAAATACAGTCGTTGTGTTGCCGAAATTTTTAATAAACTGAAAAACAAAACTCCACTGTTTACATTTCTTGTTGTGAATTGAAGCATTTCCTTAACAAGGGCAAGGGACTTAGCTTCACAGGAACTTTCCAGCCGACTCAAATATCGATTGGAGAGCTACCGTGGAGTGTCAAGCAGGTCACCTAGTCATTACAGGATAGGGGCTTGTCAGACTTTAATTGTAGACTTATGTCCAATTGTCTCCTAATAATGTCATTCATTGGTTTGGTGAATCTATATCACAATTGGTTTATTATATCTACAAATTTTAACTTAATATCCATATTGGCACACAATCTTTAAGTTTAGTTCCATATTATATTAAAGAAATGTCCAGTTCCTTATTTATAGTGCAAACCCAAACACTTGTTACAAAGGATTTAGACTCAAATTGACAAATAAATGTAAGATGTTACATATTTTTAGATTATAAACTAGTAATTACCTTTTCTTGAACATTTCCTATGATATGATTTGAATTAAGATTATTCTTTTTAATCCATTAGAAGCATCTTATCCTTCTTGTAATCCTCAACTGGTTCAACAATTAGCTCTTTTGAAGAGACATTGATTATTCTTACTCTTCTACAAAATAATCAATATGTTTTAGGTATCCATATAAGCTTAGTTCCTTGATTGTTAGGCTCCTTCTTGTCTTCAGTCGACACTTTCAAGGGTTTGGTTACGATTCTTTACTTAATAAAACAAAATCTATCAGTATGTATATACTTACCAAAAAAATGACATACCATGTTATACAAATGATGATGTAGTATAAATGCATTACTTCGTATTCTATGTGTGTATATATATTAAGGAATCGTCATTTGGACATTAAAGGTATTGAATGTTTTTCTAGGATAGTGAATTGTTAGTCCCTAATGGCACCCAGGGGTGGTGAATTGGGTATTTATAAATTTTAAGGATTTTTCTGACCCATAGACTTAATTTAACAATAATGAATAAATATATTGCTTAAACTAATCAAACAATTGAATATTAATTTAAAGAGGATAGGTAAGAGACAATAAAAATCGATTTATAACGGTTCGACAAACAACTCTTATTTACATCCACTCCCAAAACTCTTTTTGGGATTCCACTATAATTCTTCTTTTAAGGTGAATAATAACTTTTGTACAATCTTTCTTGATAAAGGGAATCTTCTTACTATATTCTTTCAAAGGTAAAGAGGAACCTTAATCCCACTTAGAACACTCTCAAGTATAATATCCAACACTCCAAAGGATTTCAACTAAAAAATATATCATTTATTCATTTGATAACTCCAAAAAGGCTCAATCACATAAATGTGATACGATAATGCTCAAATGACTAAAAAATACTTAGAAATGTATGTAAAATACACTCAAAGGCTTCCTAATGTTAAAACCAATGATAAATCACATTTTTGGATGCTTTAACGCCATGTAATTCACTTTTCGTCTTTTCATTCTTACTTATGCATGCATTTAGGTTCTTTTAAGCTCTTTAAGTTTGGAGGATAGGTTTTCCTTTTTTATGCTCATGATTTCAAGGCTCTCAACTAATTCATTATATGTCAAATCAACATTGCTATCATTATTACAAAAATTAGGATTTGATGTTGCCTCTTCATTATCTATAACGATAAAGCACATATAAGATATCTCTTTCAAATTCTTGCCTTCAAATTCACTTGTGTCATCCTAAGTTGATGTTTTAAGCACTTTTTTCTTTTTCTTCTTGTCATTATTGTGTCTCCCATACTTCTCATTATCTTTGAGTAAAGGACATTATGACTTCACATGGCTGAGTTTTCTGTATTCAAAGTAAATAATTTTAGAGGATTTATGTTTAAAACCACTTTCGCTTTTCTTAAAATCTTTTATGTTGGGGAATTTCTTCTTCAAATCCTTTTTTAATTTTTTAGTGATTAAGCCAATATCTTATTTTTTGCTTTCACAAGTTGATGTCTCTTCCTCTTCATTTGATTCTTCCTTTAAGGTTTTGAAAACTAAATTCTTTTGTTGATGAGCAGCATATTTAGGGGAGTTGTTTTTCTATCTCAAGTACATTTAGTTTTTGTTCTTTATTATTCTAATAACTTGAGTTATTCGTTTATTATTCTTTCGTTAAAAGATTGATTAAGAAAATCCTCTGTCGAGGTTAGTACAAGATGGTTGTACTATTGGGTATGAAATTCTTTCACGGGAAGTGAGGTTGAGAGATAGTGTCAAGAGTTTAGTGATATCAGCTCAGTAAAGCCTTAGGTAAATCTATTGTACTTCAGTAAAAGTAATTAAGCTGGGTTAGGGCCCTGCAGACATAGGCAAGGTATGTCGAACTGCATTACCAAATTTTCGGTATTGATTTATTTTTAGTTCTCTTAATTTATCTGATTTTTTTTGTTTGCTAGAAATGAATCGGAAAGTTTGCGAAATGACTACCCTCTTCAGTTTTTCAAGTAGTTTATTGAACATCCAAGAGAATTGGTTGGATAGTTCTAGCTGCTATAAATTTTTATCACGGAGGTGAACAATATGTATCCATTTTGTCCACAAGTTTCTTTGTTCGTCAACCGTTGTCAAATTTTCTTGGACATTAACACTTTCTGCATGTTAGAAATGGATGTCATACTCAGTCCCCCTTGTTTCTTTGGACATGTGATCTTATACCATTTTACCTTGGCTACCTTGACTGCTTTAGCCGATGCTGTATGTCTATATCAAAGGAAGGCTTTGGTCATCCTATCAATCTCCTTGGTGATTATCATTGGTGATACAACGTCAGAAGTCCAAAGTTAGTGACTTTGGCTGCAAAAGATAGATTTGATTTTGCCAAGAGCACCTATAATTTAATCTTTTCAAGGAGTGGCATATAATCTACATACTTGAGTTTTGAGGAAGTGATAGGCACACCAAGATATCATATCAAAGGAGGTTTACTGGTCATCTCCATCATTCGGCTCAGTACATCGCCATTTCTTACATCGGAGGACATATAAATGCTACATTTCTCGTCATTGATCTTGAGGCCTGACCATTTGGAGAATAAGTTCAAGGTGTGATGCATGATGTTGAGTGAATCCATATTAACTCCATTAAATAGAATGAGATCATCAATAATTATGAGATGTGTGAGGGGAAGATCAAAGCATTTGTGATGATATTTGAATTTGCCATTGCGACCCGTGAAAGCTTTAAAAAGTCAAGATACACCCTCCATTGCAATGGCAAAAAGATAAAGGGATAAAGGATCCCTTGTTGTATCCCCTTAGCATTCTTGAAAGGCTTAGTTAGGGAGTCATGGACAATAATACTGATCGAAGAGGATTGTATAGCATTCTTAATCCAATTGGTAAATTCAGTAGGAAAATTGTTGGATTTTTTTAGAAAGAGATATGTATGGAGAAGACTCTATATTTTTATTGAACAGAAGCTTGTCAATTTATATAGTCTATCTCTAACCAAATTTCAAAAATCGGATAACAACTAGACTAAATAAGCATAAAATCTGCACTTAAAGAAAATATTCTAATAACAATTTTGATTTTTTCAAAGTCACATATTTAACACTCCTTTTTGACTTTGATACATCAAACTCCAGGCATCTTTTTTCTTTTTCTTTTTCGTTTGCGCTCTCACAATTTCATTGTTAGGCTTCTTATGAACTTTTCCATCTGTCATTTTCAAGAAGCCAAATCTTCCTTTATCTTCCACAATGAAGGAGTGATCCACCCTGTTGGCCTTTTTTGTAGATGTTTTTAAACTTGAAGAACTCATTTTGTTTTCATCATATATAGAGGTCTTTGAGCTAATTATTTCTTCCTCAGCATCACCAGCGTGGTTCTCTTTCGTAAAATCCAATGCAAATCTTTTATTTTGCATTTTGATATTTAACATTTCTCTATCCATTGCATCCTTAATCATGTAGCAGTCGTTTTCAAACAATACCTTAAAGTCTTTATTAAGCAACTGACAAACACTCAACAGGTTTTTGCTTATTGTAGGAACATATAAGACATCATAAATTAACTTCAAACCTGAATGCACTTTAATTGTTATAGTCCCCTTTCCTTTTGCTTCAATGTAGTCTCCATTTCTAGTTTGAACTTTGGAGATAAAACTTTTATCAATTTCTTTGAACATCCTGTTATCAAAGGTCATATAATTTGTGTAACTACTATCAATAAGCCAACTTTCATTTGAATTGTAGTTGGCTAGGCATGATGCTACAAATAACTCCTCCTCCTTAAGTTGATTGTTTACAGTTTGCTTGGCTTCTCCCACGTGTTGTTGTGCTTTACATATCCTTTCAATATGTCCTAGTTGTCCACACTTGTTGCATCTTACATCTGGCCTCTACCAGTACTTGTATTCTGGATTATTTGTTTTCTTGCAATACGAACATGGTGGAAAACTTTGAGCATTGTTGTTATTAATCCTCTTTTTATTGTATGACTTTACTGGAAAAGCACCTTCCACGATTCCTCTTTGTCTCATGAGTCTCCTTTGTTTTTGTGCCTGTAATGCACTTAACAATTCTGCCAAACTGATTTTTGCCAAATCCTTTGAGTTTTCCATTGATGAAATTGTAGCCTCAAATCTTTTTGGGATGGTTACTAGAATTTTTTGAACTATTCTAGAATCATCAAAATTAGAACCAAGAAATCTTATATTATTGGCAATGGCAGTGAGCTTGTTAGAGTATTCTTTGATTGTTTCTAACTCCTTCATTTTTTTGTATCTCAAATTCTTTGATCAAGTTGAGCACTTGAATTTCTTTGATTCTTTCATTCCCCACATATTCATCCTTTAAGAAATCTCAAATTTCTTTACTTGTCTTGAGCGTTATGATTCTGGAATAATTTGTTGGTGTAACTGCTGAAAATAGGTAAGCTTTTGCTTTAGACTTTCTCTGTTTCTTTTCATTGTAGGTTTTGATTTGAGCCACCGTTGGATTTGCAGGCAAGTCTAGAATGTCATAGTCTTCATCTAAAGCTTCCCACAATTCATTTGCTTCAAGGAAGGCCTCCATTCGAACAGCCCAACTTAGATAATTTCGACCATCAATCACTGACAAAGTAATAGCAGTGAACAATGATTCTTAATCTATTAACGTGTAGTTTTTGATTTGTAGTGTGGAAAGGCGTAGAATGAGTTATGAGTTATAGGTTTGTAGGTTTAGATGTCCCTTAGGCTCTGTTTGGTTGGATGTTAATTAATGGAATGGAATGTGATAGAATGGAAGAGAACGGAATGATTTATAATGGAATGAAATGTAATATAGTAAAAAGTTGTTTGGGAAGGATGGAAGGGTTCATAATGTAATGTAATGAAATGTTGTTTGGAAGATGGATGTGACACCCTAATACCCCCTGGGAGGATACGGGGGTGCCACGCAGACAACATGCATACAAAACCAAAAAAACATATGAAACATTGACCATGCAATCTCAATAGCTTAAAGCAGAAGCAATTCGGAGAAAACATACATCATAATACACTAAGTTTAAATACAGCTTGTTCCAAAATAGAGCCAGCCTGAATTAAGGTTATTACAAACCTTCAAATAAATCCAAAGTCATATACATCAAGACAAGCCAAAAACAAACTCCAAAAAAAAAATACAATTTTAACAAAACTAGACTTAGACTCCATTGGCCATTGCGGTTGACTCATCCCAGTCCTTATGTCCTTTTCTCTGAACCTAAACGGGGCAAATCCACCGTGCTAAGCATATAGCTTGGTGAGTAATAACTAATCTATGCTTAAACTGACAACTAAATATACACAATCATGATATATCATAAGCATGCATTAATAATTTATCAGAACGAACAAGTCAACATATTATATAGGATCTCAACAGATTGTACAGAAAATAGA
>JANSVA010000003.1:7956744-7975024 GCA_025504915.1 Erythroxylum reticulatum
TTATTATTAATTATTTAATAAAATTTATTATATTAAATATTACTATATTCTATTTAATATATTAATATTATGATTTGATCAGGGTTGATATTAAGAAAAATTATTGAGGGTATATTAGGTAGTATGTATTTATTAGTTTACATTCCATCTTAAACCCCCCAAATTGAAGGTTTCTTATTTTTACTGTTTAAGATGGAATGGAACGTAACATGGAACCCTCCGCTTCCATCCCAGTCTATTCTATTCTATTATGAAACATTCAAACAAACGATAGAAGTGTGTTACATTCCATCTCATCCCATTATTAACCCTCAAACTAAAAATAGTCTTAAGATCAAGAGAGCTCTGATGCCACTATATTAGTTTTTTTTCTAAAAAGAAATATGTATAAAGAAGATTCTATATTTTTATTGAGCAGAAGCTTATCAATTTATACAATCTATCTCTAACCAAAATTTACAAATCGGATAACATGTAAATTAAATCAGTATAAAATAAGTGTAAAATCTACACTTAAAGAAAACATTCTGATGGCAACTTTGGCTGTTTCAAAGTTACATGTTCAACAAAAATCCATCGCCTCTGGACAAATCCTTTTGTAGTTCCAACGGATTGTATCGTACGCTTTGTAAGAATCTATTTTTGTCAGCAATTACCAAGTCTTTTTGTCTAAAGAGTAATCTTTTAGCAATTCTTTGTGTAAGAATATATTATCCCCGATGCATCTATCTGGAATGAAAGCACCTTGTGACCTGTCGATGATCCCCACAAGCACAGTTCTCAGTCTATTTGCAAGGAGCCAAGGAACTTTACTATGGTTTTGTAGATTGTATTACAAGATGAGATGGGTCGAAAGTCTACCATACTTATCAGATATTTCTTTTTAGGGACTGGACACACGTGTGTGTTATTTAACTCTCGCAGCATTTTTCTGGATGCAAAATACTCCAATACTGTCTCCACGAAGAATGGCCTTGTGATTGTCCATGTGTACTGCAAAAACCAGGCAGTAAACCCGTCAGGAGTTAGTGCCTTGGGTGGGTGCATGTTGAAAACATCGTTGATCTCTTGTATCAAAAAAGGCTAAACTAATGCTTCTTTGAGTTCCCTTCGAATCGATCCAGCTATAATTCATTTCATTCTTTCCGTAGGTTGTTCAGATGATTCAGGTCCCATTAACTGTACAGAAAAATTCATAGCCAATTCCATAAGAGCATCTAGGTCTGATTGTATCTGTCCCCTATTGCCTCTTAATTCCGTAATGTGATTGCAATTCCTCCCTGCTGATAAGGTGGAGTGGAAATATTTTGAGTTGGAGTCCCCCTCTCTGTGCAAATTAAGCTTGGCCTTTTGCTTCAGTATCGAGTTTTGGAAATGCAGCTCCTGTTGATACTCCTTCAATAAATTCATTTCAGTCACCCTCAATTGCGTGTCCGTTGGAGAGTTGTAGTAAGTCGTCTGCATGTTCACCAGTAACTCCTTAAGGGCTGTAAGATTCTGCATTTTTCCTCTGGTAGGTCTCTTGATTGTCCCTCGAGCCAGCTGTAGTTCTCTAATCAGCTGGAAAGCTTTGTATCCATGTATTGGCTGCTGCCACACCTCACCGATGGTGTCCAAAAATCCCTCCATTTCTGTTAAGTTATTGCAAATTATTTTTAAATTTTGTTAATACTTTTATTATTAATTACCCAAATAATTTTAATAAAAAATTATATTATTAACATTTAAATCATTTTACGTTTATGTGATGTGAAAATGCATGTTCTACAAATTTTTTAAATTATTTTTATGAAAAAGGTGTTGGACTAACACTTTTTTTTTCATTAGATGTATTTTTAATTTTTCCTAATTCATAATAATTGAGAAAAAAGAGAAGAAGGATAATCAAATTTATTTGAAAGTCATTTTCGTCATTCCCTAATTAGAAAGCAATGCAATTTGAAGGTTATACACGTCTAAATCGGAAGATGATTCTCTTTGATATGTTTTAGATTGATGATATATTTTTGATTACTTAATTACAAGTAAACTGTTTTCTGTTCACATTAAAGAAAAGTGATCGATAATATAAGACGTCAAGGTTCTAAAAATGAATTAAAAATATTTTAGGGGCCTAAATCATAATTTAAGTTCGTCAAGCCCTAAATTCAACATTTAAAGTTAAACTAGTATTGATTTTTGTAAACCAATTCAGCACACCTTTGACCTACTTAAAGACTAATGTGTGTGTTTAGTTGGACAAAACTTCAATCTGCTCAGGACTTCTTTCAGAGGACTTTTAACAAAAATTCGTGGAGTGATTAAGAATGTTAAAGACGAATGATTAATTAATTAATGGGAACTAAAATTGGGAGCAGCTTTTAATTTGGAGGGCTGAAAATATCCAAATCCCTATACAGATTACAAAAATTGCAAAGGGATAAAATTGTCATTTTGACCACGAAACGGAAGCATTTCCTGAAATTTCTCTTCCATTTACCCTCTTCTCGAGGTTGTCGTCGCTATCTCTCTTGCTGTCAATCTTGCCTCAAAACCTGTCTCACTAAACTAATATCCATGGCGGCCTCTTTTACCACCCTCGTACTTCCCTTATATCCTTTCCTTCTTCTTCTTTTTCTTCATTTGTTTCTGACGTTTTCTGGGCATCCAAGCACGACTTGTCTTTCTCTTTATCTGACCACAAAAGTGCTTCCTTTTTTGCAGTCAAATGTTGGTTCTTTTTCAGCTCCGCGAAGCATGTCGCAGGTTAAGTCACTAAGCCCCCCTTGCAATGCTGTCAAATTTCGCAGGTGTAATGGGTTATCGTCAAATGTTTCGTCGTCGTCTTCTTCGAGCGTGTTTTTCTCGGGCTCCCTGCGTATTGCTCCTCTCTCTTCCTCTTATCAGAGAAAAGCTCGTAGTCCTAACTCTGTTCGAGCTAGTGCCGAGGTTGGTGCTTCTTTTAGTTGGTGGACTTTTGTCAATTGAGATGTGGTATTTAGTGTTAATCATAACTGAGATGTCCTGTTTTGGTCATTGGGATTTTGCTCAATAAGATGTTGGAAAAAATGTTGCAAAATTTTGAAACTTTTTTTGTTTAATTCAGGTCGCGGAGTTACAGTCAAAAGTGACCAACAAAGTGTATTTCGATATAAGCATAGGAAATCCAGTAGGCAAGCTTGCTGGGAGGATTATCATTGGATTGTACGGTGATGATGTACCTCAAACAGCAGAGAACTTCCGTGCTTTATGCACAGGTTTGCTTGGACGCACTTTATTCTATATATCATTGAAAATTTCTTTTGTTCGCTTTATTTATAAAGCTTTTTTGTTTTGGTTTATCTTCCAATTCTGTGTGCTTATTAGGGGAAAAGGGGTTTGGCTATAAAGGTTCTGCATTCCACCGTGTGATCAAGGATTTTATGATTCAAGGAGGGGATTTTGACAAGGGAAATGTGAGTTCCTTGTTACCTCTTTAGGCTTGTTATTTTATGATTCAAGGAGGGGATTCTACGATAAGTCATTTTCTTTTGTAGTATATTACGTTAGTTTCAATGGGATTTCAGATGGCATTAAATGGATCAGAAGAGATGGAACTTGAGATTTCATATTCTGTTATTTCGAGTGTGTGTGTGTGTGTGTGTGTGTGTGTGCATGTGTTTGTCTGTCTATGTGTGTCCGTGTCACTTTGCGCAAATGTTGATACCTGGAATATAAAATCCATTGCAGGGAACTGGAGGGAAAAGCATATATGGTCGCACATTTAGAGATGAAAACTTCAAGTGTAAGTTATTAGCATGTAGTTTTTAAGCGAGGTATTCCCTCTTTGATTATTCTCATGTAGGTCGATCCTTGGTTGATTGAAAGATTTTGTTAATTTCCCTCTAGTTTATGCATGTTAAGATGTGCTTAGAGATGCTTAGCAACTTTGACATGCTTGTGGAATTTTAAATACTAAGAATATCTGGCCACAGTTACATTTAGTCATCAATTTTGTTTCTGAAAAAAGATTTCAGCTACCAATGGCTTCTGTTTTTTCTTTCCATCATTCGTTCAGTTGTGAAGAACTAAAGGAGGGAAAGTTGAGCTTTTCTATGTTGCTATGTGTCAGGCCATCAAATATCTTCTTGCTTCTAGTTTTGCTGGCGATTCTTTTTGAGTTCAACAGTATCCTAATTTCATTTTTATATAAACTTGGAGTTGTTATGTATGTCATCTTTTCAGTGGCTCATATTGGGCCAGGAGTTGTTAGCATGGCAAATGCAGGCCCCAACACCAATGGAAGCCAATTTTTCATTTGCACCGTCAAGGTATACAACTGAATGCTCTGTAGATAATGTATTACTTGCTCACTTGTGGGCTCCTATATCGTATACTGTGTAGCGTTGAATATCATTAGCTGGATTTACCATGAGAATTGCGACTGAACAGGGGCAGGACCTCGTAAGAGATTAGAGAGCATAATTGCTCTATTTATGTTAATAATTTGCCTATTCTTATATTTAAATATGCATGTACCAAGTTTGGGGATACCTATGATTTGTTTGGCAACCGGACAAATCACATTGATTCTGGAAATTTAGTGCAATTCCCACCAAATACTGAACATTTTGGAGAAGAAATGTTGTAGTAGTAATCAATTGGCTGAAAATCAACAGGAAACAGGATGGAGAAAGAGAAAAAAGAAAAGTGTAATTGGTATATTACTGGTTGTCTTATGTTTACTGAACTTTATAGGTGATGTCGGCAGCCTGTTTCTTTAACTGCCAATGATTATGGACATGAAATTTACAATTTTATGTTGAGACTACAGCTTATTGACTATGATTTACTTGTGTGAATTGCATACCTATTCTGATAATCAATACAAGGAAATACGCCAGGGATTGGCTTCTATAAAAGCCAATCTTCACCATGTCCTCTCGTCTTTGCTTCCCTATAGGCATTTTGTTGACCAAGTATAGCCAGAATGAGGTTCATTTTTTGAGTGTTGAGGACTTTAAGAACTTTGCGCTAGAGCTTTATGACTTGGAGACACTGATATCTTGCTATTTATGTCATGAAAAAATGACAGACCCCATGGCTAGATCAGAGACACGTGGTGTTTGGGCAAGTCTTAGAAGGCATGGACATTGTTAAGTTGATCGAATCACAACAGACAGACAGGGGAGACCGTCCCACAAAGAAGGTGATTGTTAGTGATTGCGGTGAGCTACCAATGTCTGATGCATGACTTAAACTCAATCCTTACCCTTCTAACACTTGAAAGAAACGTAAAGAGTTGAGGCAGTTTGCGCTGCTTCGATTGCCTTGCCTTGCCTTGAATTGATAGTTTTAATCGTAATGTTTTCAAGTCTCTTGTCGGGCAGATGGATATTTTCATCGCTTATAATAAAGTTTTTCTCATCAACTTCTTTGAGCTTGTGTTGTGCCATGTTCCTGATGGAATGGGAATATTTCTAATAAAAAGATTTGATTTTTTGGCCAAAAGAAAAGTAGTTTACTCTCAGTTTCAAAGTTAGTAAATTGGACTAGACGTGGAAGGGTCATTCTCTTCTTATTTCTTTTTCTAGCCAGTCAAATTGACCAAGAAGAGAGAAAATGTCAAGAAAAATATTTAATTTCCATATTGTAATGGCAAAAGGGTCAATATTGATGTTCATGTTTTCATTAAAATTCAAATTAAACAAGACCATTTTAACTCGTTTAAAAAGAATTCTAAAAGTTTAATAACATATTGGTTAATTATTTTTGTTAACCCTTCGTCACAATAAAAAAATTAAAAAAAATCGATTGGCGTATCTTACTAATTTTTGTTTGGGCTCGTGCCACACAATTATCCTACATGCTGAGAGGCTCAAGAAATTGGGAAAAGATCATTAAGACGGGTAATATTTTGGGATATCCCAAATGTTGTTGTCTTTGATTATATGTTTTTGGTGTGGGGATGACTATGATTTGGGATTTTCAATTGAATTTATGACTATGATTTAGGATTTTCATGCCTTGTCCGACCATCACATCTAATTGTCTTTTATGCTCCAATTAACCGTCTTTCCTAAGCATTTTGCTGGAACTTCCAATCTTCTGAGCTAAGCATTCATGCTGTGGCCCAACTGACAAATTTTGGCAAGTTAAACAAGACTTGATTTTCATTTTGTAAAGTCTCCTATGAACTCAAAGTATTGTCATGACTGGATTATGCTATGGAATATATGAACTATCTTTTTCAAGCAACATATTCTAGGTGACTTTTTTTCCTGAATTTGCAGTCTCCAACTCTAAACCACAAAGCTAATATCTTCATAAATGTCCCATTCTAGGTTACACTTGAACCTATACTTTATACATTTTGTATAATGGATCCTTGCCAAAAACCGAGTTTTTTTTATTGTGGTAGCACTTTTTGATGTCCTAAATCTGCAAGGCCTATGTTTAACTCAAGTCACGTATGCAAACTTCATAACGTAAAGCAATTGTTTGTTTATGGTTATAATGTATGTCTATGCTAACACATGTATTTAGTATGTTATTAAGTAATGACTATAAAATTGCCGTTATGATGGAATTCTCAACATCTAGTAACTCTAATTATAATAATGTAAACAAAGTGGTTTGTTATTTTAATTTTGCAGATGAAATTCTCTACATCTAGTAACTCTAATTATCATAATGTTAACAAAGTGGTTTGCTAGTGTGGACTAATTGCTTATTTGAGGATATCATGGAGTGACAGTATTTTGGGTAGAAGATTTTTAAGATGTCCCAATTATTTTGTTTGTAATTGTGAATTTTTTCGATGGTACAATAAGAAATTTTTTAAGAGAGTAATATATGTAATTAAAAATTTGAAGAATAAAAAATCTACACTAAAGAAGGCTACTAAAAGAATGAGAAGTATACATGGACCAAATGAAGATAATGCGAAATTGAAAATTATGAAGCAAGACATTGAGATGCTAACTAGTGAGAAAAAAGAGTTAAAGTTGATGTTATTCAATTTGTTTATAGCGTTTATTTTAGTTGTTGTTTCACTATTCATCTTATGTGTGATTGTAAATTTTAAATTTTAGTATGACTAGTATGATTGTAGTTATGCTTTTTATTATTGAATGTAGATATACTTTATAAGACATTAAATACATCAACTTACTTTTGAAAAAATATTTTAATTAATATCTATCTACAAAATTTCCATTACCAACTTAGTATTTACTTATATTCCAAAGCAAAAGTTTTCTCCTAGCTTACTAGATGAACCTATCAAAAATGGAGCAGAAGATAGATGTACAATCATAAACCATCTAATAGAACCTACTTGGCATTCAAATAATATCAAATCTCCATGCATATAACATATGTCATATATAAACATATATCATGTATTTTTCATAAATACAACCATCATATAAGAAATAACAATGTAGTTACAAAATACACCAAAATAATTGTCATAAATTTAAAATATATCAAGTGTCCAGTTTGTCAGCTTGATGGATGCTAGTTCCAACTGTCCCTCTCCTTTTACTTGTAGTAGCTTGTAATTATATAGAGGCCAAGCTAGATTTATCCCTAAATCTAAGACCTCTTATTTCAAATCACAATTTAAAAGATCTTGGATTAACCTATCTATATTTCATTTGAGTATTGCTTGTGGAACTGGCAAATTGTGAACCAACCGGTTTGTGAACATTCATATGAGTTTAAAATTGATCAAGTTCCTAATGAATGTATATGAGTTTAAAGTTAGTACAACTCACATTGATGCTTTGTTGACTAAGAAGACATTCATTAGTAGTTGACATGAAACTTTGGCGTCGGGTTTGATGAACATAAATTGGATGAAATCAGTAACATTGTAATTTGTAAAATGTAAGAATTTGGGTTTAGGTTTAGGTTAGAATTATACAATTACCTATGGCAATTCTCTAACAGAAGACCTTCCAGCTAAACCCATTTCAACCCACAATATAATATCAATAACGTTAACATTATTAATTAGATTAAAATTAAAAATAAGAACAGTATTAATTACTTACATTGGTATGTTGTTAATTAGGTCTTGATGCATTACAAGTTCTACTATTGTGTCCAACTGCACTATATTTCTTACATTTTTGCAGTTGTCCCTTTTGTGACACCTTACTTGCACCTGATACTTCTTTAGCTCATTTTTGTCTTCCCCCTTTTCTTATTTTGGCCTTCCTAGCATCACCGTCATTACTTGTAATATCCCGATACCCATGATAAGGCTAGAATAGTAAATTATGAGAAATTTATATGAAATTAGAAAAATGCACGCCATGTATAAGGTAATTGTGACATACACATTTATTTTGCACATTCATATGATTGTACATGCATTCATTGGCATTTCCGGGTAAATTAGTTTATAAATAAAAATTGTGGACTTAGTTGGAGTGTATTAAATGTGATTTGGTAATTTTTATACATTTCAGGTATTTTGAAATTTTTGGTAAATTATTTTGAGCTGAAAATTTATTTGGAGAATGTTATTATTATTTCAAAATTTTTGGTGAATTAAAAAAAAAGACAAATGGAAGTGCGACATGTGACAGCCTCACATGCATGACAAATGGATTATATGCATGGGTGCCATGTGTAAGTAAAAAAGAGAGAGAGAGAGAAGAAGAACACTTCTTCAATTCTTTCGGTGTTCTTCTCTAGATATTATCCAATTCTCTTCTTTGAATATTTATCACCAAAACACTTGGTCCGTATTTTCTATTTTAGCAGTCCATATATTGCTCTGTTTTCATTCATCTTTGATTTTCCCCATCCACTGAAACTTGTCCTTCAATATCACCGCTGGAATTTTTCTAAAATCAAGTAAGTTGTGTTTTCTGATTTTCTGGATATTATAAATGATTTTGATGATGATTTTCTATATAATTCAATACATGTATGAGAAGGTTGACAGTAGAGTTATGGTGAATAACCTTGAGGAATGGGAGATGAAGGATCGGTGAACTAGATAGTGCAGAAAACTAGTGTTTGCTTTGTTACCTTGCCATTTACTGCATGCATGTTTAAAAGTGGTGTTAAATGAGTTTAGAGCTAAGTTTCTGGTGATACTATGATGTGGGAAAAATTTTTAAATAGAGATTGTAGGATATGATGAGTGTGCTGTGTAGTGAAACTAATACTGTAAAAATGAAAACACAGTGGAGAGTAGGCTTGAAGTTTCGATTTTGGTAGTCAATATTTTATGAACTTGTAGGTGATTGATTTTGAACTATAAAAGGAGTTAAATGAGGTTAAAAAGTGGATAAAAATGAAAGAATATGCATTGGAAGGAAATATGAGAATTAGAAGATTTACAGTAGAGAGAGAGAGTTGAAGGTGGTGGAGAGAGAGAGTTGAAGATGGTAAAATAGTGTATGATTGGTTTTGGTGTTGGAATACAAGCTTGAATTTGAGTTGTTTTAGGACTAAATTGAGATGATATGGAATTGAATAAGAGGGATAAATATAAGGGTACAAGTTTGTGATGAGGAATTAAGTAGAAAAGAGGAAGAAGATGGAGGAGTGTTGCCGCAAAAATGTGGAGAATTACGTACAAAAAACGTGATTCTACAGTAAAAGGGTGGTAGTTACTTGTATAAGTTTATGAACAGAATATTTCATTGGACAACCTTCAGCTTTTTGGCTATAACTTTTTCTTCCAAACTCCAAATAACTTGAAACTTAGACCAATGGATTCCTAAGACATTTTTATTTCTCTCTATAAAAATATAGAGTTTTCTGAATTGATTTGAAAGTGATTGATAGGATGAAAGTGTGGAAGTCTGCTGGAATGTTATGAATTGAAAATTTTTCATGATCATGCTTCATTTTTCTAATTATAACTTGAGTTGTAGACTTCTGCATGAGTTTATTTTTGATTTATATTAAACTAGAGACATATTTCTACAACTTTTGTTAAGAAGTCGAATTTTATTTCTGTTTCTATGATTTTCAAAATTGGAATGAAATTGAGCTTTAGCTTAGGCTGTAGCACTACCAGGGACAGAATTCATGTCCTGTGGTTGTTGAATAAACTGTATTTATGTGGGCCAAATTAGGATGAGGTGTCTTTACAAAATTTGTATCTTGTTTTGTTAGCTTTAAATTGGTATAAAGTTTGTAATTTTTGGATATCTGAGCTAAAAGATGTGAGTTGTACAATTAGAGGAAATGATCATGTACTAGCCAACAATTCAAATGTGCACAGTCTGTGATATTTTGTACATGACTCATTGAATACTGAATGAAATTAGATTATCTTAGAGTCATTAGAAACTTAAGACACTATAGAATAACTTTACAAAAGGAAGTGTTACCTAATTTTGTCATTTACCCTGTCAGATTAATTATGCAAAGTTTACCTGAAATCATGTGGGTAGAAAATCTGAAGTGGTTAATTAAGTTATGTAATTGATTTCACATTGTTTTATTTTGGCCCAAATTATAAGTACCAAATGATATCAGTGAGGGCTTGATATCTGATCAATTTGATGATGAAAATTACAATAAGATACTCGGAATTGTTATCGAACAATGCAATGTGCATATTTTATTTATTTAAGTACATGTGCATAAAGGAATACGTTTTCAATTGTGCAAAATGTGATATTTGTGAATATGTTATATATGTTATAGAGGAGCACATCAGACGACAGTTGGGCATTGCTGGACCATCCAGGCAATAACTTCTTAGAACGTATTGTGAGTCAACCTTGATGATTTCCTAGGATTGATTTGATTTGAATTTAATTTGATTTGTTAAACTTCCAATATTATTGAACTATTTGTGAGTAGTTTCTGGATTCCAAACCTAAGGTCCGAGGAGTTTAATAGTTAGGCATGTATTGAGAGTGTTTTGATTTGATATGAATTCGACATTTGATTCTCAAAGAACGTTGAATGCCGAACTTAGGTCCGATGACTATGAAATCTTGTCTAAGCATTGTATTAGATTGTGATATATGAGATATTCAAAATTTGTTGCATTTCATAAAATGCATGCTTAGATAAAGGCGTTGTGACTTGAGTTGCCAGTATGAAGCGTTTCTACGTAGAGCTTTGCTCCATGATTCTGTTTGACTGAGCCCTATAGGCTGGTATTTGTATAAGTTTGTAATGAGCACTCGGTCACAACAATAAGAAAGAATATGAGTCTCATACATATGAAATTATGAGACTGAAATTTATTGAATGATTTGCAAAGATGAATGTGTGATAAATTGATGTGATTTATTTGCTATGCTTAGCAACGTGAACTGTGTAATCTTATGATATACCATGTTGTGTGAACATTTGGAATGTTTTTATAATCTGAACGAGTGTCTGTAAAACATGTATTATGTGTATGTAATCCGGTGAATTCATCAATGATGGTCCACTTATTGAGTTCGCAAAACTCATAAAAATTGCAATGTGATTTTTCAGGTACAAGATAGGAGACCTAGTTCTTTAGACAGGACTAAAGGACCTTTTGGATTTTGTAATGACTCAAAGGTCTATCAGCTGGCTCTAGGAGTGTTGTGTCTTGTATTTTGTTGTTTTTGTTAGAACCTGTATGAGGTTATGTAAATATTTGTCTAAAGGAAATAGTGTAAATTTTATTAATGGTTTTAAAATTTGCTGACTTTTAAATGATGTTAGTTGATGCCATGTGTAAGTTGGAATTGTTTTGCTCTAATATACCATTATCATAGGTTATGTTCCTGAAAGTTTGAGTATGTACCCTATGGTAGTGGGATGTTGCATTACTGGTGGATGCATTTCCTCTAAATCACTCATTGGCCAAAAGATCACTCCTCTAATTGGTTGTAACACTTGATCATACACTCTTAAAAAGGTTGTGTTTTTGTAGCAATCAGCTACAAATACCTCTAACTTTTGTTTAGAGTGATTAATAACATTGATGAAATGTTTGTATGGGTAACCATATAGATCCCACACTCTGCAGCTATAATGATTGTTCTTTCCTAGTTTTAGAATGCTCTATCACCATTCCACATAATTCTCCATTGCATTACATCCTTCTTAATTGTTTCTAACTTCTTAAAAACTACAGGTGCAATATCTAATTTCTGTGCATATGTATATATATATTGTCCTTTCGGCATCTCTCCTTATCCCCATTGTCCTTTAAGTTTCTAGCTTACTAATCACCGATTTGTCTCTTATTAAGAGGATCCATCTATTGAAAATCTCACTCAGGTTATTGTTAACTATCAAACACTTTGACTTAAATGATTGGTATGGCCTAGCCCAACTCTCTTATAGATAATCAAGTAAATCAAAAATATATTCAGGTCTAATTTTACCCAATTTTTTCGATTGCTTATTGAAATATTCAACGTAAGTTGACCATGTACATGCCCCAAATTGTCCCCTTAACTCTTCACCACTTCATTGACTATGTTAATTATGATAAATGTGTCTGGCATACACTCTATGATATGCTTTTAGAAGCATCTCTTCAATAGCTCATATTAAACCTTGAAAACATAAGTAATAAAATCAATGTCAAATAAAAAATTATAATAACATATCGTACAAATAACATAAGTAAAAAAAAACTAAATACCTTTTGAATGTCAGAAATTGTTGTCACTCCGTCTCAATTTTCTAACTCTAAATTAATAAATAGGAGCAACAAAAACCAACTTCATGAATCAATATTTTTGACTTCAATAACTACCCACGCTATAGGATATATGCTTCCATCTTCATCTCTTCCAACTGCATTGATTAGTTGCCTTTGAAATTCATTCTTCAAGAAACAACCTTGCATCCCAAGTATGGGTTTCAAGTGCCTTCATCATTCTTTTATAGCCCCAAAACATATATATAACTTCTTGAACTATAACAATGAGGTTTCTTAATTTTTAGACAACTTCAATTCCATTATTAATTACGAGTTGCCATGTTTTAACTCTTGGATATAACCTTGTAGCTTCAACTATTCACAAGCATAGTCTAATTCTCACTCCTTTCTTAACTTCCTCTTAGCAACCCTGCACGTTGTACAATTCATAAATATGTTCAATTTTTCTTTGCATTCTTTAACCATCTTCACAATGGTAATCCTAAGCTTCTCTAGAATTCTTTCCCGGAAAAGTCTAGCTAGAAACTTTGTTGATACCATTTTAGGATTGTTGGTTGTGAAATATGTATGCTCAGACCTATATGTTTTTATTTTGAAATATACATTGTTACTGTCATAGGCCACATATAGCTCTCACCAGCATCCTTCAATGCATCCAACTCTAACTTACTAAGAATTCCTTTTTTTATTGCACATTAAAGCCTGTTGTTATTGAGTAATCAACAACAACATCTTTAAACTCCTTACCATTGGTGAACTCCATTCCCAGTGTCCAATTTAATGAAACACTACCTGCTTTATGTCTAATACTTGTGCTAGGTCTTTTAATAGGCTCCCTTGACTCCTATTTACTAGGATACTCATAATTATCAATGAAACTTACATAATCACCAGAACCAATCTCCATTGGTTGGTCTTTATCTAGAATTGAAACATCAAATTTATTGTGTACACCTTCAGCTTCATCATCACCTTCAGCTTCATTAACACCTTCAACTTCATTGCCACAAATTCCCACATCCCTATCATTATTATTCTCTTCTTCATTGATATCTATATCAACTTTATCATGCGCAATTTTCTCATCATTACCTGTTATAGCTAAAAATTCTAGATCTATAATCAATTCATCAAGTTTATATGTGAGATACACCTTAATTCTCCCATGTATTTTTAAAAGGTTTATTAACCTAATGCAACTTTCATTAGATTTAATAAGCCTTAAAGACTCATTGAATTTAAAACCTTGAACTCTATGTTATTCCTTATCAACCTGTAAGTATTCAAGATACTTCCCCATCTCATAAATTTATCTATAACTAACAAAATTAAGATCCACTTTATCAAAATAACTCAACAACCCACCCTTATAACTAAGCTTGAGATCTTTCTTAAAGTATGACCATAATATAACTTCAAAGTCCTATATTGAGTCATTACCCTGTAAATATCAAGTAAATAACACTGCCAAATACAAGTAAATAAGAATTTGACAATCGCATACAAACCCATATATAAGCTAGTTTGTGTAAGGTTAATTGAGAAGAAAACAACTCAACAAACCAAAAATTAAATAACTCAACAAACCAAAAATTATATAGAAGTTATTTCACATGTATATCTATAAGATACTCTCTTTGGTGCTTTTCACTTTTAAAGTGGTACTACCTAAATTTTAGTTTTAACCTAAACAAAAAATGATGGGGGATAATTCGTTAGAGGACACGTAAATGTGAGTCCACATACAACATAAGTGGGCATATGTTTTTCAGTTTATTTGATATATATTAAGTCATTTTGTTCTACTAATTATCTTTTAACTAATAACTATTCTCCACTAATAAGCTTCATATATTGTTCATATTTTTACCTATAGTACCATTCAAAAAATTATATATATAGAGAGGCCCAGAGACGAATGATGATCCAATCATTAGGAGAAGTTAAACCAAACATTCTAATCTTGTGACTTTATATGTTCTTGTTAGTCCCTAATGAAACCCAAGAGGGGAGGAGAATTAGATTGTTATAAAATTTAACAAATTTTCTAACTAATGTACTTAATTAATAATAATCAATATAAACAAGGATGAAAAATTACTTAATATAAATTAATCTAATAATTGAAAAATAAATTAAAGACAATAGGAAAGAGAGAGTGTAAATCGATTTATGATGGTTAAATAACTTTTGCGTACGTCCACTCCTAAGATTTTTCTTATAGTTCCACTATAATTCTTCTTTTAAGGCAAAGAACAACTTTTCTAAAATCTTTCACAGTAACAAGGAACCTTTTTTACAATCTTCTTCTAAGGTAAAGATGAACCTTAATACAATTTGGATCGCCCCTAGTACAATATTTAACACCCTAACAAAGTATTACAATTAAAAAATAACTCACTTATTCACTTGATAACTCCATAATGGCTCACTCATACAAATGTGACATAATGATATTCAAATGATTGAAAAACTCTTTAAAATATGTGTATATAATGCCCAAAAAAAATTTATGCTAAAACTAATAACAAAATACCTATTTATTGTATTTTGAGACCCAAAATTGCCGTCGGAGCTTAGAACTAGCTATTACAATGGCTATATACAATGCAATTGTTGACCACTATAGCATACTGATCGACCAGTATGCTTTTGCAACATTAGATTCACTAGTCGATGGAACATTGATCAACTAGTACGTTATATAGATCGACCAAATCAACCAATGTTATAACATACTCTCTATACATCAAATTTAATAACTTTAACATACATTGGTCAACCAATATCCTACATAGGTTGATCAATCACCCAAAAAATATTATTTTAATAACTTCAAATGCTTAAAGCCAATTTGTTTAATCTAAATATGATTAAAACACTTTCCAAAATATTCCGCTAAAGATTATTTGAAAGATCATGAGGCTATTATATTAAAATCAAAAGTTTAAATCCCTGTTGATGAATGTGAAGACTCATGCAATGATGTAAGATGAAATGATTATGCATGGTGAGCCTTTTGTATCATCAAATTAACAAAGTGAACTTATAAGTAATAATACACTATATAAAATGACCTTGATAAGCATTGATCTCCTTTTGTTCTTATTTCGACCTTCATTTCATTAGTTACAAACTTCAACTTCCCTTTATCAACTTCATATACTATCTTCTTATGTTTATGACTTCATTAGGTACTAATATTGCTTTTCACCAAAATATTAAATACATCAGTAGTAATTATGCTTTATTATTGTCAAAACATCAATTGGAATCTCCCTTGATTCAACAGTTCTTTTTTCCTTTTAAGACAATAGATTTAAATATTGACAAATAATTAACGACAAAGAACGAAAATAATAGGGACCACGTATTACCTCCACTTCAACGTAACAGACAATAGACAATAGATTGTCGGGTGACCATGAGAAAAAACAAATAAGAAAAAATGGGTTATTGTGGGACCATAGTAGAAAGAAAGAGAATCGTACCACACCACCAAGCTATCACAATAACTGCATCACAACAAGTGAACCATAACAAAACAGGCATACTACAATAACCGTAACATACCAAGAAGCACAAAAACAATAAGTTAGTGATTGGAAAGGATACAAGCACATCAATTAGGGATTTTCTCTGAACCCCTGCCCAATTTTAGACAACAACATCTGGGTTATTGCCAAACATTGTTATATGTACACATTATTTTTCTCCTCTCACTTAATTGTCAGAAGACAATGTCTGGTCAACAAAATAAATGCCAAATGTTGTCGTCCAGCAAAGAGAATTTCAATTTCTGCCCCTGCCTCATTGGATGTACCTGTGGACTAAGGCCCACACAAATTAATATAATATATCATATATTTTTTAATAGGAGCTTGATGGAGCTATTATCTTCGAGTTCTTTCTAAATGTATTTAAAACGATTAGGTTATTTTTCGTATATCTGAAAAACCTTAAGTTCTTTTTAAATGAGTTGAAACGATATACTTTAATTTAAATTTTGATGTGAACATTAAGGCCCTTCTTAACCCTTTTGACATGTTTTGATTAGATCTGTATGTTTAATTGGGTTGGATTTCAAAATTGAAACAAAGCTCAACAGATGCAACTTGATCTGAAAGGATTAAGGTAGCAATATTATTACTAAAATGGTAGGTGATTTCCATTATTCTTATGTTGGGATAACATATTCTAAAGTGTCAAACTTTTTTATATTTTTTCAATTAAGTATTCAAGCTTTTAAAATTTTCAATTAACTGACTAATCTCGCATTACCTTAACAACTTAGTTCAAAATGTTAGTTTTGTTAGTATTTTATAGATTTGGCTAATATAATCTTTTTTGTGCGTAACATGTAGGCATTTACGTGAAAAATTAATTGCCAACTAATTATTTACATTAACTAAAAAACCCATCCTATAACTTCTTTCGCAAATAAGTTGGGTATTTTAGTCCACGTAAATGAATAGTTGATAATTAATATTTTACGTGGATGCTTACGTTTTATAGATAAAAAAAGATTATGTTAACCAAATTAAAAAAATACTAAACTAAATTAAATTTTAAACTAAATTGTTAAAGTTATAAAAAATTGGTCGCTTAATTAAAAATTGTAAAAGCTTGAATAGTAAAATGTAAAAATTTGGACACTTTAAAATTTGTTACCCTACTTCAGCTAATGGCCTAATCTTTACTATTCTTGCATAATTATCTCTCAAGACACATCTTGTTGCCCTATTTTTAAGGGAAAGGGTTAGAATTGTAGTTTGATATGAAATCACTTCTTCTAAATTGGTTCAAATAAGAATCCAATACTCAATTTTTATTAAGTAAAGAAGATATGATACTAAAATATGATATACATTAATAAATTAATAATACTTTTTAAAAAATATTAGATTGGATTAGAGTTTGTCAACCTAATTCTCAAATTTACGAAATTCTAAGAACCTATTTCTCATTAAATAAAATAGGAGTAAATTAAATAAACAAGATTTATAAAATAGTACTTAATGATTTTTGTAGAAGAATGTGTCCTCAACATTTATTTTTGTATCCTTCACAAAGAAAATTTACCCAAACCCACAAGTCAGTTTAAGTACGCAGCAATATATTACTGGATTAGTGGGATAATTTCATAACGGAATGAAATACGTGCTACCATAGATCTAGATTGAATTTCATTATTTATCTAATCCAAATAATATAAATTCAAGATTGATTAGACCAATGTTATGAATACCGTACCAAACTTGGTATCGGATTGGATTCTAGTACGATACTGTACCGGTACCAATTAATATCGGATACCATTTCAGGTAATTTTTTAAATTTATAAAATAGCCTCTAAATTTTTTTAAAATTACAAAAAAAGTTCATTGTCATATTGTACAGTTGTAGTTTATTTAATTTAGCTTTTTAAAATAATTATCTATATATAATAATTATCTAAATATAATAATTTATTGTAAAATAATAAAAAATAATTCAAAATTTTTTATTTTATCAAAATTTTGAATTATTTTTTAGAATCGTTATTTTTTCACATTCCATTTCATTTTATATTTAATTAGACATAATCATAATTTTAATTTAATATATAATTTTAATTTAATAATTATTAATTAATATAAATAAATTTAAAATATATTTTAAAATATATAAATTTAAAATAAA
>JANSVA010000003.1:7975124-7986903 GCA_025504915.1 Erythroxylum reticulatum
AATTAAAAATATATAAAATAAATATTAGTTTATAAATAATAAATTTTAAATTATTTATGTTTAAAAATAAAATATTTTTATTAATACTTTATTAATAAAAATTATATAAAATATTAGAACAAATTTAAATAAAATCATTTATTAGTAATTAAAATAAAAATATTTTGTTTTTAAATTTTGTTTAATTTATAATTATTATTAGTAATAAAATATTTATTATTATTTTAAAAACTTTTACAAAAAGGGAGAGAGGGGAGAAGATTTTGAAAAAATTTGAAAATTTTGTAAAAAAGTTTCTTAAATTTTTAAAACTTTCAATACTAACCAATATTTGGCAGGTATTTTACATACTATCCAATACCAATCCATACACTAACCATTATTTAAATTCGGTACAAAAATTGAAAATGTATACGGTATCATCGATACGGAACTCGTATCATTGGATTAGACCCGTTTATTTCCTTTTGGTCCCCAAAAAATTCTACGCCTCACGTGCATCGAGGAAGATGCTAACAAGATCCTTTCTCACGCGAGCCCATGTGGTGGGACCATGCTCTCCTCACACAAACACCCAACTTGTTCGATGTTCAAACGGAGCAAACAAAAGACACAAGAGATTGTGAGGATCTGCTGGTGTAATACATGAGTGGACCCCACCCATACTGGCGGCTGAGTGGCTGGGTGATCCATATCCTGACACGTGTACAGTGATGTAGCCATCACACCATCGGGTGGGACAAATGAGAAAAGTGAAAGTGACACATCATATGGACGTGGAGTTGCGTGGCGTTCTCTTTTCAACGGCGTTGAGATTCTGTCGGTGACCACTTCGTTTTCAATAAAATAGAATGTTGTGCAAAATAATAATATACTTTTATAATAACAATAATAGTCACTATCATTTGGCATTTAATTGTGTGATTGATGTGAAGAGCTTGTTGTCTTTACAATTATTTGGAGTGAAAATATCCTCCCACGTGCTCTTTTTAATTCTTTTTCACTCAAATTGCAATGGCAATGTGGAGCAATTTCTCTCAAATCTTCGTTTCGTAAGAGCTGCGTTTCCAATTAATCTCATGAAATGTTCAAATAATAATGACAATGGAATGTAGCACAGGCTGTAGTTGAAATAGGATAGTAGACAGAAGTTTTGACATTTTACAGTAACATTTTTGGTGCTATTCGTCATGCCCTGATAAAAGCTGACCAAATGATAATAACGAACAAAGGGAAATTTCAGATGGCATCAAATAATAGGTTTTTTCGCCCATAATGAGTTAAATAACCCTCCACATCCACAGTCCACCCACTGCAGATGATCTTACCAAATGGACGAATGCCGACTTAAGTGTGTTCTTGGATACTGAAATCCTCAAGGCAAAAAACAACAAACTCAATCTGAAAACAGGTCAGATTCCTGTAAGATTTTTTTTTTTAAATTTTCGGGTATAATATGAATATATATTTATATTCTACAATAGCAGCAGTTTGTTCCACGTCCCATTTGCTACAGACAAACACGAGTTTTTGGAGGATTACTGTTTCTGCAAGTGCTTCTACCTACTCAGAGCACTAGCTGTCACTGTGCTGTAAGACAGAGACTAGGCACAGCAAATTTGCAGCTTGCTCCTTCTACTTCAAGATCCGGCTAATGGTGGTTTTATATAGATATATATACATACAGGGAAAACGGAGCAAACGAGTCACGACCCACTATAGCTAAGCAACTTCTTTATTTAAAACTGCAGCGAAAAGTCAACTTCGACGGCCAACTACGTTATTAAATAATAAACAAAGGGGGGAGTGGTCCACTTTATGAATCTCCTTTGTCCATGTCCATTTCCATTTACTTATTCCCGGTTGGTGAGGAAGTACAACTAAACATCATTCCTAGGAGGACTTCTACACTGTATTCATTAATCATTATTAAGGTTTAGGAACAAGGATCTAGGATCTATGTCTCGGTTCTTCGTCTAGAAGAATATTCAATATATAAACAGGTGTCATCCATGTCCATGCTTTTGCAAGTGAGCACAGGTCAAGTTCGTTATGTCCTGGCCTAAGTTTTGGCCTATTATGTTCTGTTCTTGCAGTGACAATGAAGTTGGAATTCTTCTGTAGAAAAATGCTACTGTGTTAAACTTTATGTACAGTGCACATACACTGAAAATTGCGGGAAAGAGACACTTACGAATATTAAGTTCCATTACGTTTTTGAGGCCTGAACCAAGATCAACAAATGGATTGACCTGAAGCTAACAGGAACTTAGTGAGCAACTATGACAAACTAAACCAACATTTACAGATTCTTGCAGGGCCTAACTTAGACTTGGGAAGTATTTGGAATGCTGCTCAGGAACATGACTTTATTAACCCCAAGTTATAAAGAAACTTCTCTGATCTAGACCGAAAGAGATCACCCAAAGAGAACCTCCCACGTTCCTGAGGTGGAAACTTTGAACACTCATCTTTCACTCGCAACACTGTGATGCCAATTTCTTTCCTAACTGCTTCGATTGTTTCAGTTTTCACAGGACATCCTGATGCATCAGTCACATAGAAAACGTTCACAGCTTGAGAACCTTTGGTGGTTACTTCAGCTCGAGTGACTGAAAGACCATTTTCCCTGAATATGCGAGTCACATCAGATAGAAGCCCAACCCTGTCCTCGCTACAAAGTTCCAGCTTTATACCCTGGAATAAAGCAGTTTACAATTAGCCATTCCTGAACTAGATCAAAGAATAGGGTTGAAATTAAACTATGCTCGCGCTTCTACCTCTGAACTTCTCCTTCTGATGGCAGCCTCCAAGCAGTTGATTACCCTCTGTCTCTCGGCTTCAGAACTAATAGGTGATCCGTCAATATGCCTGATATAATATTCCTATTGACCAACCAAGAAGCAAGATCCTAGTTAAGAATAGTTAAAATAAATTTCTTTTCTCAAATCAAAGATTACAAAAAAGGATCTTCAAAGAAAAATGCTAGTTTGAAGAGACAACCTGATAAGCCTCTGGTCCTTCAGCTATGACTGTTGCATGATACACTACGTATTTCATATCTGTTAAGGTACAAACTGTATCAAAGAGTAGCTTAGGGCGATCTGGGCACCTCAAGTTGACAACAGTATAACCTTTATCCAAACATCTTTCCACTGTGACAAGAGGTGTTTGCCGATCACTTGCTGACCCAAAACCCTCCCATTCCACGTCATAGTCGCGATCAGCATACATCATCTGGTGCAACCTCCTATCCTTATGAGTTGAAACCACAGAAACAGCTGTATTGGCACTTCGTTTATCTCTGTCTCCCTTCAGAACATACAGGAGAAGCTGTTTGATCTTACCAAGCCGATCTGGATCATCTATCGGCAATCCAGTCGACTCATCTGTTATGTAAACCACAGATGCCATTCTTGAATTGTGGGTCCAGACTTCTGCAGCCACTACATTAAACTTGAGGTCAGCAAGAACAGCAAATACTTCAGAAAGCAAGCCTGGTCGATCTCTTCCAGTCAATTCAATTGTTGTGTTTTCAGCATCAGCTTGGACACCAACAGACCGTCTCAAAGACCGGAAGCTAAGTGCTTCTGGTCCCAGAGACTGCAACAAATAAATTGTCTCATCAGCAAGAGTTGAAGAATAACTGTTTCAACTGATTGCTACTACTTTCTATAACAAAGACAAAAAATCAAGGGCTGCGTCTCGCCTATCTTGTCATTACTTTATCTACTCGTTTCTTGTGTCATATTGAGATGTGGAGTAATACCCTTATATGGACATTTTCCTCCACTATTTTCGTGTTAACTGGCAATCTGAAACATTTTCATTTCGAACAACTTTCTTTTTTCCTTTCTAAATCTTTCTTAAAGATGAAAATGTGTAATTTTAGTCCGTAATCTGTATCCAGAAGCTCGTCTTAAGCCTGAAATTCTTCTCTACATGCAAAGACAAACGCAAAAGGAAGGACAAATCTTTAAGAGCCAGAAAAGTACTCAACAGAGCCAGAACTATTGGAGGAAAAGAGATTTTCACATTTTAAGTTTGTTTTCTGTGGCCCCTGGCATTTTCTACACGTTTCCTGCTTAACTATTTAGAGGAGAAGAAACTCGCAGACCTACCTGCTGAATTCTTTCAGAGACATCGTCCTCAGACAGCTTATTCCCGTTCTGATCTGTAACGTGAAACACTGCAGAGACCAATTGAGAACAGGAACGTCAACCTTAAAGCAGAGAATTGAAGAACCTTAAATTGAAATCCAAGACAAAGAAACCAAAAGCTAACCATCCATGAACCACTCCCCATCAGAAGAAATGTAAGCTCGTCTAATTATAAGATCCATATCTGTCAAAACTTGGACCACCTCTAGTAAACTGCCATGCTTATTAGCACTGTCAACCTGAAAATTTGCGTCAGGGTCAAACCAGTTAATCACGAAACTCGTGAATTCTTTTCGAAATGATCCTAAACGTCTAAATGATTTCAAATATGAAACACCTTAATCAAAGTGGCTGTCCTGCTCGAAGCGTTATCAACAGTAACCCTGCGTAATCAACGTCAACAATACCAAACATCAAGTTCCACTGTTTTCAGTTAAAGAATCGAAATTTCAAGAAAGTGAAAGTACCCCACTTAAAATTCAACAGGAAAAAGGACCAAAGAGCAACATTAAACAAAATCCCAATTAAGGGGGGTAAGGAAAAAGGGAGCAAGAACCTACAAACATGAATAATACCTTGGAGGGTTCATTCGAGTCACGAGCTTCTCAAATTCATCATCCACCGAGAAAGAAGAGGACGAGTAATCCATTTGTAGAAAGGAACAAGAAATTACGGGGCCAAAGCTGTTCAGGCGCAGAAAAATGAGCTAGAATCCGTTTATCTTCAACGAAAATGGTTTCTTTGGTATAAAAATATGAACTTTATGGCACTTTCTGTGTAAACAAACTTTAGAGACTGAGTTGGGGTTGTGGTTATGTGTGTCTTTGTTGGTTGGTGGTAGCCAGTGGTGGTGGCTCTTGAGCTGGACGAAAAGTTTTCGAGGGACACCACATTAAAATTAAGGATTGCACTCGCCAAATATCGCAAAAGACAATTATTATAAATCTGATATAAACTGGAGAAACTTTGAGAAAAGAGAAATAGAAAAGGAGAGAGCATCGGACGGGGCTCTCTCTCTCTCTCTCATCCTAGCGTGGTCGCTGCTGACATGGACCCACGATTCTCCTCTCCTAGCATTTAGTGTGTTTTTTTTTTTAATTATTATTTTGTGCCTCACGGCAACATCATGCAGGCTAGGCGGGCGACTCTTTCGTGTGTTTTTCCCTTCTCCGTATGTGTTTATAACAACTCTTTAGCCTGCTTTTCCTAACCCTTTACAGGCGCTTGCAGGACACAGGGCCTCTCTTATTTTCCTTGTCTTGTCTTTTGGTATCCTCTCTTCATTTCTGCTAAGTCAGTCACCGGTTAACCTGTGAATCAAACAAAACTCTTTTATTTGTCATCCAGAGTTCTAAATTGTGGTTCACACTTATAGTTACGACACTAATATACTTATGGTGGTGAAATTTCTTATCATAAAGCCTCATGATTATATTTTTATTATTTATAATTATTTTGTGTTGATTCAAGCAGACATTCAATATAAACATTTCAAATATGTTTTTAATGTTTCTTTTCCTTTGATAAATTCAAGTTTACATAGCTCAAAAGCTAAAAGTAGCTGAAACCTATAAAGATAGGCTAAGATAGCAGGCAAACTCTTGACTACAAATCTTCCTCCCTAAAATAATACAGGTGAAAATGTTGCGCAGAATTTGTTGTGCTTTTCCTAGGCGTAGAGAATCCAATTTTATCGTTTTGATATCTTAGTTGGATTTTGTTGGGGCTTTTCTGCACTCTCTTCATTTTGAGAGTAAAAAAGGAATCGTCTTTATATCTGTCACTTGCTTTCCTTATCTAGCAGGATTTGGCTATGATGTAGGAACCCTTCGTCTCTCTATTTTCACTCTCTACAATATCTATCACAACCTCATAATAAGATTTATTTGGCTGCTTCCAGATTATCATTATAAAGTTACAACTTACAACCCACTTGTCTCATTTCTTTTTAAGTTGCAATTTCATAAATAGACTATCTACAAAATATTTTGCGGGAAAATAAGCACGAAGAAGATAGATAGAGAAGAGCATACGTAAGTCTGGCGTAGGAGATAAACAAGGGAACACTTCGCAGTAAGAAGTAATTTGCTGTGATACAACCTGGAGTTAACCTACGCTAGTTAGATCAAATTTATCTATTCTTACAGTAGTTGGAGTGGTGGTTGGTTATATTTTAGTTTACTCAGAGCCTGACTTAATCAGATGATCCTAGCTAACCTTCCCACATCCCTGTGAGTGCACAATGTTGTGGGTGCTAGTCAAGCTTGAGAACATGACCATGGACATGGATACAATGTGACGTAGGATAGGCGTAGGACAGAAAAAAGAAGAAGAAGAAAAAGCAAGTGTAGCAAAGCATGGAAGAGTGATCAAGAGTTACCAATACAATAAATGCCACTTACCACAGGCACAAGTGGTGGCACATGATGGCCACATGGAGAGCTGTAGAGATAAAAGAGTTTCGGTTTTGTGTGGTTCGGTTGTCTAGGCATTTCGGGCAGTACCACATGCAACTTGAATGAACTACATAAGTTAGGAGTTATTGCTAATTTCCCTTCCTTCCATATATGCATAGTTCTTGTTTATCTTTGGAGAGATGCATATTTGCTCAGATTAATTAAGTGCCGGTGGTGGTGGCTTCTTCTTATGCACTCACACTAAGGCTTGGTCGTTAGTTTCCTCGGTAAAGTAGGTGGGAGTCACTCAGATTTCCTCCATTGTTTTCCAATGAAACACGCATGACATTGCATTAATTTAAAACAAATGAATTTAGATTTCAGTATTGAGTTGCTCATCATTAAACGGTAAGAAAGGACCAAAGAAATGGGAGGAGCTATAGAGAGGATGAGCCTCAAATGCCAAACAATTACATTTGCATATATTTTTTCTATGTCAAGAGCACCAAGAGGGGACAGGAAGACCGTACCTGAAGAAAGCATCAAAGGCCCACCTGTTTCGGCAAGTGAAGACATGTGATTTGGGCTTCTTTTAAAACACATGATTTAAAAGAGCACGGGTCACCCTTCTTCACATGCACAATTCCATGGTAGACTATTGGTTGTTGGTGACACCTTTTTTTTCCCCCACCTTTCTTGCAATAGGTTGCTCATATTTTCATTATCCAACAGTAAAACTATCAGTAAGTAAATTGTCTTTGTTTTAAGTTAGAAGCATGATGGTGTTAAAATCAGCAAGCAAGCTATAGTTTGATTACAGATGTCTAAATAATTTGCCTATTGTCCAACATTGACCTAGTAAGTGACTTTTCAAGGTTACGGGTGATTCACATTTCCTGTAAACAGTTCAAGTTAAGGAGTTTGGATAAGCAGAAGCTGTGCTTTGAGCCTCTACGTGAAAATGGTCACAATATGCGTTTCTAAACAGCAAAGGAGAAACTGGACGACCAAAATGACTCAGATGGACTCCAATCCTGTTCTGAACAAGTAGTCCAGGTAGATTAGGGCCCGTTAGATAGCTGCTTCATCATATGTTTTTCTATTGAGGTTGATATTCTTTTGATAGAGGACGTTGAAGAGTGTCTTAGAATTATGTTAACACGATATAACGTAATAAATTGGGCTTACAACTTGTATGGAAAGCTGAAAGCAACTTCCTGTTATCACAATCCGCCAGACTCTTACGTCAAAGGGTTATATATGTACGGGACAATTGAAAGTGGGAGTCATCATCCTTAATGGGATGCTTCCAAACTGCCTTTGCTGTAGTCCATATAGCCCACATATTCCAAGCGGTTCAACTGTTCATATCCCTATTCCCTTTTTCTCAAGGAATACCTTAAAACTGGCTATAGTACTCGGTTGTGCGCTCTATAAACATGTGAAACTATATAAACCAAAACATATACATCGGCTTAAGCCCATATGCACATGAGGGTTTGATGCATATGCAGACACAAGTAGTCTATTCATTTCCCTCGGGGCTTGGCACTTGTTGCTGTTGCCTGGCGCTGGTATTCAACTGGTATTAAAGTCGTAACTAGCTAGAGCTTCAAATGAAGACTTTGATTCTTTACCACAGTCTTGGATTGCTGAATATTAAGAAGGAATTAAAGTGAGCCTAACAGCTGTATGAAACTTGTTAAATAGATGTGTGCGCGCGAATCATCTCTTTACAGGGAGATATGAACGCGTTGCCTTCCATTAAATAATATGTTCACTGTCAATGAGACTAATGAGGATAATGACCTGCCATTTACGTCAACTACAAAACGACGCTGCATTTTTGACTTTATTGTTTGCTTTATCTGATAGATGATTTCTTTACACCGTGCTCGACTAGCATCTAAACATTTGTGTTTCTTTCTGCTAAGATGATCTGGCTCAAGAGTGCGTGTTAAACAAAAGTTTCAATATCCTTGTGCTAAACATTTTGCATCCCCCATAAAGATTTCGATCAACCAATAAAACTAAAAGAACTCCCATCATATCCTTGTGCTAAATATTTGTTTTGCACTGCAAGTGATTTTTTAATTTTTATTATTTCATATATTTGAATAAGTATTTTTCAATGAATTAAATATCATATCATATCAACCAGTTTAACCATATTAAAATAATGGGAACTAACCACTTAACAATTTGTTTTAATTTGTTCATGGTAGATTTCTTTTTATTAATGAAGTTACCCTAACTAGTTATATAGAGAAAGGACTGTAAAGATAATTGCTAGATAGAGCAAAGGAAGATATAGTCTCAATTTCTCAGCCTAATACCAGTTTCTTGAATGTCCAATTCAAAACTCTTAAGATCATTGGATAAAGCCATCCCTGCAAGCTCTTGAAAGTATTTAATTGAGGTGTTTGAAAGGAAAGTAGAATTAGATGTTCATGTTTATACTTTAACTATTTGTTGGAATTTATGTTATTTGATGAAATGATTAAAAAAAGGTATTGCTACTAATGTTCACACCTATGGAGCTTTGATTGATGATATTTACAAGGCCAGAAATGGGAAATTAACCATGGTCACATCATGAGGGGAGTAAAAAAATTTTTAAAAAATTTTCCAATCTAATCTCTTTAATTAAATAATTTGAAAAGTACAAATTGTAAATAAAAGTTGAAATGCACCTTATTCGAATTTCTATAGAAGTTTTCTTCTTAGACTTTCAAATGTAACTTATCCATGTGTTTCACTTCTAACGATATTCCCAGATAAGAGAAAAGTAACTCAAATAATTTGAGAGGAAAAAATTACGAGTGTTAGATCTATAATTTCTTTTTTCTTATTTATAAAAAATAGGATAAGATTTCTTTCCAACTTAATGTTAATTCTAATTATAATTGTAATAAAATCAAATATCTCATATTTGTTTTTTGAAATTTCTTAAATCTCATAATTAAATCCAACTTAATTCAAAATAAAATTTTCTTTTAAAATGATCTTTTTGTGTAAATCATTATGTTTTTAATATGTTGACAATAGTCCTATAGGGTAGGAAACCCTCAAGTATGATTCTAAGGAAGGAAATTACGCACCTATTCCCATTTTGATCGAGGAGAATAGACCATTCGAAATATTTAACTAAGCCGCTGAATAAAATAGTGAAAAATCAAAGTGGATACAAGATTCAATTTCTAAGGTTTGATAACATAAAGGAGTATACCTTAATAGATTTAATTTAATTTGCAAAGAATTTGAAATTAAACATTAACTCATAGCTTGAAATAAAATAGAGTTGGAAAAAAAATCAGTAACAAAGATGGCCATATGAATATTGCATTAGTATATGCTTAAAAATCTTGAATAGAGACAACTAACATAAAATTGTTTCTGTTAGATTAACTTCCACCCAAGCCTTTAGAAGTTAAAGCATCATTTGAGACTTGAAATGGATGTAAACCTTCACTAAACTTTCTTAAAAGTATTTGACTATATATTTTTTTCATAAGTGAGAGTGACAAACTTGATAAGAAGGCATTCTAATTATCTCTATGGGTTGTAGTTTAGTTTCAAAAGGCTACAAAGTGTATCATCCATAAATACAAAAACTGACCATTACTAAAGTTATACAATTTAACAAGGATGAGCAATAAGACAAGTGAATCATCGCAAGATCTAAAAGACAACTTTCCTTAAGAGTAAATAACATATAATAAGTTAGAAAATGATCTTAATTAAAGTTACAAAGCTACTTTGATATATCTATTAGAAATGTAATATGGCAATATACAAACTTAATATCTATAAAGAAAATTTTAAAAACTTAAAACAGAAGAAAGAAATAAAGAAGAAGATCTTCATGGCTTAGAAAAATAAAATTAGAGATTTGGCTAATAAACCTAAAGATAGAATAGTCATTAAAGTGAAATATGTGTTCAAAATAAAGCCTAATGCGCATTATAATAAATAAAGGATAGGCTTGTAGTTAAAGGGTATATACAAATTAAGTTGTTGATATTCTAATGCTTTTGCTTATGTTGTTAGATTAGACATAATTAGATTACAACTAGAAATGACAACATAAAAGCTTGAGAAGTATTTTAGTTAACTGTCAAATTAGCCTTTCTAAATGATGTATTACAAGAAAAAATATATATGGATCAACCAAAGAGATTTGTGAAGCAAGGTAAAGAAGATAAAGTTTACCTGTTAAAAAATTCTCTATAGCCTAAAACAAGCGCTAATAACCTAGTATAATAAGATAAATGACTTTTTTAAAAACCTAAGCCTCTTTTTTAATGAATAAAATCTAAGCTTTGTAAAAAGTTTATTTGCTTACCCTCTTGTGTGAAATATAAGAGCAATGACTTCCTCATAATAAGCACTTATGTTGATGATCTTTTGGTGACTAAAAAAATGCAAAGCTAGTTAAGGAGTTCAACCAAGAAATGATGCAGATTTTTTAATTCACAAATCTTTGTTTTATGATCTATTTTTTGCAATAAAAATTAAATAAAGTATTCATTTTCCAAAATAATAACACAAAAAATACTTAAAAATTTTTATATGGAGGAGTGGAAAATAATAAGCACACTAATGAATTAACAAGAGAAATTGAGATAGGAAAATGATGTTGGTAGAATTGATGAAGGTCATTATAAAAGCTTGATTGGATGCCTATGTATTTTACTATATCAAAGTTAGGCATTCTATTTAGTATCAGTCTCTTATCTTGATTATTGCACTATGCTAGTGCAATTCATTTTAAGAGTAGCAAAAAGAATTTTAAGGTGTATCAAAAGTATTGTTGATTATGGTTTCAAGTTTAAAAAGTATTGAAGTTTCAAGTTGTATGAATCCTTGGATATTGACTAAATTAGATTCATTGATGAATTGAAGAGAACTTTATGATATTTTTTCAACCTAAGTTGTAGGGGCCGAAGCCCGCTACTGTGGAGCCCGGCCTCCACCGCCATCACTCCAGGTATTGTCCCCTCTGGGACTCGAACTCGAGACCTCAGGGTTTTGTTCCGCTTAAAGCGGACGCCTCTTACCATTGAGCCACATGGGCTCCACAGTAGCGAGCTTCGGCCCCTACATTAAAAAAAAAAGAGGAGCGAGAGCTAATCTGGAGCGTACAGTGAGTGACCTAGATGGCCTCACTTAATCTATCTGTTTCCTTATAACTGTGGAGAATAATGGCGGGGTTTGTGTTAC
>JANSVA010000003.1:7990909-8003858 GCA_025504915.1 Erythroxylum reticulatum
CTTTTTGACATTATTTGTCATAAATATGAAACTATCCCTAAATAACATAATTGGATATATAAATCAAATGCACAATTCATATGACAAATACTCCCCCTTAATCAAACATCAAGTTTCAAAGAACATCATAATTTATCAAATCATCCAAATTTCTCTCCCTTGGGGCAAAAAGATATCAAAAAATAAGACGAATAATCACAAATAAACCTTGAAATCTCCCCCTGAATGGAACATTCACCATAAACAATCTGATGTCTCTCCCTTGGGACAAAACAATATCAAAATGCATAATCATACCAGTGGAAGAGTTATAAGCACGCTAAGAAAACAAATTACCACCATTCAAAACACTAACAGATATGCTCAAAAGAGAAAGAGATACCAAAGAGAGATCCATACCAATGAGAGAGTTAAGGAGTCTTCGGTGGAGCCAAATAGAAGTCACAATGCAAACTACTAAAAAGATGAGACGACAATAACAATATAAAGAACTAAAGAAGATTTTTTATATTTCCTCTCTTTTTTTTAAACAACACAAAAAAATACTTCAAAAATGTAAAGCACACAGTCCCTGTTCCTCTCGAAGAAATTCAAACACGTTCTTTTTCTTTGGATCGAATGAAGATATGTAACATAAGTAGCCTGCAAGTTCTCAATAATCAACCCTTTTTCTTTCTCTTATTTTCCTTCTTTCGCTGACATCTCCAATGACATTTTTCACTGGATTATTTCTTCAAATTTGAGATGAAAAATCTCGGTTCAAATCATCTTCTAGTGTTTTGGGTGATTCATCATCCGAAGTAAATGAAAGTTCTTCAGTTTGTACAATTACTTCCTCAGCATCAACTAACTGCAGATCAGTTCCTGTAGTTACTTCCTTAGCAGCAACTAACTGCAGATCTGGGCAATTCTTCAATCTTGTCTCTTTGCTTGTTTAAACTGATTCAGATGGTCGGTTATATTGATTTTCTTCTGCCACTTGACCATTCAACAAAGATAAATTATCTATCACAACATGTATGAACTTTTGCACTTTCTTTGTTCTTTGATTATACACTCGGTAAGCTTTATTGTGAGTTGAATAGCCAATAAAAATTCCTTCATCATTTTTGCTCCCGAATTTTTTAAGTTGTTTTCCTATTTGACACGCACTGCAAATTGATTTTCCTTCTTTGTTCATTTTGGCTAGACCCTTCAAAACCTCCAATTTTGTCAATTTGCTGATGAGATCAAAATTTATGTGCCCAAGCCTTTGATACCATAAATCAATTTCATTCTCATGAGTAGCTGACTTACATATAGTCATGACTTGCAACATGTAGCAATTGTCAACTGATCGCTTGCCGCTCACGATACATTCTCCTTGTTCGGTAAATACCCTGCATTCATCACTTGTAAATTTAACTAACAAACCATCATCACAAAGTTGTCTTATACATTTGCTTTTAATCCATTGACGGGAGCACACTTTTCAGAGGAGGCAAACCATCAACGCATAATGTTCCTCTACTGATCACAGAAGCTTTCTTTCCATCTCCGAAAGTCATATGACCATCTATATAATTTTGATAATTAGTTAAGTAAGCCTCTTCTCCCATCATATGGCGTGAGCATCCACTATCAAAATACCAATCATGTTGGAAAGTTGCCTTCATTGATGTACGAACTACAAGAGCTTGCAATTCACTTCTTTTTATCCAAGTAGATTTCGGTATTGAAGGTTGATGTTGAAATTTTTGTGAAGGATGTATACTTTTTCGGCTTTGTCTTCTTTGAAACAATATCTGTAGTAACTGATGATATCTTAGCCTTATATGCCCAATGACTTCATAAAAAAGACATGTGGGTATAAATCTTTGATTTTTTTTATGCTTCTACCTCTTCGGTTAATATGAACATATCAAAATTTTCTTCATTCACTTTCAAGCGCTCACCTTTATAGCCCATGCTTTCAAATTTCCCTTTAACCTTACCAGTTTCTATCAACTTATCTAGTTTTTCTGTGCCTTAATTCAACATCCTCAATTCCTTTTCAGTACTTATCAATTTCATTTTAGCTTTACCAAGCTCATCCGACATCAACATCAACTTCTTTATTAACTCTTATATGCTTTTCTTCAAGGAAAGATTCTCTTCCTTCAATCTTTCATTCTTTCTACATATTTTCACCTATTTTTTGTACATTAATTCGTAAGCCTCGTAACTGTTCCCTTTTTGTCATCTAGGCCACTTCCATCACTGTCATAATCTGATAATAGATCTTGAGATGAGTTGTTTTCGAAATTTTCCGATTTTTTCTCTTTTAGGCCTTCAATTACTTCCTTCTCAGTTACTGTTAAGCAAGTAACTGGACTTTTGCTATATAGGGCAACCAACGCAGTACCATTCGCTATGTCTTCTTTGCTACCATATTCACTCTCAGAATCATTCTCACTCCAGGTGCTTGTGAAGGACTTTCTTTTTCTCTTCTTCAAAGTATCAGGACATTCGGATTAAATGTGTCCAAAACCTTGACATTCATGACATTGAATTCTCCTTGCCTTCCTTTCACCCTTTCTTATAACCATATTTGTAAAACTAGGATCTGCACTAACTTGTTACCAAGTTCTGAATCAGTGACCTTTCTTTGATACCAATTGAAAAACCCAAAGGGGTAGTCATTTCGCAAATTTTCTGATTCGTTTATAGCAAACAAAAAAAATCAGAAAAATTAAGAGAATAAAAAATAAATCAACACCAAAATTTATTAACACAGTTTGGCACACCTTGCCTACATCTGCGGAGTCCTCACCCAGCTTAATAACTTTCACCGAAGTACAATAGGTTTACTAAAGACTTTATTGAGCCAACACCACTTAACCCTTGATACTATTTCTCAACCTTACTTTCTATGAAAGAATTTCACACCCAATAGTACGACCACCTCGTACGAATCTCAACAGAGGATTTTCTTGACACTCTTTTTAATTAAAAGACAATAAAAATAATTCAAGTATTTAATCAACTAAGAAGTAAATGACAATATACTCGAGATTAAAAAAAAGAACAAATTTCCGCAAAGTTCAGCTGCACTTAAATCTGGAATTCGTCGCAACAACAATAGGCTGATTCACCCAGAACTCATAATACAGTCACAAAAACTTTTGCAGAAATCACAATTGCAAAAATACCCAATCAAAGACAACACATCAAAGAAAACGCAGCGTAAAACTATTTAGCCCAAGTAACATGATCCACAGAAATTTTAGCACAAAGACAACCAACTAAGTCTCGCAATTCCCAAAAAAAAAAATACAGTTGCACTCACAAACCCATTAACCACGCACAATCATGAAAAGTGCAGCACATATACTCAGCTTGGATTGCGTAAAAAAAAACAATCCAATAGAGAACCACACACCATAGGTTATGTTATCCACACAAGAATCAAGAGAATCCCATATGTCATTTACACACAATTAAGAAGGACAAGTCTTGATTCAACAAACAATTAAACCATCACAGTATATATCCAACCAAAAAGAATAAATGCACCTTCAGCTATATATATGAGAGATGCTCAATTAACACCCATATCAAGATAACTAGCAAGGGAAGTAAAGAGGTAGATGTCTTCTGGGCTTACCCAAGACATTGATAAGCTCAAGCTTTAATCTTTTCGGTCCTGCAAAGTCCAAAGAACAATTCTCCAAATACCCATCCAAAAAATAGGACCTGAGCTGCTGAAAATTCCTCTTTTACTAATATGATATATCATACCTCCACTTAAGATAAACTTCAAACTAAGATAGGCTCAAGTAAACTTCAAACCAAGATATGATTCTTTTTCAACTAGAATATTATCCACAATAACTTTGAATTCAAGTTATTATCCAATTAATATCTTATATGCCCAATTAATAAATAATGCCAAAATAATTATTTAAATATATAATATATATCCTAAGAATACTGATGAATCTCCAAAGACGAAACATCTTACAAACTCTTGTTCCTGGTCGGCTTCTGGATGGCTGCATTAATGATGTTGTGGCTACTTCATTATATCTCCGATTTCAATTAAGGAAAGAACTTATCAACTGGGGTCTAAACGAGCTACGCAGCTTCGTTGTTTAGCCTTCTCCTGAAATGCAGCTCTTGCCATTTGTGTAAGCGTGATATGTATGTTGATAACGGGAAAGAGAAGTAAAACTAGAGACTTAAAAATGTGGTTCTGACAAGTGCATAGCCAAAACATGAATATAGTTGCCTGCTTGGAAAAAAATTCTTGTTTTAAGATGTTTAAGCATTCTATTGGTCGAATTTTACTCTCATTACCACAAACTAATTGCTGAAACTCTGACATGTCCCGTAAAGATCATGTAGTAAAGTATCCAAATTAGGCAGCTATTAGCTGAAGTTTTAATCACCAAATAACCATTCGCGCATCAAATTCGAATCCCTGACTTGCAGGAATTTGTTCGAAGCTATTGCAGCAAACAATGGCAGATTACTAAGAAGAAGAGCTCATGCATGCGAACCTGAAAAATATATGCATGTACCCAAAAAGGTCAGTGAAGAAACACGGCAAACATAGATTTATATTTGAAGGGTGATTGATGCTTTCGCTCAAAGTGGAAGCAGGTCGCGTGGGAGCTATTTCTACATGTTCTTATAGACGAGCGGCCACGCTGACTTGAAAGGACACAATTCATGATAAAGCAAGCAAGCTTTTTAGGAAGTTGTGTATATGGTTAACCAAACACTTGCGTACCAAGAGTTCCTTCACATTGATGAAAGAATATTTGTCGAGTGGTAAAAGTCTTATTAACAAGAATCTTCAACTGTCCACTAGTAGGCTTCCTAAAGAGTAGAGTAGCCATAACTTGAATGAACAAGTTCCTTCAGGCGGTGGAAACTCAAGAAATTAAGATCAATGTTTTGCCTTTTACCAAAAGAAATTCAATGACTACATAAGCACAAAGAAATTGCATTTGGATTTTTTTTTTTTCTCAAAGGAGAAAGATTATTACTTTAATCAAACAAGCAAGAAACTCGCAAAATATGCCTGACGGGCAGCACACAAATGTTTGCGTCCAAAACTAAAGACTCTCAAATGTTTATACTCAAACTAACTCGCATGCAATCTTCAAGCCAAGTTCTCTTTGTATATCACCCTGCATATGTGAAACAAGAAGGAATCATATTATCATCAAACGGTTTTGAACCAGAAATTCCACTCATCAATTAGAGACAGAAGTGGAGACGGCTACAGCACCTGTTTCAAAGACGTTGGATGGAACTGCGAAATAAGGGCTTATGCCAGAAGCCAATTCCAGTGCTGGGGACCTATAGAAAATTTTCAAGCCTTGGCACTCACTTCTTGTCCGTGGAAACGAGAAACTATATGACACTAATACACTACCAAGCTTTTTTACCCTGCTAACAAACTCCTCTATCTCAATTCCCTCCCTGTCTTGATCCTTGAGAGTCGTCCTTATCAGGAGTTTGATGCTGTTGTTGCTGATTCAATGAGTTTACACCTCCACGACCCTGACCTATCTGCGGGTAAAATTGGCTCAAAGCTTGAGAACTCAACACACCGCTATGGCCTTCCTGTGAGAGTCCAAGCTCCAAGCCTGGAACTTGTTGATTAGTACCACTGAACATAGAGTAAAAACCCATTAATCCCATGTTAATATTTGGGAATTCAACCCCATGGAACCCAAACTTTGGGAGATTGTTTGAGTTTTCATTTCCAAAAGTCGATGTTGACTGGCCTGAACTAGGAACAAAACCTGACCCAATTCCACCAACGGAGGGCCAAACTCCGCTTGGAACGTTAGATCTTCCCAAACTACCTGATATCATTGGCCAACTGGTCCTATCTCTGGCCCCAATACTCGGTGCAAGACCTTCAATTTTCGTATGCAAACCCGAGAGAACAGAGTTCCCCTGGTCTGAAACAGAGGATCCAGCAGCTGCAAGAGCAGAAGCAGGAATTGTCCCAGTACCAGTTGCAGCAATAATTGATTGTTCAGCTTGTTGCAATAGCCACTGAATTGTCTCACCATCAGATTTGTGACCCAATTCTCTTGTCAACTGAAAAATCCTCGCCGCACATAGAGCTGGCATCCTTATTCTTCTTCCTCTGCCATCCACTTTCTTGTGCCTATCCTTGTTTGAGGATCTCTTTGGAGCCAGTTGCTTCTTATTGTCATCTTTGTTTGCAATTTTAATCTGAAATTCTTGGATATCTGCAGGCCTTTTGGTGGTGGTTGTGGTGGTGTTGTCTGCCATATTTGGTTTCTGTGGGGGATTCATGAAGGTGGGCACCTCTTGTTGACGATGATTTGGGCCCTTGGGTTCCATGAGAACAGGTGAAAAAAATAGGTTCCTCTTTGATTAAAGAAGATGACCTCAAAAGGCATACACTTTCTTGTCCTTTGAATATAAGGGTCATCAAATTTGGCTTTAAGTTCAAAACTTGGAATCGCAAAGTTTCAACTTAAAGTTACCACTACATGATTTAACTTATACGGCCATCGCTTTCATTCGAGTTAAAAACTCTCTTGTGCATTTGGTTAAGTAACTCTACTAAAAATAAACTAGTATTCGTACGACTCGTATCAAACTTGACCACAATTTAGCGATATTTTTTGAAGATAGAAACATAGAAGCCGTTGGAAATGGAGGACTAGATTTCTACCGACAGAAACCTAAGCTTGTTTCACTCAAATCTGCAATTTTCACTATGTTCCAAACTCCGACAAGGATAGGTTTCAATGCTCCGACATCCATGTTAATATCTCCTGAAAGATACAGTTGAAAATAATGGCAATCACGCGTCCATTGTGGTCAGCATGGCTCGGTAGTAGATTTTATGCCTTGTACAGAAGCGAACCAGTGAGTTTCTACTGTTTCGTCAGAGGAAAATGAAAATACAGATAATGGTCCTTCATAAGGTTTTATTGCAGATAATAACAAGTGGGTCCAATGGATGTTGGGAGTTATGTTACTTCAACTTCTAGGATCATTGGGCCCTCCTCGAAGCTAAACGTATACATATATATGTACATAAATGCAATCATGAAATATGGGTTATTCAGACTGTTCCATGTTGATAAAGCTTATATGATTGGATTTGGGTTATAGAAGAAAAAAAGATGACAGGTGGTTGTTCTTCCCTGCGGACAATCGTAAAGCTCTAAACGACAGGGCTTCATTACGTTTCTGCACTCCATGTTGATGGAATGCTTACAAAAGCAACTGAAAATTGGGAAGTAGGGGTAAATTGTCTAGCGATGAAAGTGGATATATATAAAAGTAAGGTTCACTAGAGGCTTTAGAGCCAGACCTTTGATGTTTTCAACAACATTTCCCTTGTTCAGGAATCAGGATGTGCAGACTCGAAGCATAGCAGAATGATATTTGGTGCTGATGTGCATGTAAAGTTCAACATCTAGAGGGTTTTATTCAATACATATTCCAGGGCTGGTGACCACATTGTTTAACAGCAGATCTAGCACTAGATTGCAGAAGCTAACAGTGACAGTATTGTTTTAGCAAGTATTTGTTTACTTTAAGACTTGAAGAGAGTTGCACAATAATCTTGAAGCCAGCGTCTTTTCACCAGCTAACGCTCATTTGGTGGTGTTAGGCATTTTATAATAAAGAAAGGCCTTTTCTTTTTTGTTTTGAACGCTCTACGGTCAGCTGCACTCAACTAGCCTTCTTCTTGAGCTATACGTAGAATTTTCAACACAGCATTGGAAGAATGGACTTCTCTCAAGGAAAAAAGCAACTTGGGTGGGTGGTAATTATGGGTAGGTATGATTATTGTTTTAGTGCTTTACCTTGTTTTCTATATGTGCTGCCCATCTTGGGGACAAAGGAGGGACCCGTGCAAAGCATAGCCATTGACGTATCACCAAATTCCCTTCATTTTGAAGATTGTTTTTGAAAAACAAAGATTGCTACTTTACTACTTATCATGATGTTTCCATGCTTAAGAGAGCCTCTAAATTCTTTTATCTGAAAAACGTTTTCACATCTTTAAGTTATTAGTTCCTTTTTTCTCATACTAATTAATCAAAACCCCTTTAATTTATTTTAAACTATGCCTTTAACTTAAGAACAACAAATTAATTTTCAACATAATTTTTATTTAAATTGTAATTAGCCTTATTAATAATACCAATTCACTATAAATAAATTTAATTATTCATGTTCCATTTTTATTCTAAGACCGCTAGAGCTACAATAAACCAAATCAACCCCGATAATTTAGGCCATTTCTCCACCGCCTCTTTAGAAAACAGGTCTTGATGGCATTTAATAAAGTTGTTATTGGCATATCTCCAAGTAGATATTGGTCGTTCAGTTCAAACTCCAAGTCCTTGAAGTCAAACACCACTTTTACACCAACGCCATGTACAGGTAGGTATACTGTACATTACATCTCAATAAGCTATATCCTATAGGCAACGAAAAACATGGTTTAGACCCTAACTACGTGGAGTAATGATCAAGTACTTGAATCTACTACTTCTTATCTTTTGAAACATTGGATTCATATCAGGGGTTTTTCCAAGCACAAATAACTTTAATTCTCAATTATTTGGGGAATCATTTACTTGATTTCAAACGACATCCAACTGGATAGTGATGATAGTAATAGGCGAAGAACATACCCAATTTAGAACCAAATCATGAACTCCATCCAATAGAATAACGGTAGACTCGAGCAACCTATTTCGCCAATTAAAACGAATTTTTTTTTTTAATAATTAGAGACTGTTCAGGGAGTTCTCTTCTACCAGTTTACCACCCCTTGAGTTGAGGGGCAACTTTCGTGTTATGATTAACTTAAAAACTAGCTCTAATGGTTCCTAACTAAGGAAAACGTTCCAAATCGTTCAGTACCGTACAGAAACGAAGGAAGCCCATATAGAAGCCTTGAGCACAGAGTACTAACATGTCGTGTTATGCGCTTACAACAGTATGAAATGGTCTCTCTTTGAGTTAAGCGATATGGATATGACATACAAGTATACAGACTTTTCAAAAACATAAGAACCTGCATATGTTTCTGTTACTGGTTCCAAGTCTCGACACCAAGCTATCATCATTAACTCTCTGAAGTGTGAAAGAGACAAAAACACTCTAACCAATTCGATGCCCAAAACAGATAGCTTTTGTCCTGCTTTCTCTCGCAGAAGTTTGTTACAATAGTCCACTAGGGGATGTGATCTTCTGTACCAACAACACTGGCCCTACCCTGTGCCACTGCATTCTAGCCATTCATTTATATGGGACCTACAAAAATAGATGACTAGGATGCAGTGGCACAGAATAGAACCAATGTTGTTGGTACAGATGATTTGAGGCCGTCCACTAGTTCTTGTTTCCTTTCACTTCTGTTATCACGGAGAAGAGGCATGGATCTGACTTTACCAGACTGAGATTGTAGGGTTGTTTCATAGGCCCAAACTACGTAGGTTTGGTGATAACTCGGTTGAGTTTGATTCAATAATTAAAATTTAGGTCTGCTCCAAAAGTCCATAGTTGAAGCTCGACTGTTTAGCTTGAATGATGTGAAGACCTTTGTTTCTCTGTCTAAAACGAGGTCGTTTTGGTTATTAGACATGAGTTTGCCCAACTATGTCCAATGGCTTTGAGTAAAATTAGACAGAATCTATATTTGACCAATAACAATATAAGTTTAAAACCTCCTAAACTCACTAGAGTTAGCCTAGTGAAATGTGATTAAATGGGTACATTAACCATGGTCACTTCATGAGTTGAATAAATTAAAAAGAAAGATAATTCTTTTAGGTGCATTCAAAATACAGTTCATTAAGAGATTATTTTGCATTAATGCTCGAGTTAATACGAAAATATCCTTTAACCGTCTAATTAGACAGATTTACTAGGAAATTAGTCTCATATCATGTTCAACTAACTTAAGATTAGCGTACACTAGAATTAAACTCAATATTTTGTTTTATTTTAATTTCATTTAAACTTTATTTATTTAAATTAATATCATTTAGTTATAGGGTGTGTAATTATTATTTCCTTAATGTATGTGCATTTACTTGTATTTCATTTAAAGTAGTTTATTATAATTTATATCATGTATAATATTTTATACAATATTAAATAATATTTTGTAGTTTTATAATGCATATTGGAAAATATTAATTCTGTATGAAATAATTATATATGCATATTAGAAAATATTAATTCTGTATGAAATAATTATACTCTGCAAAAGAATTTGAAACACATGAATTTAGTTAAGCTTAAAATAATTTTGCAATGGGAATACAAATTATTTTGGTAGTTAATCTTAGTTTCTTATAAAATTATAACTACATAATAATAAATATAGTTATTTATTTTGTTAAATATAAATTTTCGATTTTCAAAATAATTTTTTTATCTCTTTACTTATTTAACAATAATATGCATAATAAGTTATATACCATATTACTCATCTTAAAAAATCATAACGAATAAAATTAATACCAATTAATTGTTGATAATATATAAAGTAATATGAGAACAAAATGAAACTATAATTCAAGAAGATAGTTTATAAAATTGATAAACAAAAGTTGAAGTTTGTAACCGCTTAAGCGAAGAACAAGACTAATAAAGGTTATTTTACAATTTGTGTTATTAGTTATAATGTCACTTTCTTAATTTGATAATCTTAAAGATTCAACTGTAAGACATTTTTGTCCTTAGGGACAATTTTGTTCATGTATCCTAAAATTGGACTAACATTAATTGCAATTTTGGTTTTTAAATAAATTACCAGTTAAGTTGCGTCATTTGATCTAGATAAAGATAATAAAATAACCCAATAAATAATCTAGATTAATGTGTCGAAGTTCGGATAAAAAATGGGTCTCGATTAGTGTGGACTGGGTTCATATTGCTCTTGTGATGGGGAAGCCCGATATGGAAGTTATACAAAGGTTAAGGTTTCCTGCAGTTATTCAAGAAATCATTCACAAGCATAAAGATTTATGACCCGTTAGGGAAGCTCGTGTTTTGAGGAAACTGTAGAAAGGCCTAACCCGTAAGTCGGTGACCACTTTCCACTAAAGGCCTCAGAAGATTCGGAGACGTTTGGAGCTCGGAAGCAGCATCGGAATCAAAGATGAAACCGAAATCTAGGTATTCCACGTTACCTTCGTTTTTAATCCTTTCACATAGATCCGAGATACGTAGTAAAGATCTCTCTACGTCTAACATGTAGTATCAGAGCGGTTACGTGATCGGATTGCCGGAAACGAAGGCTTTTCAGTTTTTCATCTCATTTGGTTTTTCTTAGTTTTTGATTCGTTTTTCAGTTTTTTATGTATATAATTACGTAAAAGTGGTATACATAAGGTTAGCTACGAAAAACGGGTTAAAAACGGGCCAAACGGAGCAAAAAACGGACTCCTAGGATGTAGAAAATCACTTCCGGCGTTAGAGGCAAGGGAGATTGTCGGGCGCGTGTATCGACGGTGCTACAGTAGCACGTGGGGCTTGCATACGATTGGCGCGTGCAACGCACACACCAATCGTAACACTCTGCGTCGCTTCAGCGAGTGACGGACACGTGTCGCGTGTGCAACGCACGCGGGATTCGCGTCTCACCCACCAATCACGTGGAACGGCGGGCACGTGTACGGCACGCTCCCATCCAGATCGTCCACGTGTGATACACGTGGATTGCGTGATGAGCGACACATGTCAGCTCGTGCATAGCACGCGCCACACAGTGTCCCCGCGTATGTGCGTGGGAACGGGTGCCTGGCACGCACCAGACGCTTGTGGCCTGCGTCTAGCTACCCTTCCAGCACGCGCAATAACGTCAACGATGAAGTCAGCGATTGACGTCATGCTGACGTGAACCATATGGATTTTCTACAGTACCATTAAAAAAATCCCAAAAATTCCAGATTTCCTATAAAGGTACATCGGGTGTTTTGAGTCAGTTTTCAAGTCTGAGAAATATATAAAGTAACTTTTTTTTTCTATTTTTTTGGATTTATTACATTAGTAATAAATTAAAGTTTAGCTCCAGAAAAAGGAATTAAGGTATTCTGAATCTGATTTCGAGTTAATTTTCATGCTTCGGACTTCGTATAAGGGAGATACATGAGGTTCTCGTATCTTAGGTCTCATTTTCAATATTCGGGATTGCATGATAATCAATCGGAAAAGGAATTGAGACATTCTGAAGTCATTTTTTAGTGAATTTTCGTGCAATGAACTTGCCATAAGGGAGATACATGAGGTTGACGTGTCTCAGGAGGTTGGTTCAATATTCAGTGATGTACGATAGTCACTCTACTGAGATTTTTCTTTTATGAAAGTCTCGAATGAAATTTTCGGAGAATGTCTTCAGCACGTGTGTGTGACAATGGGACTATGCAATCGGATTTTTGCATTTGTTGAGGTTACATTGTCACATATAGTATGCCCATAAAGAATGTGATGATGACATAAAGATGTATCCCTTTTGTTTGTGGACTTTTGGGATGCTGAAGAGAATGTAGTCACCAAAGTAGCCTTTCAAGTTAGTATTCTAAATTGTTCTGCTTGCATGTTGGAGGATGTCTCTGATTTTATGTTTGGTTATTCTGCCCAAAGGTGTTGGCCTTACATAAAATTTTGAGATGTGCATAAACGCATTAGATGGAGAAAAGCTATTGCTCAAGTGATCTATTCACCCAAAGGTGGTAGTTTCATGAGAGTTGATGATTTGTACTCCGATCGCTTCTATATGTGGAAGTCTAATTGCATATATTATGTATTCATCCCAAAGGTGTTTCATAATATGTGTGATTGGATTTTCAGGAAAGATACTATTCAATGGCTTTAGTATTGTTGTTGTCCTACATTTGTGCTGATTTAAAGTTTATCATCTTGAAGTCACCTTTTCAGTCAACTAAATCAGTGTCAT
>JANSVA010000003.1:8040925-8071185 GCA_025504915.1 Erythroxylum reticulatum
CATCATTTGAAAGAAAACATTAATGGCCTATTACTTAATTATAAAACTGTAACCCACCTTGAAATCCTTGCTTATAACTTGTTCAAATGTGCCTCTCTTCTTTCTCCTCTTGCCTCTCTTGATTTCCTTAAACAATAACCAAGTTTCCATTCAATTTGGTTCAGAAATCGAAAAGTTATGCCTCAAATATTTTCGGACTGTTTTTATGCTGAAACCGTATTATGTGCTCAAATTCTACCCAAAAATTGAATTTTAGAGACTGGATTAGAATTGATTTCATTAGACAATTTGTATCCCTATGTCTCTAGTTTATTTCAAATTAAAAATTATTCCATTTGGATAACTACAGAAAAAGTTATGCCTAAAACACCAAAATATTTTTGTGCAGGAAAGTTGAGTTCGCCGCGATGAAGTTGTCCAAAAACCTTTGAAATTTCTAGCCCTCATCCCATTTTCCAAAATTTTCACATCTAACTTCTACATCTAGCACATCTTATACAAAAATCATCCTTTCTACTTCATTTTCAACTTCGTTTCAACTCAATATCATTCACAAATACATCATTATCTATCTTTGATCATTAACCCAAAAAGAGAACATTTGCCTATATCATTCATCAACAACTTCCTACACATATTCAACTTCATTTGAGTTTCATTTAACCATACCCATGAAATTTAAAGCATAACTTACTTGTTGAAGCTTCAAATTCTTCAAACTTTTTAAGATCTCCAAAAACCCTAGCTTCTCTCTTTTCTCTTCTTCTTCTTCTTTTGTCTCCAACGCAACTCTCCTTCTTCTCTCTTCTCACTCACAATTTTTCTTCTTCTAATTTATACTATTAATGACAATGAAAGGTCCACTTTGCCCTTCACTTAAGCCTTAAGTCTTTTAACCTTAGATGATCTTCCAAAACTACCCTTAAACATTCTTATTATCTTAGTACTTTAATTCAATTAACCCATGCAATAAATTCTACTAACTTTGACATAATAATTAAACTCCAAAAAAATGATTTATCTAGAAAGACCACAAAATTTATTCAAATCATGCTTAATAAAATAAATAAAAAGAAATTCAGGGCCCAACAATCTTCTTCCATGTCTCACTGATCAGATAGTATATATATTCATGACTTTCTTCTTCAGAAGCTCCTATTTTGTGTATGTAACATTGGACTGATTTTAGAACTTCACCTCTTTGCAACTCTTATTGTTTAAAAACATCCAAAAAAAGAAAATATAAAATAGTATAGAAAACTTGTAGACTATAAACAAAAACAAAAAAATTTAGGTTTTATATACCAAAGATGTTCCAAGATCGTCAACTAGACTAAAAATCATTGACGACCATTTGATGACATTAGGGTACCCATCTTCCTTGAGTGATTCCATAGCCTTGTCTGTGATTGGATTTGCTATTAGAAAATATGTGTGGACTAGAACCAAGGACTTATATAGACATCCATGCATTGTTGATAAGTTTTTAAATGTGAATTCATTTGATATACTACACTTAATGATTAATGCCTTAGAAATGCTTAAGAAACTCACTTTAGGACATATTTGATCTTAGGTAATTTTCGAAAGTAAAGAAGCTAAAGTGACCTAAAAGCATGTCATTGAAGCCATCTTCTCAATTTCCATATTCTATTGATTCATAGAGCATGAAGAATAAGAGGGTTGAAAGAAGAAGAGGCAAGAGAGAATGTCAAAAGAAAAATAAGGAAAGGAGAGTCTTGCGGCCAAACATTGGACCATGAGAAATCTCTCATAGCCATGAGAGTGTCATACATAACTATGCATGGTAAAGCACGACCTTGAGAGGTTTACACAGCCATGAATTCTCACATTTGACAATTAATTAGAGAATGACAGGGTATCTTAGCTAGGTTTCACATAGTTTTAAACCTAAATTTTACTATATAAGGAAAAGAGAGTGATGAAAGAAGGATATGCGGGAATGGACGTAGCCGACAGGACCTTTCTTCTATTTTCTCTTCGGTTGTTTCTTAGTTCTTCAACAATGACAATGGAGATGGAGAGGATGGTCGATGGTTAAAGCTTGAAGATGGAGATGGATAGCTAACTTTTCTAACACTAATCCAAAGGTGCAATCAAGGCCACAAAGCACATTAAGCAGAAAGTTGTTGTGTATCATTTTCTTTACCTCTTTTCAGATTGTTTATGTTATCTTATAAGGATTGATTGGGTGTTGTGAGAATGATTTTAATGCTCTATTGAATCATTTTTCATGACAACCCATAGCTAGAACTTGAATGCGATAAGTAATAGTCGTGTTAAAGGTCGTATGTGGCAACTAGTGATATTAAATTGTTAGAGATAACATAGCATAAGTTAAATAATATGAGCTTGTGTGATTGTTACTTAGATTGATTTGTTTTTCTCACTTGTAATGTGGTTGTCTGGATAAACTTAGAGAGCTTGTTCTAGGTTTCTCGATAGTTATAGTTAATTAATGAACTCTTTTTTATTAACTATGATCTAAGGAAAAGTCGAAATTAACAGAGTTTATTGTTAGTTCATGATCAATAGTCTTAAGAGATGTGTAAAAGCGATAATTCAATGACATATGCAAAATTGTGCTTAGGCTAATATTAAACCAAAGAACCAGATTTCAACTCATTCATTAAGTTTATCACTTTGTTGCTGTTTAATTTGATTTTTTTTCATATATTTAATTTTACTTTGTCTTCTAATTTGCTTTAAACCAAAAACCCCCTTGTTTTGCTTGCACAGATAATTTAGGAATAGTAAATGGAATTAATCTCTGTAGAATTGAACTAAACTTACCGTTAGCTATAGTTTAGTCTATTTGTTTTGGTAATGCTACAACACACGACTAATTTTAGCATTGTTACTAAGGATTAATATCCTTTTTGTTTCTGAATTTATTTATGGTTAATTTCTTTTATTATTTGGTTAGTTTTAGTGCATGACATTATCTTCTCACACTGGTGAATTAAAATTTGATCCAAAAATTGAAAGAATGTTACGCAGAGTGAGAAGACAAGTTATACAAAGTTCTGAGGGTCCATCATCTCTGACAGAAAACTTGACTCTTCACTAAGAATTCAAATAGCTTTAGATTTATTTTCTGAGTCCTCTAGTCATTCCATTTATAATACTACTTCTAACATAGCTGAGAAAAATAATGATCATACTCTTAAACAATTAGCTGCCCTTTATTTTAGTCATCCACTGTTGTACATTGACTTTCCTACTATTGATGTGGCTTTTGATCTTAAATCTGGTTTAATTCATCTTTTGCCTACTTTTCGTGGTATGTCAGGTGAAGATCCTCACAAGCATGTTAAGGAGTTCCACATGGTCTGTTTTAGCATGAAGCCAACCGGGGTGTAAGAAGAGCATATTAAGTTAAGAACATTCCCATTCTCGTTGGGAGACACTGCTAAAGATTGGTATATTACACTTGGAATGAGACATAGAGACCTTTTCTCGAAAAATACTTTCTTGCATCTCGAACTACAAATATTTGGAAGGAGATTTGCGCATTTCGATAACATCATAGGGAAACATTATATGAGTACTGGGAGCATTTCAAAAGGTTGTGTGCTAGTTGTCCATACCATCAAATCAGCGAGCAACTCTTGATACAGTATTTCTGTTAGGGGCTTCTGTCAAAAGAAAGAAATATGGTAGATGCAGTAAGCAGAGGAGCACTGATGAACAAAACACCTATTGAAGCTAGAAATTTCATTTCCAACATGGTTGCTAGCTCATAACAATTTAGTATTTGAGAGGACCCCTGCCCATTGAAAGTTAATAAAGCTAGTACTGCTACTTTGGAGCAACAAATAACTAGGTTGACATCTTTAGTTAGACAAATGGCTACAAGTGGTGCTTAACAAGTCAAGGTATATGAAATTTGCACAATGGCAGGACATCCCACTGATATGTGTCTAACTTTGCAGGATACATCTACAGAGCAAGTGAATGCTTTTGAAAGCTTTCTGGGTTAACCATAAAGGAATCCTAACTACCCATATGCACATAATTCAGGGTAGAAGAATCCCCCATTCAACACCTATAGGCAACAAGGACAACAACAAGGTTCCTATCAACAACTATATCAAAGGCAATCTCTATCAAGTTCGGGACCTTCACTGGAAGAAATGATGAAAACGTTAGCTCATAATACCATTCAGAGCTAGAATAATTCCTTACAATTCCAACAACAAACAAGAGCTAGCATCCAAAATCTGGAGAATCAACTGAGTGCAGTGAGCCAATTAGAGAATCAAAATTCAGGTAAGCTTCCTTCTTAAACAATTGTAAACCCGAAAGAGAATGCAAGTGCTATTACGAGAAGTGGTAAGGAAATAAAGGCACCACACAAGACTCTTGTTATTAGCAATGAGGAAGAAGATGAAAAAGAACTTGAAGTGCCTCCAAAAGAAGCCAAAACTGGAACTCAGGTAAATTCTAAACCTCTTGTGATTAAAAGTTTTCTAATCCTTTGCCTCCTTTTCCTATCAAGTTTGCTAAATCAAAGAAAGAAGAGCAAGATAGGGAGATTTTGGAGATGTTCGAAAAGGTAGAGGTGAATATACCTCTAATTGATTCCATTAAGCAAGTTCTTTGATATGCCAAATTTCTGAAGAAGTTATGCACGTATAAGAGGAAATTAAGGGGAGACAAGAAAGTAAGTGTAGGGGAGAACGTGTCTGTAGTCATTCAAAAAAAGTTTCCCTTAAAGTATAAGGATCCAGGTACATTTACAATTCCCTGCAATATTGGTGATACCTGATTTGAAAAAGAAATGTTAGATCTAGGAGCTTCAAATAATGTTATGCCATAGTCCATTTATACTTCATTGAATTAGGGATCTTTGGAAGAAACACATGTTATAATTCAATTGACTTATAAATCTAATGCTTATTGGGAAGGGGCTGTGGAGGATGTTTTAGTGTAGGTTAACGAATTGGTTTTCCCAACTGACTTTTATGTGTTAAACATAGAGGGAGAACATTCATCTAAGTATGCACCTATCCTTTGAGGTCTACCATTTTTGAAGACATCAAAGACGAAGATTGACGTGGATGCAAGAAGATTAACTATAAAGTTTGATGGTGAAATTATTTGCTTTAATATTTTTGAAGCTATGAGGTATCCTAGTGATGTTCATTCTGTTTTATCAATTGATGTCATTGATTCTTTATCTCAAGAAATTTTTTATCTAAATGGTAAGGACGAGTTAGAAGTCATTCTTTGCATAAGTTTAACGGAAAACATGTTGCAAAATTCTAACTTTCTCATCACAGATGAAATGGAAGAAATGGTGCTAGTACTACAATCACTGCAAATAATACCACAAAGGTTTATATTTCAAAATATTGAATTGCCAATATGTAATATGAATCTTTATCTTTGGTTTTACAAGTTCCTACAATTAAATTGAAGCAATTACTGGAGCACTTGAACTATGTGTTTTTGGGAGAAAGAGAAACATTTATGATAATCATATCTAAGAACTTAACTAAGCTTCAAGAGGAAAAGCCCATTCGAGCGCTTAAGGACCACATCATAACTATAGGGTGGACTATAGCCAACATCACAAGTATTAGCCCTTCGACGTGTATGCATCGAATTCTGTTGGAAGAAGGATCCAAACCATAAAGAGAATCATAAAGAAAGTTGAACCCCCCAATGATGGAAGTGGTAAAGACGAAGATCTTAAAGTTGTTTGATGTTGTTATAATCTATCCAATTTCAAATAGTAAATGGGTAAGTACAATCCAAGTAATACCGAAGAAAACTAGGATCACTATGTTGAAGAATGAGAATAATGAGTTTATGCCTACAAGAATGCAAAATGGATGGAGAGTTTGCATCGATTACAGGAAGTTGAATGCTGCTACACATAAGGATCACTTTCCACTCCTATTTAGTGATCAGATGCTGGAACGACTTGCGAGATAATCTCACTACTATTTTCTTGATTGATATTTGGGATATAATCAAATTGTGATAGCTCCATAGGATCAAGAGAAAACAACTTTCATATGCCCATTTGGTACATTTGCCTATAGAAGGATGCCATTTAGACTCTGCAATGCCCTAGAGCACCTTTCAAAGATGCATGGTAAGTATTTTATCTGAGTATGTTGAACATATTATTAAGGTCTTTATGGATGATTTTACTGTCTATAGAGATTCATTTGATGTATGCTTGGATAATTTGAATTATTTACTTAAACATTGCATCAAAACTAATCTTGTTCTCAATTCTGAAAAGGGTCGTTTTATGGTTGAACAAGGAATAGTTTTGGGACATGTAATCTCAACTAAAGGAATTGAAGTTCATCAATCTAAAATAGAAATTGTGTGAAACTTACCCTACCCAATAAATGTCCGAGAAGTTCGTTCTTTTCTTGGCCCTGCAGGTTTTTTTCATAGGTTTATCAAGGACTTCAATAAGATTTCAACAAAACTCTGTTATTTGTTACAAAAGGATGTACCCTTTGAGTTTGATGAGGGATGCAAGGAAGCATTTGACAAGTTAAAAGAACTTTTAACTTTAGCACCGATCATTCAACCACTTAACTGGAGTCAACCATTTGAGATTATATGTGATGTGAGCAATTCTACTATTACAAGAATTGTTTTCGGATGAGCAATTACTAACACTTCAAGGTAAGGTTACATGGTATGCTAATACTGTGAACTATCTAATGAACCATGAGGTACCTAATGATTTGAGTAAGGCTAAACAGAATAGGATAAAGAGTGAGTCGAAATATTATATTTGGGATGATCCTCAATTGTGGAAGTGTTGTTATGACTAAATGATCAAGAGATGTGTGCCTGAATATGAATATGAATCAATTTTGAAATTTTGTCATTCGTATGCTTGTGATGGTCATTTTGGGCTTAATAGAATTGCTAGGAAAATTCTTGAATGTGGTTTTTATTGGCCAAATATTTTTCGAGACTCCTATATGTTATGTAAAGCATGTGAACAATGCCAAAAATAAGGTAATTTATCCCATAGAGATTAGATGTCTTTATCTCTAATACATGTATGTAAAATTTTTTATGTATAGGGCATCGATTTTATGGGACCATTTCCCTCTTCTCTTGGTTTTGTTTACATTTTGTTGGCTTTGGATTATGTTTCTAAATAGGTGGAAGCTAAAGCCTCCAGGACTGACAATTTTAAGGTTGTTACAGAATTTGTCAAGTCTAGCATTTTTGCTAAGTTTGGTACATCGAGAGCATTGATTAGTGACAAGGGTACTCATTTTTGCAACTGATTGGTAAAAAGCCTTTTAAAAAAGTACCATGTCACTCATAAGGTTTCTACGAGCTGTCATCCCTAGATAAACAGGCAAGCAGAGGTGTCAAATAGAGAAATCAAGTCTATTCTTGAGAAAATGGTGAACCCAAATCATAAAGATTGGAGTCAGAGACTTGATGATGCTCTTTGGGCATATAGAACTGCGTACAAGACACCGATTGGCATGTCCCCATACAAAGTCCTTTTAGGCCATTAAGCAATGCAATATGAAGATGGATGTGCCGGGTGAACAGAGGAAACTATAACTGCAAGAATCAGAAGAGCTTAGACTTGAATCTTATGAGAATACAAAAATTTACAAAGAAAAGATGAAACGATTTCATGACAAGATGATTATTAGGAAGAATTTTATGGTTAGACAAAATTTCTTCTTTACCATTCATGACTTAAGCTTTTTCTAGGTAAATTGTGTTCCCATTGGATTGAACCTTTTGTTGTTACTAATGTATTTTCACTTGGTGCAGTTGAAATTGAAAGCTTACAGACTAACAAGAAATTCAAATTCAATGGTCATCGACTGAAACCCTTCTTTGAAGGAGTCCAAGTGGAGGATGTGGAAGTGATAGGTTTAGAAAACCCTCATTATGAAGACTAAGCAACGTGGAGTGAGCTAATGACGGTACACAAAGATGTTGCTTGGGAGGCAACCTAAGGGAAGTTGATTTCTGTCTCTTTACATTTTCGCAATTGCTATTTTCTTTAAATGTCCCATTTCTTGCATTTGATGTTGCATTGGGGACAATGTAAATTTTAAGTGTGGAGGTGGGGATCTTAGTTTTATATTAGCTTTTATGCATTTTTTTAGCTTAATTGTTGCTTATATGACTTCTTTGGCTATTTTTAAAATCAAATAAACAAAATCGAAAATTTTCTTTTTTTTTGCTTTTAGATTATTTAGTCATAATTAGAGTGTGAATTGACTTGAAAAATCCATGTCAACCTTGACATGTATTTTTGTTCTTGTAATTGGTTAATGTGCATTATTCTTTAGAAGATTGGTGACTAGTGGTAGACAAAAATCAGTAAGGTTTTGAGCCATATTAGACCGACAAATTCATATCAATCTCTCTTTATTTTATATGACCTTTATAACATATATATGCTCACTTTGCATTGATTTTCTATTCGAGACCACATTTTTATCACATGCATTTTTATGAAAATTGTTAGAAATTTTTTATTGATCATAAGCTACATTTGCCAAATAGCTTACTCATTTATGTGAATTTTCCTTTGCTAACCCCCCTTTGAGCTTTATTAGCCATTTTTTTGTATAGATAAAACTTGAATGCGATACGTAATAGTTATGTTAAAGTTCATCTATGGCAACTAGTGGTATTAAATTGTTAGAGATAACATAGCATAAGTTAAATAATTCGAGCTTATGTAGTTGTTACTTAGATTGATTTGTTTTTCTCACTTATAATGCAATTGTCTGGATAAACTTAGAGAGCTTGTTCTAGGTTTCTTAATAGTTAGGGTTAATTAATGAGCTCTTCTTAATTAACTATGATCTAAGGAAAAACTGAAATTAGCAGAGTTTATTGTTAGTTCATGATCAATAGTCTTAAAAGAGGTGTAAAAATAATAATTCAACGACATCCGCAAAATTGTGCTTAGGCTGAGAGAACTAGATTTCAACTCATTCATCAACTTTATCACTTTGCTACTGTTTAATTTGATTTGCTTTCATAGATTTTATTTTACTTTGTCTTTTAATTTGCTTTAAACTAAGAACCCCTTGTTTTGCTTATATAGATCATTTAGGAAAGTAATTGAAATTAATCTTTATGGAATCGACCTAGACTTACTGCTAGCTATAGTTTAGTCTAGTTATTTTAGTTGTGCTACGGCACGCAAACAATTGTCCATGTACTCTTACAATGTTGGCTTATATCCACTAACATACCACTTGCGCTCTAGTAAGTAAGATTTACATAAATGTATCCACTTAAAGAAATAGCAAGCCAAATTAAGAAAGTAATTATATGCTCAATTCCTATTTGCAGATTAATACTGTGAAAGATGAAGTTTAGTGCTGATTTCTTAAGGTAGTACGTGATGTCAACTCCATGATCCCGAAGAGCAATATAAGCCACTTCTTTTACGTTATTGGCTAGAGCAAAGAAAGTTAGCTTCATGTAATATGGAAGTTGGTTCATCATCCCACCTGAAACTAAATAAAAATATCCCATTTATTAGATTCTCTTAAACCCGAATTAAAGTTGTTATTGATTCAGTTTAAATATAGAGCGACTACACTAACCTTTCAAGGCTAAGTTGAAGAGCTTCAAGTTTATCCAAGGTGCCATATACATCATAAATGTCATCAGTTGTTGTGCCGAGTTGACTGTATTTTATGCTTTGTGTTCTGAAATAGCTATACTTGGGCTTCGTTACAACCTCAAGTGTCTACATGAAACTCTCAACTATCTTATCTCTTGCAAAGGGTAGTTTTTCTTTAAAGCCTGTGTGAAGAGACCACCTTAACAAAAAGTAAACTAACCTTTTAAGAAATGAGTTGTTTTGATTTTACGATGTTGAACGCATAGGAACACAAGCTTACTTGGATGCTCATTTCAGATCCTCCTGGTGAACTAGCTGAAGCCTGTTGCATTGCATTTTTACAAGCTCAAGGAGCAAAGGATTCGTGGATTGCTTTTTTCTAGTACATATCCATGTACCACCTAGCTTCCAACCTTGGCCTTCTCTAATGTAACAGGAGCTTGGGGGAATGACTAGCTAACATGGTAATGTAATCACCTCTATTGTAGATGTAGCACCCCACTCTCGTAAGACACATACCCAACATCCTAAATGATGTTTGAGTATGTACCCTGCAAGGGTGGCATGCTAGAATAGTCAATCAGCCAAACACTCGAAACTCAGTACAAATTTTACAAAAATATAACAAGCATACACAGAAATCAATATTCAAATTTGGGCCTATACTTTTATTTCATAAACAACGAAAACACAATTATTATTACACTTTGATAAATCTCATTTGCAACACATTTCCAATTTCAAGTTATTACATACAAAATTATTCAAATATACATTATACAGAAATTGCGGAATATAAAATTTGATATAAAGATAAGAAAACAAATGCAGACGCGAACTGATCACGACCTCTATCTCTTACTCGAATGTAATGGCTAGACTCCAATTTGATTAACTGGAGATCTTCTCTAAGCTTCAAAAATATTGCAAATTTTAGGTGAGTTTTTGCAAACACAGTGAGTGGCCATCCTTAATAGCTCACTCAATCACATAACACATCACATCATATTTTCACATAATTTACATCACTTCATTTAACATATAGCATCACATTTAGAGTAGTCAAATCGATCATTTCAATCATTTAAAATACACATATCACTTATAATGCAATGCACATGAGACTCACTTCCATTTATTACTTTGTTATAATCGAGTGCCTATTTACTAGCTCATATCTCTTAGTGGATACTGAGCTGTATCAGATAATGTCCCATATCCCTTAGTAGATATTGGATACATTTACAACTGAACTCGATGCTCTTTTTCACTTTCTGAGCTTTAAGCTCTTTTTTGGTGGTGACTCCAGTCACAACTATCTTTATCTTTCATGCATTTATGAAATGGAATGCATCACGTTCTCATATTTTCAATCAATCACATGATTTCGATTTTCAATCACCTTCATATTCATCATCAGACCTTGGTCCAACATTCAACAATTAAGTTAAGAAAACAGATATTTCTTTCATATTCACATACAAGGGGCACTTCAATGATCTCACATTTAACAAGCTCCTCGAACATTTAATGTCCGAAATCAGCACATTCACATCAATCATATTCACATTGCATAATAATCATATCAGTAGTCATTCAATGTAGAAATTGAAATTAGAACAAACAATGAAATGAGACCATCTAGGTGGACTCATAGTACGCTCTAGATTAGCATTAGCTTCCATAATCTAAAAACGTCTAAATGTGAATGTTTATCCTGCACATCAAAATTATGCAATACACACAATGCACATACATTAAAATTTGCACAAATTATAAGTATTCCTTTATGCACAAATGTGTATATGGAATACGTACAATGCATGCTCAATGACTCTCGGGTACATTATCAAATTTCACATCTTATGCACATGCTCATTTTTAGCATTATTTGCTTTCATAATATCCTATTCTCATTCACTTTTACTAGATACTCATTACTCATCTCCTTTGAATCATAACTATAATCATATGAACATCTCATTTCATTATACTCATGTCTTTGGTACTTTAATATCAATAATTCACTCATTAATGTTATTCTAACATTATAAGATCAAACATTATCTAAACTCTTATTTCTTCTTATAACATCTCCAAAATTCCAAACCTTCTGGTCTATTTTTCATGAACATTCTGACAAAGGAAATGAAGTAATTTGGGAACACTTTCTTTTATAAAAATGTTCCTTATTGTCTTAAGTTTGTAATGACGTCAAGATCATTTAATTTGGTTTAGTACTCTAAAAGTTATACTCCAAATAATTCAGACTGTTCTTAAACTAAAACAGTATTATGTGCTCAACTTCAAGTCAGATTCTAGAATTCTAGAGACAGAATTAAAATTCGATTTCTTCAGAAAAATTGTAACCTTATGTCTCTAGTTTAAATCTAAATTAAGAATCATTCCATTTGGATAACTACATATCAATATATCACAAAATATCGAAGCATGTTTAAGCTGTACAGGAAAGTTGGCCGCGACAAAGTTAGGAGTTAGCCATGAAGAACTTTCACAGAAGCATAATCAGTGAACATGTTACTGCTATATTTTCGATTTTTTAACACCTAACATAACTTGTACAATATCTCTTTTTCTACTTCATTTACTCTTCATTCTCGACTCCATTTCATCTCAATATCATTCACAAATAAATCATGATCTATATTTGATCATTGACTCACATGTGCATATACCATTCATCAACAATTTTCTGCACTCATCCTAACACCATTATGATGATCATTCTACCTTAAAAATATATCTACAATGATATGTGAATTATTAATCATCATACATATCTATAAAAAAAAACATTTACTTAAACTTTCATCATTCACGTTCATCATACATAAAACACATTTACTCAATTTAATCCAAAATTATATCATTTGATAATCTCTTGTCCATCAAAACACTAAAGCAAGACATGAATCTATCCACATTTCCCAATCACATTTTAGCATATACCCATCCTCATTTCATGAACATTTGATCTCTAACTATCATCAAATATGCTTCCATTAAGACAACCCATAAAGAACAAAGTTTATAACATGTTTAGCTCCAAAGTTCCTTCAAATTACTAAGAAACCCTAGCTCCTCCACATACATGATCTTCACCTTTTTAAGGTAGAATAGTTTGGGTATTTTAGCAGCAAGAAGAGGGAGGCAATGAATCTTAAAGAAGCAAGGTAAAAGAGTTGAATAAAAGTCAACATGATGAGGGTGAGAGTGAATGTCGTTGGAGAAGGAGAGGAATGGAGAAGATGAAATGAAGAAGTTGGGCAGAATGAAGCATATGTCATTTTTGGGAAGTGAAAGACCCAAATATGGTCTTTCACATAATAAAACATGACTTAACAAGTGGGGTGGCAAGTGACCCTTGTCACTTGCCACATGTCACTCTCTTAAGGTCTCTTCTTGATCTTTTAATAAGCTAGTCCATTTGCCTCTAATTTTCAACCCACTTTCTCCTAATTTTTAATGATACTTGCCATTAAATCTTAATGTCATTCATAAAAATTTTCGATACCAGTTGACTCTTATTTCTACTACTATTCATCAATTGTTATGTCACTTAGCATTTTTCCTAGTCCAAAAGTACCCCTAAAATCCAAAAAATTTTCATATTCCGCCGAAAATTCTAAATCAATGTTTATACTAAAAAAATCATATTTCAATACAAATAATTCACAATTCCAAATATTTATAGATCAATTATACCCGGAATATGTCAATGAATATATGTACAATAATTTTAATATGCATAAGTTCAATATTCACGTATATGTAAATATCATATAATGCATGAGCATGAAATGCATTTTCATCTAATATCTCATTGCTATTTTCTCAATTACCGAAATCTAGGGCTCTAACCCTTAGTATGGGAACGAAATGTTACAATAGTTCACATACTCTTAAAGATATTTCCTTTTAAAATTTGTTGCATCCTCCAAGATGCTCTTACCTTCTTCCATAAGGAACGATGCCTCGTACAAAGATAATAACCCTTTTTTGTCCTCACACAGACATGCTTTGAAGTTCTTTGGATTATCCTTAAAGAGGTCAAAAATCTTTGCTATTTATTATGTATACTAGATTGATGATGAAGAGCTCATTGCACATTATATGAAAAATCTCTCCTCCAACCTTGCGAAACCTTAAAATCGTGTTGTCTTAAGAGTTCGAACTCAAGAGCTTCATTGTATAAATCATTATTCAACAAAGTATTACTATGTTTTTTTATCTTTGTAAATTCTCTCCAATATGGTTTTTATCTCACTTTTAGAAATATAATCAAACCCAAGTCTCTGAATTGTGTCAATTATTTCTAGCTTATCTAAATGATTCATTGTTTTATTCCTTAGCATCGCCTCACATCGTCCTTGAGCTTATCGATCCGTTCTGTGGACGAATCCACCTGCACGAACAAGTAGAAAGTGAAGTACCAACAACACCATAGAAGAGAGAGTGAAAGCAATAAGAAGACATTACCAAGAAATAATTTGTTAGTGACTAGATGAAATTATAGTCCCATACAGCAGGTTGTTAGTTCCCAGATCTACAGGTTATTGTCTGGTCAAAGACTTTAGGGTTGTGAGCAAGCAACAAATCTTGGTTTCTTGAAAGTAAGCTTATGACACTGCGAATTGAAGAGGAAGCATTTTCTTTTAGAAATTAGTAAAATGTAGACCTGTAATTATTATATATAAGATATTGTGAAGGTGAGGAGGCTTTGAATTTGATGGCGAAGCTTTGGTTTTTTGTGAAAATTAAGGTAAAACTAAGTATATGATTCTTTTGTCAAGTTTTTCTATTGTTTATATGGAGACAATGAATAATATTTAGTATTTATAAATAATTAGTTTCTAAACTTCAAATCATCAATATTGGAGGTTATAAAGAAATTTGCAAATTTTTGGTGGTTTCATTTCCATTTCCATTTCCATTCAGTAAAAATATGAAAAGATCAAAACTTGATAGCTAGCAGGGTCATATGTATGGAAGCAATCACAAAGACCAGGGAATAGCAAAGTAAAAGGGTCATATGTCAGACTGAACAGTGCATGTATGACAATGTCATGTTTCCATCCAAAATATCCTAACATTAAGCAGACCCGATAAAGTTTAGACCTAAATTGAGTAGGTTAAATGTTTGGCCCTAAATTAATCAAATAAAAAAATAATTCCAAAATTAGGCATTTAGCCAATTTTTAGGGGAATGTGTTTTAATCTCTGCCTATTTGATTAACATTACCCTGTCATCTGTTCTTGATAATAAATCTCCATTTGAAATTTTGTTAAAAAAGATTCCCTCATATAATCACCTTCTCGTCTTTGGATGTCTTTGTTACATCTATCATAGTGAACGCCATTCAGATAAATTCCACCCTCGTGCTTCAGCTTGTATTTTTTGGGATACCCACGGGTTAAAAAGCTTATCGAGGGTATAATCTTAGTACAAAAAAATCAAATTTCTAGGGAAATACAATTATATGAAGTCTAGTTTCCTTTTGTCTCCAATCCTGTTAGACCTGACCCATTTTTAACGATCCAGCACTTACTACCCCCAATCCTTATCTAACCCATCTCCCTTCACTCGAATTGGATCCTTTGGCCGCACCGCTTCCTGCACCTAACGCTACTAAAAGCCCTCTTAACTTGCCTACTCTAGTTGCTATTGTGTCGAATTTGGCCCAATCTAATTCAGAGGCTACAACCAAACCTTAAGTATCCCAAACAGAATCTCACCCTCTTCCCGAACCTCGATCGAATTGAGCTTCTAATCCTCCATCTTGGCTTCGTGATTTTTTTTTAGTTGCATCCACCACGACTGAGTATGCGCTTCCCACTTCTTCTAATAATCTCTTTTGTAGCTATGTCAGTAGGACAGGTACATTCAATTTCCAGTTATTTAAGTTATTTAAAATTTTCACCTTCACACTTTGCTTTTTTATCTGAACTTACCACCCATTGAGAACCTAAAACTTTTAATCACGCTTCTCAGTACTCCAAATGGCGACTTGCTATATAGGAGGAAATAGCAGCTTTGGAAGAAAAATTACATTTGGTCTCTTGTTGATTTATTGGTTGATAAAAAGTTTTCGGCTCTAAATGGGTGTATAAAATCAAGTTGAAGTGTGATGCTAGTGTTGAGTGCTACAAACCATGCCTTATGTAACATTCCACTACCATAGAGTATATACCTGAACATCCAGAGGACATTCAAGTACATATCCTGTGACAATGATATGTTAGAGCAAACATAATCTCTTAAATGGCATCATAAAGAATATACAATACTTAAAACCTCAACACTTCATTTCATTTATTAAGAAAAGTTTACATGATAGTCATTGAAACAAATATTTACAATCCTTTATACAAAAGTTCTATATGTCAAAGAAAATACAAAATAGAGTTTGTAACTCCTCTGATGTCAGCTAACAAATCTCTGAGTCATATCTTAATCCAAAATGTTCCTCTAAAAAATATTAGAAACTAGGTCTCCTATCTTGTACCTGAAAAGTCACATTGTAATTTTTGATCACGTTGCAATTTTTGATAAGTTTTACGAATTCAATGAGTGAACCGTCATCGACAATCTCACGCAAGTCAAATATACAAATATCACATAACTAACTATTTTCAGAAACATTTTCCATCTCAATAAAACATCATGGATGTCACACATTTTACGTACATTCTTTTAGAACATGTATAACCCAATCAGTCACATTATCATGGCACATCACTTTATCATCATAATTTTAAAAAAGGCTTCATAATCATATATATATATATGCAGATGCATATGAGACTCCATATTCGTTATTATTTGTTGTGACCGAGCACCTTTTAGATATAGATATTAGCCCATTAGGCTCAGTTAGATACAGAAATCACGGAACAAAGCTCTACGTGCAGAATTATAAGCTTAAAGTCTTTTAGACTGGCTACTCTAATCGCAACACCTTTATCTGAACATGCATTTTGTGAAATGCATCAAATAACAAAATATACCATGTATATCATTCACTTTTAATGCATAGACAGAATCTCATATTCATCGGACCTCAATCCGGCATTCAACTTTCGTTGAGTATACAGATATCATTTAGAATTCAAATACAAATACATTCCTAAATAGCAAACTTCTCGGACCATTAAAATCTAGAATTCACAAACAAATCACAAATAGTTCAATAATTGGAAGTTAAATAGAATAAATCAATACTAAGAAGATCATCTAGGTTGACGCACAGTACACTCCAATTTATGTTATTGCTTGGATGGTCCGACAATGTCTAAATGGAATCTAAATTGAGCGTTTAAAATCATACAATTCACACATAATTCACATTATGAAGTCGATTAATCATATACTTATTCATTTGTGCACATATATACATATGTCATATTCAATACAAGCCTAATAACTATTAGGGGTATGTTTCTTTTATTCACATCTCAACTCATGATCATTCATACTTCAAAACTCACATATATCTAATTTGAACTTAGCTTTACACCTCAATAATACAAATTTATTCTATGTTCATCACTCAATCATGCACTAAGGTTCATAGCTTAATACACTTTATTATTATAACACCATCAATCAATCATTACCAATCCTTTTGTAATGAATTCAAATGACCATGAAATTTGATGGAGAGGAAGGGCAATCTGTGAGGAGCTCGTGTTTCAAATTTCAAGTCAATCAGAGGTTCCGAGAAGAAGTTATGGTCAAAAGAGTGAAGGTGTTCAAAGCTGTCAAATAGTAGTACACCTTCACTATCACGATGTAGTAATTTGAGCTAGGTTTTAGCCACAGTTCAAAGAGAAGATGGATGCAATTTCGATGGAGTAAGTTAAGAACAAAGGAGAAGCCTACAAAACTTTCCTTATTGTAACTTCTTCACTAGGTGTTAGGTGTCTTAATTTGGCCAAGGCATTTGTCTTAAGGTATGCATGCTATGCATCAACCTAATATGTTGACATTTATCCACAGTTTAAGTTTCCATATGTCACCAATTAATCAATCCATATGTGTCATTATAATTAATCCACATGTCACACAATAATTGGTCCATTTTTCATTTAATTACTAGTTTATTTGGTACTCATTTAACTATACCAAATGTCACTCAATTATAGGCTAGATCATCCAAAATTGTCATGTATCAATTTATCCTACCACTTGGCATTTGTCCTAATCCAAACGTACATTTTAATCCATCAATTCCCAATCCATAACATTAATTCCAATTTACTAATTGAAATCCAATCATACCAAAATTCAAGACATATTAATTCACAATTCGCATCATGATCACTTAACATTTTTCATACCCCATAATAAGTCAATTGAGTGCATATGCTATCTTTGTAATGTGTTCTAAAATTGAATGCTAATGTCATGCATATATATGCAATACTTAATCTATAATTAAACTCTAAGTATGTTCCGAAAAACAGGATATTACACCTTCTGGCTCAAGGTTATACACAGAAAGAGGGGTTGAGCTACACAAACACTTTTGCTCCCCTTGCCAAATTAACCATTGTCCACTATCATTTTTTTGTTGCTTCTATTAAAAATTGGGAGATTCTGCAGCTTGACATTAACAATGCCTTTCTTTATGGATTTCTTGATCAAGAAGTTTATATGCAACCTCCATTTGGCTATCTTTCTCATAATGATTCTCGTGTTTGTAGATTACATAAGTCCATATATGGTCTCAAACAAGCTTCTTGGTAATGGTTTGCTCGATTATCTTCTATTATTGCTTCTCTTGACTTCACAAAATCCAAATGTGGCACTTCTCTTTTTTTTTTCTTCACATGATGGGCTCTACTTATACTGTCATTTTGGTTTATGTGGATGACCTCCTAATTACAGGCAATTGTTCAGATGCTTGTTTTGCTGTTAAATCTTTTTTGCAGACTCATTTCAAATTAAAAGACCTTGGGATAGTTAAATAGTTTCTTTGTTTAGAGGTGGCTCACTCTCGTACGGGCATTCTTTTGAATCAACAAAAATATGCATTGGATCCTTTTAAGCCTTCCTCTCTTACCATGGCTCCTCAAACAAATCCAAATGTAGCACTTCTCTTTTTTTTTCTTCACATGATGGGCTCTACTTATACTGTCATTTTGGTTTATGTGGATGACCTCCTAATTACAGGCAATTGTTCAGATGCTTGTTTTGCTGTTAAATCTTTTTTGCAGACTCATTTCAAATTAAAAGACCTTGGGATAGTTAAATAGTTTCTTTGTTTAGAGGTGGCTCACTCTCGTACGGGCATTCTTTTGAATCAACAAAAATATGCATTGGATCCTTTTAAGCCTTCCTCTCTTACCATGGCTCCTCAAACAAATTTGTCCCTTATTAAGGATGTTCCTTTTCATGATCTTAGTCAGTATCGTCATCTTATTGGTCAACTTCTTTACCTTCATCTCACCTGACCAGATATTACATTTGTTGTTCAATCACTCAGTTAATTCATGTAGGAACCTCTTGAAGCTCATTATGAGGCCGCTCTAAAAATCCTACACTAAATCAAGGACTCTCCTGGTTAAGGTTTGTTCTTTCTTCGCAATAACTCTCTTCATCTTCGTGCCTATTATGATTTTGATTGGGCTAGTTACAAAACTACACATCATTCAACCACTAGTTGGCTTGTACAGCTAGGTGATTCTCCCATATCTTGGAAAACTAAGAAGCAACCTTTCTTTTCGGTTCATCTGTCTAGGTCAAATATAGCTCTATGACCTCCACCACCAATAAAATCCTATAGCTCAAAGCTTTACTTCGAGATTTGTCTGTTCTTCATTATACTCCTATAGACTTTTACTATAATAATTGAGCAGCTCTTCACATTGCTGCTAATCCAGTTTTTCATGAAAGCACAAATCATATTGAGATTGATTCACTTTATCTGGATCAAATTTCTTCTTATTAGCTTGATACTGCTTAAGTTCCTTCCAAACTTCAAAAAGTTGATATCTTCACTAAGGCCTTTGGTAATCAACAGTTTCATTTTCTTAAAAGTAAGCTGGGCATACTTGATCGCCAGGCTTCAACTTGAGAGATAGTGTTAACATTCGAATATCTACTCTTTTTAGGATTCTAAGTTTATTGTATATGATCTTGTATGTCTCTTTATTAGGATTTGGATATCTTTTTTTGTAAGATTCTAAGTTTATTGTATATGATGTTGTATATCTCTTAGCTTAGCCACCAAGCCATACTTGTACTATATATACCAAACGATTATCCAATGAGAACGGGGGCAGATCCTCTGTCCCCAAATTTATGTACCAACTCTGTCCCAATAAATCCAAACCATCCATTTGTGTGGGTCCCACATAAATAAATGGCTTGGATTTAATGGGACAGAGTTGGTACACCATTTTTGGGACAGAGGATTTCATCCCAATGAAAACTACACAAAATTGCACACCTTTTTAGGAATCCAATAGTATTAGGATTTCTAGGTATTCCTCTTCTTCGATTGTAGCATCAGGAATCTAGGTTACCTCCTCTTAGCCGTTCAATAAGAGAATAGACTAATGACAGGTTCTGTCAAACCAACTATTCTGTTGTCATAAAATTCTGTTCTGATTTTTACCAATGGCCTTCGGTGTTCCAGATTCCAAAGGTTACCAGGATGCGCACAATTTGTCCAAACAAAGACCAACCCCTGGTTTATTCACTGCAGTTGTGCCCCTTGGGGATTGTTTACCTGATGATAGTGGGGACTCCCCAAGTACCTCTAGAATTATTGTCGATGAACGCCAATTGCCACCTTGTGCCAAGTCCAAGCATCTGTTTCCCAGATGATGGGACAAAAAGACTGAATCTAGTGGGAACATGAAGCTACAAATAAAAGCGCACCGAATAAATCCTTAAAATCACGAAATAGTTTGGTGTTTCGAAGTATCAATTCTATAAAATCAGCCCTTTTGTTTACTAGATTCTACCTTCTCATTATGTAAGTATTAAATATTGGCCCTTAATTTTCTTCCTGGTATCAAACCCAGAAGGTTAATTGTACGCTTGTGGAATGAAATACTTCATTTTACATCCACGGTTCGTCAAGCTTTCGTGCGAAAGAGAAACAAACCCTCGAAGAGGAAACTGGCAGTTCTTGAAGCCCAAAGGCATAACCTCTGTAAATCAACTTGGTCGGATGGAACAATAACAGAATATGGTTTTTGCCAATATTCTTTTTCACAATGAATTCGCAACTGTAATAGTATGCAAAATATGCAATTTAGTTAGACTATTTTGATAAATTATTAAGTCAAAACTAATTAACATTCAACTTAATTAATTAATGACGAGTTTTCATATGAAAAGTCAATTTACTCTACACACAATACGTTAATGAAATTTTTTTGAAAAATCATAATCCAAACTATCACTAACGAGGCACCTTTTGCGGGACAATTTTTCAACCACTTAGTCTCATTAGCAGATGTGAATATGCTACTACGACCTCTCAGGTGTGGCTTTCTATTCTTCGTCGTTCGGAAAAGGCATGTTTTATGTGGACTCCAAGCTTTCTAGTTATCAATATAAAGGAATCTTGAAATGTCTAAAATTCTGGACTAGTAATGGGCACAACTTCATCCCTTCTCAGAATTGAATTTAGAAACTTTGAAATGTGAGCACATAGAGCTTTGAGGAATATTTGTAGCTCCCAGACGCAGCAAAAATATGGAAGAATAAGCAACGAGATGAGTGAAGCAGGAATTGGCACGGGCATCCATTTTAGGTGTTGAAGTCCGCAAAAGTAATCACTGTTCAGCCTGTGACAGGCAAAGCTGAAATATGAACTACTTGCTGTCGCCTCACTGGGAAGTACTTGCAAGGCCCAATGCACTTTTACATACAACTCCAATTATGGACAAAAGTTGTCCTCTGTGATTCAATTATCCTGCATTTTCTGACCCCTTGAATGAATTAAGGATATTTTAAACTTATTAAAAGATGAGTGTGTCTATGTATGGGCTCTTCCCTTTAGGGTCAAAAGTGGGAAACAGTGAAAAGTGAGGAGGATTTTGATTTTTGCTTTTTTGTTTGACCAATCTACTACGCCATGGTTCTCCTCTTTTGCAAATTTGATGCCATTGCCATTCTATTTCTGGGTGGCCTGGTCGGCTGTCTTCGTCCAGGTCCAGGACCAGGAGTAGGGAATTCTGGAAAGAGGACTGTAAAAGAAATGCCCTTGATTAAAAAGAATACGTACACGTAGTCCTTAGTACAGTCGGATCCGTGTGTGTTGTACGACGTGTCGTGTCTCTGTGGCCTGTGAGACCTAGAGATGGGCAGTAACAGACGAAACGGAGGCAGCTCATGTTACACGTTAATTGGCTCCCTCTCTGTTATGTCAATACTAAAACTACGCGCGTCAGCGAACGGACTGTTTGTTTTTGTTGCTTTTTTTTAGATTTAATAATTTGTTGTTTATTTAAATTTGTTATTTTAAATATCGTTTTGATTTTATCATGACTTAATTTATTAATAATTATTTATTGTTAATAATTTATGATGTAATGAATTTTTTAATAAATATCATATAATCTATTAAAATAAAATTATTTGCTTAATTAATTCATAAAATTATCTTTAAATTTATTATTAAGTATAAAAATATAACTATGACATTAGCGATCAAAGAATTTCTTATTTGAAAAAATAGGAAATAAAATGAAACAAAATGGTGATGAAGGATAACAGACTTGGATATTTTAGTTTGTGCTTTTCTAAAATACATTTTTATACTTTAAGAGGATTAAAATATTGTAAAGATAAATTTTATATTATTCAATATAAATTGCTATGTGATTTATTGTTTTGTTTCTAATAGAGTTTATATAATTATTCTAATTTAATTAAAAATTAATGAATAATAAAATAATTTGAAAAAACTTAATAAAATATCTTATTTATGATTTTAATATTAGAAACTATTTTTATAACAATTTTGAAATATAAAATTGAGTTTTATAATATTGTAAATCATAGGAAATTTTTTATATCTTTTATTAAAAATAATAATAAAAGAAGAGAAATGAGGTGTTTTAGTGTTTGACATATATTTTTTGATAATATGAATTAAGTTAAAATGATCAATTTAAAACACCTTCACTAATGAATTTATGATAGATATTTAAATGCTCACTCGAATTAATAGGAATGATAATAAGATCAAAATTAATTAAAATATTATAAGAAAAATAAAAAATTCCTATTCTTTTTAGAGTTGGAAGAATTGAAAGATTTTATTGCTCCATTGTACATTAAAAAATTATTTAATAATAACTTGATATATAATTAAAAAGACAATTGGAGTAATTACTTATTAGATTTTAGTATCAATATTAAATAAATAAAATTGCTTATAAACACAAAATCACATTAAAAAGTACTTTTAAACATATTTATAAGTAGATGAGGACACTTAAAGGATGCTTGGTTTATAAAAAGTAACGAGAATGAGAATAAAAATAAATAGAGTGAGAAATGAGAATAAAGTATTGTCAACAATAAATCTCATTCTTCTGATAATCTAGAAGAATATAGTATTATTAAAAATGGAAAAATAAAAATGTTACCTCTTTAATAATAAATTGATACTAAACATAAATTTTTATTCCATACCTTTATCTTTTTTTCTATTACGCTCAATCAAGCATACTTTTAATTAAGCATAAGAAGGTCATTGCTTTATATTCATCCTCATTGCTTTGTATCGGTTCAATGGAACAAGATCTTTTTTACCATTTAGATACTTTGTCACCTACAGGCAGTATTTTTTAAACTTTAAATACAACTACAATAATCAAGAAATTGTTTAACCATAAATATTTATAATTAATCGAATTAGGTGATATTTAAATTTTGTTGAATAATTTAATTTATAAATTCACATAAAATAAGAATGCGTTTGAAAGACAAGTGTGACTTGAGAGCGTGAAGTAGAGGACGAACTGCAGTGGCATAAATAACCTGAAAAAGAAGGACCTGTGACCCTATCTCTATTGTCTTAAATGTTGTACAACCCTAGCTCCCTCTCTCTCTAAACATTCTCAAAATCTGATTCATTTCATCAAACGCCAACATTACCACACAAACCAAAAGCTCTAAGCTTTTTATTTTTTCCTCGTTCTCTTCTTCTGTGCACACGTAATCATGAAGATAAAGAACAAAGGCAAAGTTTTTCCTTCTCCTTCTTCGGCGTCTGCAACTTCTTCCGCTGTTGTGAATGGAGAAAGAGACTTCTTCTATATCTTGAAGCTACTCCCAGCTGCCATTCTCGCTCTTGCTTCAGTTCTCCCCTTTGAGGACCGTGAAGTCCTTGCTTATATGATCACCCGGTCAATGAAAACTACCACCACCCCAAACCCTTCTTCTCTTGTCCATGACTCCAAGAGAAAACCACCCAAGAAACAACATCAGCAACCAAATAGTAACATCAGCAATCACAACCACACCCACAAGACGACCCCTGTTTTCGACTGTGACTGTTTTGATTGCTACACAAGCTACTGGTTCAAGTGGGACTCTTCTCCTAACCGCGAGCTTATACACCAAGTCATCGAAGCGTTTGAAGAACACTTGAGTAACGGCGAGAGGATAAATAAGAATGGTCGAGGTAAGAAGAAATCAGGACGTAGGCTTGGTGATAAAGCTCCAGACTTTGATATTTCAGGTCCGTCCAAAATGTTGTCTGAGCTCCAACCCACTGTCTTGGAGACAGAACATAGAGCTTTTGATGTCTCTGTTTCTGTTTATCCTAATGATGACGTGTCTCCGGCGAACTCGCCGAAGAAAGCGGCTGATGGGGTTGCAGAGGTGGAGGAGCTCGACGAGGAGGCGACGCCGTCGGGGGAGAGCTCGGGGGTTGTCCTCTTGTCCGCGCCGGTGGTTGGCCACCGTGGTTTGGCAAGGAAGGTATTGCCGGACGTGTTGGGTTTACTAAATTCTCGTTTATGGGGGCTTTTGGGTTCCAATGTGTAGTGACTCGAGAAAAGAAAAATAAATAATATTTTTGTTGCAATTTTCAAGCTCTTCAATCAAGGAAAAACTTTAACAATTTTTTAACTATGATGTAGTTCAAGGATTGATAAGTGGGTCAGCTTTATTATCCGGTGATTATTTTATATTCATACTTTTCCAAGCAATTGCTGGCTTAGAGTCATTTTCTTGGGGAGGAGAAGTTGTTGGTTGGTTTCCGGGAAAATTTTCACAATCTTTTTAGTGATGTTGACACTTCAAGTAGTCTGCTTAGGAGCTAAGAATTTCTTGATTAGGTGAAGCTGATCCTTTTTGGGTGGGCCAAAGGCAATGTGTTTCTTTCTTAGCTTCTTTGTTTAATGGAGGATATATAGCTTTAATTAAATGAACTGCTTTATTATATTCGGTGCTTCTTTTATGAATGTCAATGGATGCCAGTTTCCTTGCTTTGTTTTGATTCCTTTTGGATCGAGTCTTTCCAAGTTTTTGTCTGTCCTTTGTACTAGTTTATCGTGCGTGGTGCACTAAATGTGGTTTAGGTACAATATTCATCACGATTAGGTTCTAGTGAAACTTCTAATTGCTCTCTTTCTAAGGGATTTTGTATTGAGAGATTCTAAAAGTTGGTGGATTGTAGATTTTGGGGTTGTGAGAAGGATGGATTACCAAGTTTGACTGTTGGAGAATGTGATACGAGGGTTTTATGATGATGGCTACCTTCCATTTATTACTGCATTCATTGGGTTGGGTCCTATGAGAATTTTTGTTTCTTTTATAGCTTTTAGGTTCTTACGATAAAAATAAATGCAAGGCCTTGAACCAATACCCCACGAGATTCGCCCTTACTAGTTAAAAACTGAAAAATGATTGAGGAACTTCTACAAGAAGTAAGCATGGTATGCGTATGTTTGTCATCCTGATCTGTTTTGGAGAGTTTACTTATATTCCTCAGGGTAATTAATTTTTAGGTGCGGTAGTCTGGCAAATCAAGGTGGGCAGTGGAGGTCAATATGAGTCAGATATAAGCCTGGCCTTGGTTGATTGAGTATGTTTTACTTATCCTGGGATGACATGTTATATTCTCTGCAATCTTGACTCGGTAAATTCAACTTGTTTCCCACATAGTCCATTCCATGAAGTTTGGAGAAAATGTTAAGATTTAAGTCGTAAATCATTTCAGTGTTAGAATTCTCCAATCTTAAAAGCTGAACAGCTGACTTATTACCATGTCATATCCAGCCACTCTACAGTCAGACATCATTGCATGAGAGTTGTCTAAAACTGGGGACATGGGAAACAAGAAAGCGCAATAGCCAAGAAGCAAGGGTCCAACTTTTGGTACCACTAAAAACGAATCAGGATTGGGAGGGACCTGATCATCGTTGCATTAGCCTGAAATTGCGAGACGACCCTTTTAGATTTTTGCACCTACTCATCGTCACTATCGGTGAATTGGTCTCTAATTGTTTTTCTTTTTCCTACACTTTTTAGTATAAATTGAATACAAAATTAAATTATGAAGTGATTTTTAAATTATATGATTTAAGTAAATTATTTAATAAATTAATACATTTGCCACACATTTTCTAGTATTTAAAGGTACTTCTAAAGTTGCGAAGAGTTGGATAGAAAACCACTAATAATAATTGAAGGCTTCGTTGGATCATTCTCGTGTTCCAATCTTAATCTGATCTTTATATTTGTGTGGATTATATATAAAGATGAGATTTAATAAATTTAATTAAAAATGAGATTTAATGAAAGAAGTTAAAAACTAATTAATCAAAATGGGAAATGAGATTTAATGAAATAGGGTAAATTTTGGTTAAGCGATTCCGATGATGGTATAAATGCTCTTGGGTTGGTTCATCTTCAGTATCCGGAAGAGTGTCAGAGCAACATTTACATTGTGACAAGCTGGTCCAGCACCTTATCAGATGTCAGTTGGATTGGTTCCAGAGACCGTCCATTTATTATAACCCTGCTAGCGTTTTAAAATCCAAGGAGAATAAACGTCTGATTTAAGAAAACCATACCTGATTGGATCAGATTGCTTATAGGTGAAACTTGAAACTATCGTTCTTTTGGTGCAGAGTCAATGTTATGAAACCAAAGAAAGGTCGAGATACATTAGATGGGCAATAACTGAAAGGTGAAAAAAGAACTTGGTTAACCTTCATATATCTTTTGTGTTAGAACTTGTTCTATTTCGTGTATTTAGCTTATGAATATAGAATCTAAGTTTTAATTGCCACAACTTAAACTGATATGTTTCGCTATATAAATTAATGTTCTGTCTGTTTATCGACTACTAACATTGCACTCTAGACTAATGTGTATTTTAGATTTGAAGGGCGAACAGTTACTTGAAATGTTCAATCCTTATCCGTCATTCTTGATAATTATATCAGTGAACCTTACCAGTTATTAATTATAAGAAAAACTACAGAAAGCTGACCATGAAATAAACTGTTCTGGAATTATGCCTTTGTTTTGTTCTCTGTCTACTTTGGGGAATCCATGACCCAACTCATTATAAGTTGGAAAGAAAAAAGAGCAAAATGGTTACTTTGCGTACCCCCTAACTTGAATTCAAATTAAACCTAGTCTCAGCTCTTTGAACTGTGGCTCCAATAAATTAACTTTATAACGAGTGATTATCTTGTTAAAATATAACTTTCCCTACATGAAGAGCAGTCGATTTAGACTGCTTGTGGGGAAGCTTGTTTGAATGTTTGCATGAGCTGAAAGCCTGTCAGAAGCTGCATGAAAAAAATCCATACATGAACCTTGACTTCCATGACAAAAGAGTAGGTAATTTTAGATGAGGCTGGAATGATTAAGATAGATGATATTTGTTTATTACAAAGCTAATTGTGCTTGGAATGGAACTACCTCTACATTACTCATCTAATCTCAAACTCAACTCATAGCTACAACCACTAAGAAAACAACAAAAGAAAATGTTCAACTTGATTTCCTGTCAGATACCCCATTAACCTCAATAATACATAATAGCTTTTCATTTCAAAGGCTGTTGTTACTACTTAAGAGCAATAAGTTCTATATCCACTTCTCTAAATTAAATTATTAAGAGTTTCACATCTTTTGTTCTCACTTTTTCCTCCAACAGGAGCATTTAAATTTATAAAAATGAGCTTAAAAATTGTAAAATCACCAAAATAAATACTAAAGTCAATCCTCTCGTAGTTCCTTTAACACTAATGTAGGAATCACTTTCTGTTAACAAGGAACGAGAGAAGATGATACAATCTTTACAGAGAAGTCAATGAAATGTCTGAGATAAAATAGACCATCAAATAGCCAATCATAATCATCGATGGTAGTAATGATAGTGCTGCCTTCGGTGCCATGTGGTGTGAACGGAAGATGGTTTCAGCAGAATGTTGGTGCCAAAGAGCGTAGACAAAGGAGATCCACAATGAGCAGACATCTCGTCTCTCTTCTAGTTGTCGTAAATTCAATTAACTAGTAATGTTGGTGATATTATAATGATGCCAAATACTTGTGTAACTAGTTGATAGTGTTGCTCCTTTTCGGCGAATCAGAAGAAGAAAGATAAGGAAGACACTGTAAAAATCGTCTTTCTTAATTCCTTGGAAGCTTTTGTTACAAGGGATCGAAAGTGAATCGGTGATATGGGGATGTTTGTCTTCCCCACTTGGATCTGTTGTAGCACTTGTTGGCTTGTTGCTGATGCGCATTAAAAAAACTCATCATTAATTGTAAACTTGACAATGATTTTACCATTTGGTTTATAATCCAATCACAGATCAGTTTCAGTTGGGAGTTTCTGGCTTGGAGTACTCAAGCTGAAGCTGACTTGACAAGAAGGCTATTCCGAACGTGCATTGCTAGCTTTTGTCGATAAACAACGTTATTAGTGCTTGAGATGCATAAACTTTGTTTACATTGAACAATTGCAAAATGTTTCTTGTCCACTGGACTTAAACAATTGTACCAGATTAAGTATTGGACATTGCAGAAACCAGTTTCAAGGGATTTCCAAGAAAAAATTTTCAGAAAAGCAAAGCCCGTACGACTGTTTTTATCTTTGCAATCAAAAACCAGAATTATAGGACTCTTCCCGCATTCTTCCTCTAGAAATATATGAATACAAAAACATTCCGTTTGGTACAGATTGGACTACTTGGAAGATCGAAACCACGTTTCGCATTCCAATGACTACATAAGTAGGCCCTGAGCATAAAGCATATAGAACTTTGTCCAGAGTTCGGTAGGGGCTTCCATGCATGATCGGCGTTACTAGCGAGTACTATATGCACAATCCAAGACCATACAAGTGTAAGGCTTGAGATTACCATTTGAAATATCATCCATAACAATCTTAGTGGTAAAGATCACTCGTTGAGACAAGTTCGATCGTTTGGGATTGATCAACCTTCTGTAGAATCAGCACGTAAGGATCTTTCAGTATGCAAGAGGAGTAGGGACATTGACATTGACAAGCAACCACAAAAGCTTTACCCTATCTACTTGCTTGATATTGTTACCAGCTCAATTGAAGTCCTCTTCTCAACAAAGGTATGAAGAGGATAGTCCTACCATCTTCAAAGTAGATTCGAAAACGACCCAGCACAAAGACATATAAGCACCATAACTGTGCGTCCAAATTACCTTATACCACAGTGGGTATCTGCGTAGAGGCTTGAATAAAAAGGTTCAGGTGGGGATCAACATGCCTTATTTGATGTTTCCCGAGGTCGGCTCCTTTCATTTTTGTGCGAAATTTGTCATGCCAACTTCGTATTTTAGCATCCTGTTGCGTACCTAAAAGAGAATAGCACAAAACTTCACCCGGCCCCACAGTTGCGGCATATCATCTAACTACAACTTGGATGCCTAAGCACATGGTTTGGTTTTGGTCTGCGCAGCTTTCAGGCTTTTCCAGGGCGTTTCGCTTGTTTGGAAAGTTTCCTTTAGTTCGTTGATGTACTATTCTCATCAGGAGGTTCATTAGCTTCGAGTAATATACTAAATTCAGTGATGTAATAAAAATTGACGGTGGAAAGCAGAATCGAGATATTGAATTGGTGTGGTGCTTTTTTATCTGCTCTTAACAGTTTCTACAATAAATAGGCTTGGAAATCATTATAGTTAATGGTTATTTAAATTGTTAGACGTTAAGGCAAAGCAGGAACTGCTAAACCTAATTGATAGATAAAGCGTTTAACCATATCTGCATATTGCAAAATAAAAAGCTTATACAATGCAGTATAATAAACGCTACGAGATTATGTTCAAATAAAAGCTTTTCATGATGTAATGCGGTTTTCTAGTTTTATTAATTATTAATGAGTAGAAACAGAGATATTTGGTCTGATCAAGGATGACATTATTGCATTTTGTCTCAGAGCTAAAAGCCCTTTTCTCAGTTATCACCTCATGACTCTTATTCATAAAGGTGCAGGCGGGGCACCCCGAATTTTCCAAGCCAGGAGGCCTGGTCCGGATAAGCTAAACAAAGAGAAAACACGTATCAGAAGTTGGTATAGGTGCTATAGTGATAATCATTATAGTCGTGGCAAGTTCACCACCCCACAGAGAAAATGG
>JANSVA010000003.1:8071887-8089570 GCA_025504915.1 Erythroxylum reticulatum
GCCTTGTTCTTCATCTCTTCAAATTCCGACATCAAAGTCCCTATCTTTGTGCGTGGAGTTTTTACCACCTAGTTAGTGGCAGAATATTAGCAGAATTAACCAATACAACTAAGAAATTTCATACTCCTAAACTTGCCAAAAGTAGAAATTGCAGATTGAAGCTAGACATACCTGGCATTAGGGGGACTAATATCCTTAATGACATCTCCTAATATATATATGCAACATATCGGGTGTATGTAACCATTCCAAAAGGATTGTTCTATGGTCATTCAGCACAGGACTGTTTGCGTGATATGATCTAGAGCAAATGATGCAGTAGAATTCATCAGTTTCGCGACAAAACTGAGTATATGTTTACAACGAATCTCATAAGATCTGGACACACAGTCCATTTGGCCACATGCTTTGATCTTGAAAATGAATAGCCAACCTAAATCTTGTAACTTTCTTATTGTTTTTGTCCAGCCACCTACAACTCGGATCCTTGGAGGTTTGCGGGAAACATTTGCCCTCTTATTCACAAACAGTTATATCTTCTGATTATGTAAAGTCCCTCCTATTCTCATCACGGAAGCATTTATCAAAGTACGCGCATTCTGAAGGACGAAAAAGATGAAGGTATAGAACACTGTAGTATTTGTTCTTGGAAAGAAATTAGGACTTACTCTTCGATTCTTCATCACCTAAGTATCGCATTCCCATTCATTGCAGCTCCTTGGTTGGATGCACCGTAAGCTATGGAATCATAGTAGTGAACCACTAAAGGAATTCGCCATTGGTGAGCTCTGTTCCTCCTGATTATTCTTACTGATTCTTCTAAATATTTCCGTTTCCATTGGCATAATAAAAACACCTGTTTCGTGTTTTATGATTGTTGAGACACTATCTACGAACGAACAAGTAAAGATGCAGAATTAAAAGTTTGTCATGTCTAGGCTAGATGGTATACTGGTGTGAAATACTGATATAGTTTGCTGTCTCTTTTCAATCTGCCAGTACTCATAAATAACTTACCCATTTCCTAATGTGGGATGACACTCTCTCGGGAAGGAAACAGATATGACAAGGCAATTATAAGATTAGTTAACCAAAAAAACCGATTTGTGTTGGTTGAACATAAATTGTGGTCAGACAGGCACATACTGAAATTCCATAACGCAATGGTGGAATATCTATATACCCTGGTTTATCTAACATTTCTTGTGTCAGGCCATGCTTGCAACTGTCTTACAGGACAGCCATCACTTGATGATGAACAACACTACCTAAAGCCGAACACACCTTTCAAGCAAGCTCAGAAAGACCATTTCCGAAAATCTTTTGCTGGTTTAGAAGCAGCCAGAGAGGAAGAAGAGGAAGAATATGAGGAAGAATCATCGGCAGCAATGTCTGAGCTGTTCCATGGTTTTCTTGCAATTGGAACACTCGGTTCCGAACCAGTCAATACTGATCCATCAACACCAACATTCCCAATATCTGTTGAGAATATCACCGAAAAAGAGACTGAAGTTACAGAGAATGACCTGAAGCTCATAAATGATGAGCTGGAGAAAGTTCTGGTGGCTGAAGCTAGAGAAGATTGCTGCAATGATTCATCAGGAAGAAACAGTTATGTTAGTGTTGGGAGGAGCAGTCACTGTAGCACCATAACGCTTAGCGGCAAGCCCATGGAAGGTCAAGACAACAATGGGAATGGAAGTACAATCTGTCCACTTCAGGGATATCTTTTTGGTTCAGCAATTGAACTGTCAGAGACAACAACTGTGGCAAAGAAGGAACATAGAACATCCCTTGGTGAGCTGTTTCAGAGGACTAAACTAGCAGAGGACAATCCTGGGGGAAAATTTGATCGGGACGAGAAGCGCACCGAGAAAGAAGCTGATAAGTCTGCTGTGCATCTCGTGAAAAAGATACTGAAGAAGAAAATGTTAAATGCTTCTTCTAGGAGTTCTACTGCAGCTGGTGGTGGAACTGTTGATTCTGCTTCAGCAGACACAAAACTGAATAAGGTATATGACAAGAGACATTTCAAGTCAAATATTTGCCAACGAACACCCACGAGAACATTCACAATAGCTCTCAAACAACAAATCTGAAGATTTGTTTATTAACTATTTTCCATTTGTTCCATATTGATCATATGCCAATTCCACTGTCCTCTTTATCTGTCTGACTATGCATAATACCCATGTCCTGCAGATCCTGCAGATGTTTCACAAGAAAGTTCATCCTGAAAGCTCAGTATCTAGGCGGAAGATGGATAAGCCCCAGAAGAATGATAATAGGAAGAGCACATCCAACGGAGCACCCAACAATGGAGTTCATATGGTTCCGGATGAAGACATGACTATACCTTCCTATAGAGCTTTACCAAAAAGAAGTTTAAGGCGCTACAAGAGTCAGTCTAATCCACCCCAATGTCTGCTAATTGGCAATGACTCGAATGGAACCGGGGAATGCTGGATTAAGACAGACGCGGAATGTAAGTACTCGCTGTGTTTCATGATACTGAAGTGATCAATCTTCCATAAAAATTGTGATCAGCTTAACGTTAATTTGTATAGATGGATGGGAACAATCTTCAGGAAAACACTACTTAGAACTAGAAAAGCTTGGAACTTTGGTCCAACACACTCCATCCATAAGATTTTGTATCACACCTAAGCAATTTGTGCCATAAAAAATTTGTGTTTTGGCTCTAACCTCTGCATGAAGCTATCCTAACCCGGTTGCATGCTTTGCATTGTAGACCTCGTATTGGAGCTCTAATGGCAGACGAAGCTGGAATCAACAATGGTATCACGTTGCCATTTTTTATTATCCAGAAGTACTATATGGTGCTCGTCATAGAACTGTACTCTTATGCGTGATTATGGCGGTGATAATGTGAGTGTGTAAGTGCTACAAATAAAGAGAGGTAGTTCAATCCTCCCTGAAATTTGCCTAGTATTTGATGAATAGCTGTTAATCTACTTTGTAGTCCATGTACTTCACCTATTACTGATTATCACCTTATCATATCCCACTTCATAAATGTTATGCGACTGCCCTTTTGAGCTGGATTTTCACTGACACTGAACCGAATTGCTTAAACTTGATTGTTTTATTTAAACTACTGTTAATATATTCGAACTCTCGTCTCCAATTTAAAATATAATATAATCGTATATTAATACGGAAAAAGGAAGTCTTAATTGAACTTTTAGATGATTTATTCATACAAGTAAATGAGTTTTATTACATTCAAATTTGAGAATTTAATACACAAGTCTAAAATTAAGAAAATTTCATTTATTTATTTTAATAAAAGAGTTTATGCCACATTCTTAATGAATGCCTTGCTTCATCTACACTACAGCCTTAATTATGTAATACCAATGCTAGTTCCAGATGAGATGCTTCCTAGTTAACTATGTATTAGTTAATATGTCCGACTATAATGAATTTTGACCCAAGAGGAAAGCGATAGACGTTTTGTAGGGAATATCGCCACCAATGATTAACTGGATGGACACTGTATTATTATCAAGGTTAATCAACTTTCTCCTACGATAAAAATTCACAGTCCGTACAGTTTCCCTTATATCTTGCACGAAGTTATCAGCAACGGAACAAGTGTTGATGATGCGATCATATTAGCAGAATTCAGCATATCTTTTGGCAGAGTATACTGTTTTTTGAAATTATTGTATCAAGAAGATTAGGAAATAAGAAATATTATAAAGAAAGTATAGAAAAGAGAGAATAAAAAAAAGAAAATACAATTTTTATGATTAATAACTCTTCAAATATTAGTATACATTTTTATATCAGATTAATAGTATTTGAACTAATATCAAAATCTTGGGTGGCACTACAATAAATCTGTAGTTTACCGACGGCAAACGCAAGTAAAACGATGAATAACGACATCGTTAATACGGTCATAGGTAAATTTAACGACGAACATTTTATGTATCATTTCGTCGATAAAATATACTGACGGACAGATGTAACCGTCGGTAAATTTTACCAACAGAAGGCTTTTCCAGTCGATACATTTGCCGATGGAAAAAGATGAACGATCGGTAAACTGTAGTTTAGATAATTGCAAAGGTTTCAATATTACCGACGGAAGAAAAAAAAATGGCTGGTAAATATCATACAGTTTACCGACAGTTTAAGGTGTTCCGTCAGTAAATATAGTGCTTTTTGCGACGGTATTTTATATTTCGTCAGTAGATAAAAGTAAGAAATTTTTTAAAGTAAAAGCCGACATTAAATTTTATTTCATGTTCTTATGATAAATGCATAATTTCAACAGTTATGAATTATCTGTGCATAATAATTTTATTTGTTTATATACTTAATTTGTTTAAACAGAAAGTTGATTGATGATTTAATGTTAAAATTATCTTAATTGATAATAAAAAAATTACAGTGTACATAATAAGTCTTTGTAATTCAAAGCAAATGACTATAACAATCATAATGTCCTGATGACCGCCGGTGCTCTGATGTAACATCTTGTTCCTATAGTAAGAGTTAGACCCCTAAGATACGGCAAATGTGAGATATCAATGATGGATTAAGAAAAATGCATCTCATATTCATGCACACTTTAGCATACACGCAATAGAATTTGAATTATTTTGAACACATTTAAATGGTTGTACATTCACTCATTGACATTTTCTGGGTATAATTGATTATTAATGTACTTGTATTAAGAATTGTGAATTAATTGTATTGAAAATCGATGTGGAGAATATATGTATTGATTTATAAATTTTGATGAATTTTGGAAAAAAATTTCCGAAAATGTTGAGTATTATTAGACTAAGAAAAATGTCATTTGGCAAGTAAATTAATAAAAGGAAATAGAAATTAAAGTCAAATGATATTGGAGAAATTTTATAAACGACTTTAGAATTTTTGAGAAAATGATATTGAAAATTTAGAGACAATTGGAGTAAATTTTAGGAGATGGTTGAACTAGCTTAATAAGATAAACTAGTTTGAAGCATTAGGAATTGAACCAATGGATAAGTGACATATGTCATTTGTCTTGTTTAAGTTGTACTATACAATTATATTTGGAAGACCCAGTTACTATGTGGATCTTGTCTCTTCTTCGAGAATTTTATTTATCTTATGGAAGCTTCATTCTTTCAGAAAAATCTCTCACCCTCACAAAGAAAGTTTTGCTCTCACTTTTCACTCACCATCTCTTTTTGTTATCTTCTTCACTATAACCGAAATACCTAACCCTACAACCTCGAACTGTTGATGATTGGGTGATGTTGGAAAGCTAGGGCTCACATGATTTCAAAGATTTTGGAGCTTTAGACAAGTAAGCAATTTATGGTTCTTTATGGTTGCATAAGATGAAATATGCATCATGTTAGTTATACGTTGAGGATATAAAATGAAAATGTACATGTGCTGAAACGTGAGTGAAAAACCAAAGCATACAACATGTGTCGATTTTTCAAATTTGAGGATAAATATGTTACAAGATAGTGTAGAAATGACTTCTTAATTAGAAAGATCAATGAAAATATGCATGAGAAGAGTACAAATAGATATGAAAGAAGGAGATGCGAATTCTGATGGTAGGTCTTGACGCTGCTGGTAAGACCACCATCCTGTACAAGCTTAAGCTTGGTGAGATCATCACCACCATCCCCACCATTGGGAAAGAACCCTACAACCTAACAAAATAATTGATTAAACTGCACTCCTCTTTCAACACATTGGTTCAGGTTTGACGCTGGATTAGGGAGTAGAGATGGCAACTTCTGTGCTTCGTCTTCATCATCGAAGAGACCTCTGCACTAAGGTACATTCTCTGCATATGATATTCTGACACTAGTTTGCTATTCGGTTGGTGGATTTCTTCTTCACACTCACTTGGGAGGAAGACATGGGCAGCAACAGGGAATCCGCATCATCAGGTACCTAAAATATGTTTTTACAGCTAGCTTTTAATCTTTTTAGGCGAGCTTGCTGCCTGTTGATACAGGACCTATGCCTTGGCCATTCTACATAAGTGGCAAAGGCCATTTCTAGAGGTAAGGGGTGGCACTTGCCAGCTATCCTTCTAGTTGTTTATGTGTTTGTAGTTTATGTCAGTGCGATCTTTGTTTTGTGCATGTAAGTTGTCCTTTAGGCATTTTTTTAAATCCTCTTGTGTGGGTTGAATCACGTAGTGTCAATTCTTAGACGAGGTTGGCTGCTATGTCCATAAAAGTCTATATTTCCCTGTTTTTCGGTTGGAATAGCCTTGTATTCATAAACGTTCTGGTAACTGGGGTAATTGGGACCTAGATCATGAACAAGTTTTGTGCTTATGTTTAGTCTGTGAACGACCAAGAGCACCAATTTTTAACATTTTTAGAAGACGACTTTAAGTGGATGGATGCTCTTTTCTTTTCGTAAGGGATTTCGGTGCAATTGCTTCTACACATTTCTTTGTTCCTGTAATCGCAGAGGTGGGTCACAACTCGCCAAACAATGCACAACTACATGCACGACAAACGAGAACGTACAGCTGCATTGCGTAGGATTCTCCTAGCACATCACAAGTAGTATCCGCAAGAAGATTTCTCGAGCATCCTGACAACTTTGGTCGTTTTCCATGCGAAACTTTCAGTCTTTTTCCTGTTACAAACTGTTGGTCCCCCGCTTCTTAGCCTAGCGTTTTAATTTAGTGGTATATATCTAATTTGGTGCTTCACTCTTCTACCGACAAGCCTTCACCCTTTTAAAATTGCACCTTTCATATATTTTGACCATTTGCTCTGGTATTGCCTCAATATTATATTTTCTCTGCAAGTTTATGTTTTGGCAAGCGTGGATTTCACTTCCTGGACCTCATTTGCAGGCACATTTCAGTCAGGTCTTAGTATACTTTGCCGATTTTTATATGCTTTTACGATTGGGCTTTTGTTTTTAACACTATCTTCTTTTTTGTTATGATTATAGTATTATTAATACTTTAGTGGTATATATATCTCTTTATATATTAATTTAGTGTTATATATATATTTATTTTATTAATATATTTTATTATTATTATTATTATTATTATTTGGAACTTATTATTATATACTTCGTGTAAATTTTATCTACTTAATATTTTATTGTGCTAGTTGTGCCTTTTCTTTTTGTACCATGCATCACTCTTATTATTGTCTTATTTGTATGTGAGTCTACCAGAAACATCCTCTCTACTATGTAAGGGCAAGGCTGCGTACTATCAGATTTCTCCAGACCCTGCTTCATTGTGGAACTTCAAACTGGGTGATGATGATGATGATGATAATGATGATGATGATATATATACATACATACATACGTGAATATTTTGAATGTTTTAAAGATGACCAAAAGAATGGTTTTAGAGTTGAATAATAGTTGTGAGATGATGGTATGAGGTGCGAAAGATTGTATAAATGATAGTTAGAGGAAGAAAATTAAGAAAATACAGAGAATAAAGTGATAGAAAAATGTACAGAGAATGATAAAGTGTAGACCATGAAGAGGATGACCTAATGATTTTAATAATTTTTGAGTAAACTTGCATAATTAGGGGTACCGTGAATTAGTTGAATAAAAATGGAGTGGAAAAACTAGAAATGGAAATTGAAGTGTTGAATTTAGTGAAGAAAGACACATAGAGAAGTTGGATGTGAATGAAACAAAGAAAAGATAAAGAGAGGTAAAATTTTGATATGAAACTTCCTTGATTAAACTATATTGATCTAGGATGAATTTGACAAGTTGTCTTTATGGAAGTTGTAGCTTGTCTTTCTAGCTTTCCAACGCTATAAAGTATGAAAATTTTGGATATCGGAGTTAAAAGTTATGGTCCTTATAAGTGGAAATGCTTAGGAGTATAGGACGTATGGTCTGGTGAGAATTCTTCGTTTGGTGAGGACATATCTTCTGGTGAGGATGCTTCGTTTGGTGAGGACACTTCGTCTAGTGAGGACGCTTCTTCTGGTGCAATGTTTATCTGATCCTATAATCTGGTCACATTTTTGACCTTGTAGATGATCAAATTTCACTTCGGAGTCTTCCAAAAGTTGTAGATCTAGAAGTTCTCATTCAAACCATCTAATAATGACCCTAATCCGAGGTTTGCAGAGGAAGTTATGTCAATTCTCCCAAAGGAGGTACAATATGATTGAGGACAAAAACATACTTAATTCTTTTAGCCATAACTTCATCACTTGACCTCCAAATGAAGTGATTCTTAAAGGAATAGATTCCTAATACATTTTTGCTACCTCCCTTAAAAATTGGTAACTTTTGATGTGGATTTGAAAAGTTTGATCAAATGAAATTGTGGGAATTTGTTGGAATAGTGTGGATAGGAATATCTTATTGAACACACTTTAGTATTTTGATTATATTTGGATCTGTTGGATTCCAAATGTGGTGATTTTTTATTTGGAGTAAAATAGCAAAATAAGGCTACAAATCATATGAAAAAGTAGAATTGTGATTCTGTCTATAAGATGTTCAATTTATGGTTGGAAGTTGTATATAATCAACTGTTTTAGATAAGAGTAGTCCAAAAATATTTGAGGCATATCTTCCAAATTACTGAACCAAATTGAATGATTTTGGTGTCAATAGAAACATAAGACATATAGGAACAATTTTCTAGAAGAGAGTATTACCAAATTACTTATTTTTCATTATCGAAAGGATTAAGAAAAGTATACTAGAAAGTCAGTTTTTAGGAAAAATCTGAAAGCGATACAATGAAAAATGAATTGTGATTTCAATGGTTTTAGTGAGGAATAAACCTAAGTATAAATTATACTTAGATGTGTTTTGATATGAGAATGATTTTGTGTTGAAATTGATGGAAATATATCCAGGATTGTCATTGAGCATGCATTGTACATAGTCCATATATATATACAATTATGCATAAATAAATGCTTAAAAGTGTGTAATTATTAACGTGTGTGCAACATGTGTCTTGCATAAATGGGTTGTGTAGGTTAAATCTTCACATTCAGGCGTTTCCAAAATTTGAAAGCAAATGCTAATCTGGAGTGTACTGTGAGTAGACCTAGATGGTCTCATTTCATTGTTTGTTTTGTTTGAATTTTTGTATTGATTGACTACTGAATACTCATATGAATGTAATTGATTGTGTTGAATTCTAGACAGAAGGTCCAATGATTGTGAAATATGGATGAGATATTGAAGTACTACTTGCATGTGAATGTGATGAACTAAATGTTCTATGATATGATTGATTGAAAATGTGAGATGCATTCCATATATGAATGCATGATCAGATAATGAGAGTTGTGACCAGAGTAACCACCAATCAGAGCTTAAAGCTCAAAGTGTGAAAAGAGCCTCGAGCTCAGAAAGTGATTCAGAGCTTAAGGCTCAAATTATGAAAAGAGTCTCGAGATTAAAAAGTGATTCAGAGCCTCAGGCTCAACGTTTAATGAGCCCAATATCTATAATAAATACGGGACAGTTTAAGCACTCTGTCACAACAAAGTAATAAATGGAAAGTGGGTATCATGTGCACTACATATGCATAATATGAATGATTAAAGTGTATTGAGTCTAAAATGTGAAATGATGTGAATGTGAATTATGTGTTATATGACTAGATGAGCCATCGATGATGGTCACTCATTAAGTTCGCAAAACTCACCCAAAATTTGCAAATATTTTTCAAGATCAGAAGAATATCCCGTTAGGCAAACGGGAGTATACCTACAGCATGCAAGTAAGGGATAGAGATCGGGATCAGTTCGCGTCTGAATTGTATTTCTTTCATTTTGTATGAAATTGTATATTCCGCAACTTTTGTATCAAATTATGTATTTTGAAAGTTTTGTAAAAAGATGTATATGATTATGTTGTAATGTAAAGACTTTGTGACTAAAGTGTTTTGTTTTTATGAAAGGGCCCGATTTGGTTATCGATTTTCGCATATTATGTTTATGATTTAAAAAAAATTTTACACTGAGTTTTGATTGATTCAGTGTTCTAGCATGCCACCCTTGCGGGGCACAGACTCGAATATAACGCGCGATGTTGGGTACGAGTCTTGCGGGAGTGGGGTTGCTACATCTGAGATGGTACCCCTTGCCTTCAGCTCATCCATCTCTTGTCTTAGCTGAGCTATGATGCCTATCAATCTGTCCACTGTTGTCTGAAGCCGATTGACTTGATCGGTTTGCGACCATCTACTAGATGTTACTATACTAGACGTGGAGGATTGTGAATAACATGTATTCACAAATGAACCTAGCTCGAAGATCCTTCCACGACAGTCCCTACCACCCACATCATCAAGATACGTATGAGTCTCATCAACAAGTTGTTCCTGCTGAGACTATCGCTAAATGGTTTCTTGTATTTGGTCCTATTAGGAAACAATGTTTATATTAGTAAGTGATAATTATTAAGAAATAATAATAAAACATTAATTACATATACATTCAGTTCTCTAAATCGACTGTTTTATTGTGACATTTGTGGGGATAATCATTACATTCATTAATTTCAGGCACCAAACTATATATGGGAGCATCCATATTACATGTAAAACTGGCTTGAGAATACACTGTATGAGAATACTTATAATTTAGACTAAAGTAACCTTTACACTGATGCATGGAACTATTATGGTTTAGCTGAATGTTTTTTTAAGAAATTAAATAATATTGATTAAAGAAAAAAAAGGAATACAAAATTGGGAGAGACAAAAGACTTATCCATCAACTAAAAATGACAACGTTACACCCAAATAACTAGCCCCACATAAGCGGTAATGTTCCAATGCACAAATTTAAACCTATCGTTGAGACCAAAATGGGAAAACAAAAACCCAATCCCCACAATTCTCTTTCAAACTTTTACCAATTAAGGTTGGAGTATCAACGATTTCCACCCTCTTGGGGCTCCAAAAATGAGCTTAGAGACAAATCAAGAGAATGTCCAAGCAATTAGGTTTTTGCCTAGCCTTATACCATGAACGCTTCAGCCTATCCTTTGGTGATTAAAAGGTAAGATAGATCCTCCATAAACCCATATTTGTCTTCTCTGTATTTCATATTTAAATCTAACCGATGCAAGATAATTAAATCTTCCCTTCTTGTCTCTTTATGTACTAGGACATTGGTTGAGTGTCTCGAATACCGTTTCCAACCCCGATGGCATTTCCCTTGAGTGTTAGCTGAGCGGTAAGTCCCCCTTTAATGCCTATTATTAAGAAATATTAGCTTTGAAAAACTTCCTACTATGTTTAGTCTGCATGCTTCTCTAGACTCTCCATACATTAGCAAGTTGAGATTAGCACTCCTTGATAGAGCTAGAGGAGATAACCTGTTCTCTGACTTTATCAAAAATGCACTCTCTTATCTAATGTGAATTTGTACTGATGTTTTGAAACCTACGTATGTTCCTTTTCGCCCATATTTCCTTAATGCAAGTCCCAAAGGAAAGTAGGCAGATAATAGAATTAGGATGGGAAATGAACTTTAGTCTAATAAACCATTGTAGTATCACTGTGAAAAGTGTTTAGGGACCAAAAACATTTATGTCTTATCCAAGACCAAATGTCTCTGAAGAAGGGACACTCAAAGAATAAATAGTCCCTATTCTCTTGTCCTGAGTTACACAGGACATAAACCTCATTTGAATTTAGGATAGAAAGTATATCCATAGAACTAAGCTTGTTTAAGGTAGTGAGTTATAAGATTAATGCGGAGCTAGGCAATAGCTTTTGATGCCAGACCACTTCATACCATTCCATTTTGGCATTTCTCCGAAACAACCATTCCCTACAACTTTTTGTTGTGAATAAACCTTGTAGATGGTTTCTCCAAATATATTTGTCTGGTATCAACAAGTTAGGGGAGTAGTTAGGTTATAGGTAATGAATTTTTTCCAGAAATTCCATCCATTAACCCTCCCTAGTAAAGGCCTTAACCTTAGTAGTTGAGGGAAGTTGGTTCAGTGATTGAATAACATTCTGATTCCTGATTCCTAATTAGTTGTCCATTTCATGTCCAATTGCCATACCAAAAACTCTGCCTTCACTCTATCCCCTATCTTGCATGAAATTTCAGCCGAATGTTTATAACAACAATAGTAAGAAGAACATCCAACAGATACATTATTGAATGGCCTTAACAAAAGTGAAGCTAGCAATGGCAAATTCAAAGAGGGATTTTCTTCACCGGAACACATTGAGCTGAATAAAACATATTGTTTATGCTTATTAAAACCTTAGAGTGAAGAGGAGCCAAAGTTCGACTTCATAAATGAAGTTGTAATTCAACAAGAGAATATAGTTGAAGACGACGAGGAGATTTGAAGTAGAGTAAGAAGCCTCTGTCTAAAAAGAGGAAGTATAAGAGCGGCAAATGTGATTAAGGAAGAAAAAGAGGAGGAAACCCTATCCAAGACAAGAAAGTAGAAGAGTGGAAAAAAGTGATTGAGGAAGAAAAAGAGGAGGAGCCAAATAAGGAAACTATTGATGAATTACTAGTAGTCACCCTAAGTACAGATGGTTTCTGTTTCCTATAAGATAAATTATTTGAGTCATCTAAAGATTCAAGTAGTTTTATTATTCCTTATTTTATTAACAGTTTGTTATCAAAAGGGGCATTAATGGAGTCGATTGGATTTACTATTTTGATACATTATATCTTTATCTTACAAAATATGGCTTATTCACAGGCTACTAAATTGCTATGTGGAGAAACAAGTGGAAGCAAAGCACTAATTATAGACCTAGGTTGACAGTAAATATGAAAGGTACATCAATTTAATGATGTTAAGCAAATGCTACTTGGGAGGAAACCAAAGAATTAGGATATATTTTAATTTTATTTCATTTTGTTCCATTTTGGTTTTAGTATAAGATTTTATTGATTTTTTATGTGTATTATGTTAAAATTAAAAAAAGCATCTCGAGTTGATTTTGCATATTTATCATGTTTATGGTATGTGTGTTAAGTTTCGTAACTTTGAGTGACCAATTTTTAAATTTTCAAACTTTTGTTTTGGTATACACATGGTCATATAGACCTACACGGTCTCTAGACTCGACCGTTTATAGATGAAACTTAGACTTATATGGTCTTTAGACATGACCGTGCATATGTGAAACTTTTAAAATTTTCTCACACACCCTCATAAATACTTATACGGTTGTTATACATGCTTGTATAGACTTACACGGTCAGTCATATGATTATGTATATGACCATGTAAGTTCACATTCAATAAGCAGCGGTGTCAGAGTGACTAGATAGGCGAGAAGCCTTGATAGATGGATACATGAGGTTCTAGTACAGATGACGGGACATCTTGGGATATTCATCCCACCTCCACCTTCTAGAGCGGCTGCATCTTCTTCAACTCTGTAGCTATATGAGGCTCTAAGACTCTGGGATCCTTCGACGAGTGACATATCGAGCTCACCGAGGGGCTAATGGATGCTTTATTTTGGTTTTTCTTTTCTTTCTTTTATTATTTGTGTATTTTTTCTTATTTTATTTTGTCTGAACATTAATGCAATATTATTTTATTTTATGTTATTTTTATTTCCATGTTCTTTATTTATTTTTTATCATTATTTTCTTTTATTTTTATCCTCTTTTGTTTATATTTTGCAAGGCTGGATGTATATAATATAGGATGGATCTTCCTCCAATTCAAGACTTTTGTACATCTTATTATTCAGGGTATCAATTCAAACCTTTCTCATTTTTTTATGTCTTATTGTTATTTTATTTTTATGTGCTTCAATTGTGTACATTGGGGATAATATACAATTCTAAGTGAGGAGATGAGATTTCAAATGTCCTAAGTTTATTATGATATTTTTATTAATTTCTTATTAACTAAAATCCCGATTTAGTTCAAATATGTCCACATTACTTTAGATCATTATTGATTATTGAATTAAACTTGTTGTTATAAGTCATATATTTAGTAATCATTAAGATAATTAATTTGAATAAAAATTGAATATTATTTACACACATAAAACCCTTTTGTGAGCTTTGAGCCTAAGAGTAAATACATCACTATTTAAAGCTCTTTAATTCTTTAGTGCGTGTTATCATACATAGTTGGATGATTCTAGAACTTGCTTTTATCATCCATATTGAGACCATATCCGTTAAATTAGAAACATTGAAATGATAAATACATTTAGATTTAACTCTTTGTTTTAACTTATTTTCTTGATTATTAACCTACTATATATTTTATCCCTTAAGAGTAACCACTTTAGAGACTTAGCCTTTTTATTGATTATAACCACATTAATAACCTTTACCTCATTTTTCTTGAAAGCCTCTTCATTATTTTTGAACTCTGAAGGATTTTTATTTACTTGATTGTTTGAAATTAGGATATTATTAAAGAATTTTAAACAGGTCCAATATTTTTTTTGATTATTGATATATGGCGAATGCTCAAAAAATGAAAAAATGTTGCGATCATAAAAAGAAAGAAAGAAAAATCAGTGCTAAAGTTATTGTACCAATGGAATTATGGTATGAAGGACCAATGTTGTGAAGAACTAAGTTTCATGTAATTTTGCTTACATAAAATTCCTTCAATAGTATTACCCCTTTTATTATTCCTATGTTACCCTTACCTAAGCCTTTTTAAAACCTTGTAACAAGACCTTTTGTTTTTTGTTTCTAGTTTACTTATAAATGGTGGAGATATCATTTTATTGAAAATTATGGTTAAGAATTCATCTATGTATTGATTTGAGGGTTCCTACACTTTCCACTCTAAAAACTTTAAGTGTATTGAGTGAATCCTTGGTGAAGGTGTGAAAATTTATACTTTTGATTTCAAAAAGATTATCAATGTGAATTATTGTTGATATTGACTTATGAATCTTAGTTCTAAGATGACTTGAATCTAATTGTATGTTAATTTAATTGATATGACATGATATTTAAGGTATAGATGGACATGTTGAGATTAATAAGAGATGAATGTTTGTAAGTTTGATGATTTGGATTATGATTTGCTTTAGGACAAGTAAAAGCTTAAATGTGAGGATATTTAATAAACAATTAATTAACCATATTTATATACCCATATTTAATGTGTTTTGCTTATTATTTAATAATTTTATAGTATTTTGGTACTTATTTTGCTTCAAGTGTGTTTATAGGTGATAATTGCCTTCATAGACCAAAAGTAGAAGAATTTGGGTGAAATCGTAGAATAAAATGAAGATTTGAAGCAACTTTGGAGATACACGAGTGTGTAAGTCACTATAAACGTGTGGATCTTCGAAGACATTATTTCTACCCATGTGAAAAAACACACCTGTGTTTGTTGACATACACAACCGTATATGTTGTCCATGTAAGTCACTATGCCTATGTAAAGTTGCATATTTAGGTATTTTGGAGACACATGGTCACTACACGATTGTGTAAGTAATCATGTATATCCCAAAAACCCAAATTTTACTATAAAATGATATTATTAAAGGCTACATTAAGGGGAGAGTTTTTAGTCGTAATTGACACTAGGTAAGAGGGAGTTTTTAATAGAGGATGAAGAAAACATAAAGATTACATCACAAGATCTAATATAGAGAAACTTTCAATCCAAATACTTTGTTATAGACAAAAAGGGGTGTACAATATGAATTCTTTTATTTCTATTTTGGTCCTAATATTTGATATTGGATTTGTTCTCTATGTTTAGGAATTAAATTGTTTAGTGCTTAGGTGTGATGAACAATAAGTTGTAATCATAATACGATATAATAGTTTGTTCAATGTGGTTTTATTGGTTGGTTGATTATGATTCAATTATGCATTTATATTCTTAAAATGATATGTTAGAATATTAGTCCAATGTTTGATTTCATATGATTTAGATTGAGAAATCCTTTTGTGTGAATAGATCTACCATAGTTGGAAGGAGTTATATGCAAACTTGGAGATAGGCCAACATATATCCTCTAGATTATGATCAAACCTAATAATGAACTTTACAACTCTAGTAATGCAATCTTAGGGTTTTTAACTAGAAAGAGATTTTATTTAATCAATCGAAGGTTAGTTGTTACTAGTATTGAGAAAGATCTTTACATAAGATAGGAATTTCCATGGTCTAATGATCAATAATTTAATTTCATGATAAAGGGTTAGTGTTTAAAATATCTTAGGGGGATTCATCACCTAGGTACTACTTATTTGATATTGATTAATCGTAGTTTTTTTTAATATTTAAGTTCATTATTGTGTCAACTTTAGTTTAATTTTTTAATTTAATTTTAATTAAATTCACAACCTGATTCGACAATTAGATAATATAAAAATGGTGAATAATAGTACTTACAATCCTCATAGGTTCGACTCGTATTTGCTAGTGCTAGCTATTGCCATACCATACACTTGCATTTAAAATTTATAAATATTTATAAGCACTTAAAATCAATCAATCAATACTTCATCACCATCTTCACATATTGGATCATTTTTTGTTTCATAAAAATTAAAAAGATTTTGGTGTTGAAACTTTTACACAAGTTTCCAATTGCTGCTCAATGTAGTGTTATTAAGATAGAATAATTTTTTTACTAGGCTTTCAAGCACAAATTGTTCATTTTCATACTATGTGTTACTAACATTGATGCTAGTAATATTTTCATTCACTTTTATGTTAATCCCTTTCTGATGAAGATCAAACCATTTTCATTTAAATAGAACAATCTTTTTATCCTTAATGTAATGTAACTCAATTATTGAAGAGATAACACCATAAGAGTCAATCTAAGAGACAACATCATAGAATTTAATAAAATCATCCTTATACTATCCGTTAATAACAAACCCACAATTTTGGCTTCTAAGGCGACTGTCACGCTTTTTATGTGAAATCTAACTCCATTAACAATGCAACATATATATTTTTCCCATACATATGAGACCCACATGCCAAAGCATATAATGCTATCATCGCTTCTGGAAATTTATTATTATGTAATCATATCATTTGTAGAAAAAAATAACTAAAAGTTAATGTTGTAATATCACTTACAATATTCATTTGTCATACTATTACATGGATAAGTTACTCGTGCCTTAAACCATAATCGGAAGTCCATCTTATGCCTTCGTCAACATTAAGCTAATCTTTACTTCTAATCTCACTTTGGGCTCTCAATTTAAAAAGTAAATTGATGTAAGAAGATAAAGGTTGAATGCCAAATTTTAATATGAAATATTTTATAAGAGTAATATAAATACTCCATATATAAATTCCCTTCCTCACAATTGTTCAAATTGTACCATAGCTAATTTTAAGTTCGTCTTACTGTTCCAAGTAGCTTTACTTTTTGGGATTAAATTTACAAGCTACCATCTTGATCAAAATAAAATTTATGCTTTTCTCTATTAAACCGTGTCTCAATGACATGTATATAGAACAAAATGTCAAGAATTCTGTAAGGCCCCAAAATATACCCTATTTGAAATAATACATGTTTATGAAAGTACATGTATGATAGGAGTTAGAATTTTGCTATGATTAGAATATGAAAAACTTATGACTTGAATTTTTGATCAAGTGATTACAGTGAGTAAATTGGAATTAATTGATACCATTAGAGAATTGAGATATTTAAATGTATATTTAGATTAGGAAAATTTTC
>JANSVA010000003.1:8097747-8108508 GCA_025504915.1 Erythroxylum reticulatum
TATATAATTGTATTATTTTTTTGCATTTAGATGTTGCCCCCGGCCCCCCCTTAGAGTTGAGTCTGGCTCCGTCCCTGCCTGATCTGAAAGTACTAATTTGCTCCCTATGAGTGTCTTCTACTGCTAGGGTTTCCTTAAATAATCTCTAGTGTTAGAGATGAGTTCGACTGGCGTTCGTTGAATTCTTAAATTCTTTAGGAATTCACTCATAAATTTTTTTATTAGTTAATGAAAAAATAATCTACATTAATTTGTTAATAATCAGTTGGGTCAATCTTGTTGTTTTAAGTTGTTGATTTATTAAAAAGTAAATTATATTCAAAATTTTGAATTTTATAATAATAGCCAAACAGTTTAAAATATTAATAAAATACTTAAAACTTTTATTTTATTATAAAACTAATATATTTTTAATTTTATAATTAAAGCTGTTGACATAACATATCCGGTGTTAACTCCATAATTAATGGTGCTAACATGATTCACCAAGTTAGTATAATCTTTTATATATTAACATTTGTGTATTAAATAATATTATATGCATGTAAGTATCTTTTAAAACTTAAAAAATTATTTCTAATTATTCAATAGATGTTTACTTCTATTCTACTAGGGTGGAGGCATGAATTTGTTTAATCTGCCTGTACAACATATTCCTCCTCCACATTGTATAATGCAGGTGCCCAAATATGAGTTTGAGAAGATTGTACCTACAGACTTTGAGTATCACCTTCTTGGGCGTCCCATGAGCAACAGTGGAGTTGTGAAAGTTACGAAAAAAGACCCTTTTCTGGTCCCGTTTAAAGCGAACAATGATGGATATCCAATTGCGCGGATTCCACATTCGAATATTAAGAAGCCTAGAAAAGTGGTGGTGTTGGAGACTTTAAAACCATATAACACTTCCAAGTCACCTGCACCAAAAGAATGGAAACGGATGGTTTCCAGTAAGTTTAAGGAATTTTGCACCGTTAACCCAAGGTGAAAATAAGGAGAAGAATATGAGTGGTTCAAATAGAGATAAAAATGCAGGAGAAGAATATGAGTGGTTCAAATAGAGATAAAAATGCAGCATTTTCGTCTCCTTAAATTTGGAATAAAAACTTGTTTTCTTATGAATATTCACTTCAACAAAGCATGTATGAGAAGTGAATATCTATTCAAAATTTATAATTATTTTATCTTTTCATTTTTTTTAAAATTATTTTAACTTTTGATAGATTATATCTAATTCAATATATATATATATATATATAACAAATTTAAAATTTGAATATTTTATTATGACCTTAAATAATTTTGATTAGTATTGTAAGATATAAAGAATGCAAAATACCATTTTAAAACACATAATTAATCATGTCTTTGTTATAATGAAAAACCTTTGCTTTGAAAAGCTGGGATCCCAGGTTGGATTTAGTGACAACTTTTGTCCGGAGGAGTGATGCCTGCCTAGCATGTTTACTAAGCAAACATATTTAATTCGGTTAGTCATGGTTTAGGAAAAGATTTAATCTATTGTCAACAAGGCTTGGATTGTTAATAGTGCAGACTTGCATTTTCCAAGGCTATATATTTCCACATCGTATACGTTAGGTGAAGAGAAATATCGGAGTAACCAATAGAACAACTGTCTGGCGTTAGGTTAGGTGTATAACTTTCAGCCCCTTCAGTTACTTCTAGAAAATCATCGTATGACGTTTTTAACACAATTAGTACTTATATTACAAATACATTAATTGATGGTTCAATCATCTTTTTTGTGCATTTTAACAGTTTTGCTTTAATATAATTTCTGAGGAACTATTTAATATTTACTTTCTTTTTACGAAAACCCAATTATGTGCTCTAATTCAAGTTTTTATTTTAAATTAGTTTGTGCAATTAGTTGATAAGTAAATAGATCAATTTTTAGTATTTCAGATTGGATATTAACAAAAGTCGACTTAAGTCATGAGAATTTTATGTAAGATCTTAAATTTGAATATTGTGAATGAAATGAGTAAGATTTGCACCTTTCAAAGGTTCATTCAATTTACCTTAAGTTCAATTATAACTTTCAAAGCAGGTAAATAATTGAATTAGAATTTTACAATTAACCATGAGTCATGGATGACTTTAATCACCAAAAAAGAGTAAGCATTGACCTTGAATGTTCTTTTCCAATCTATTTTTAAAAAAGTTTTTACCTAATTTGATACGAGAAAAATGAAGACATTTCATAAAACAAACCAAATCATGTAATATCTTATTCCTGTGATGTTAGTAGGTTTTAAAAAGCATTCTATTTAAGTGTTGGGTTTCATTTCTCAATAAACCCAGCGACTTGGTGGAAATGGATTTTTTGTTACACACAACATTCTCACACGTGGAATTCTATCCAGCGTTGAATTAACAATAATCTGAAATAACCCATTAAGAAATAAGAACAGAACACATATTTTGACCTCTCGCCCAGCAGCTGATTCTACGGAACCTACTGTTTGACCAAGATCAATACAAGACATTAACAACTCGGCAAATTGGTTCTTGTAGCACACGTACATATGCGTTTTTAGAGTCTTAGCATCTAAACCATTATATCGATCCCCATTATCCACGTTTCATAGACAAGTACATAATGCCCTCTAAAAGAAATCAAAAGATTGGGTTAAAACCATCGTAATTAGACAATATATGCCTACTAAATTTAAAACATAAATCGTACAATGCAATTTATCTAATTCTATTTTTTTTATATAAACATAATCATAAAGCATTTTAAAATTTTAAATAATTCTGCCTAATTAATGCCTGCAGTGTTTATGTGGTAAATAATTATCAACAACTACTGAAAATCTCAGTATTTAATTACGTGCCGTTTACGCCATCAAGCATGTGACGAGAATGGTGGATACTTCTATAGCCATCGAGCCGCCTTGCACTAATCATATAACAATTTCTGCTTCTTCCAACTTTAGCAGCCACAAAATTCTCATTCTTCTACAAAACCAGACCTCTTCTATCCGAACCCGTGTCCTCCAATTACATCTCCAAAATGGAGAACTACACCTCGTTTCTTCAATTCTCCTCTCCGACAACATCAGGCAATTCTTCCATGTCACTTACCATTGGCAATAATTCCCATGGCTTTAGTGACTTGGAAAATACCAAGACAAATGGGTTCTTGGGATTGATGCCTGGAGACGACATGGATGTTCAGACAGGTTTGAGCGTGAACAAGATTTCTGAGGACAAAAGCTTTGTTGGGTCTGAAACTGAAGCAAAGTTTAGTAAGAAAAAGGGAGAGAAGAAGGTAAGAAAGCCTAGATATGCTTTCCAAACAAGGAGCCAAGTTGATATACTTGATGATGGGTATAGATGGAGAAAGTATGGCCAAAAGGCAGTGAAGAATAACAAGTTTCCAAGGTCAGTAACGTTTCTTATATGGTATTAACTTTCTATCCTTCGATTAAATGGAAAAATCTAATGCCATACATACTGCGTGCAACACTTGTTGGAAAGAAAGACTTTATCTATACAACACTAGTCGGAGAAGGAAGCCAACTAAAACCTTACAGTCAGAGATTAATTCAATTCTATCTTCTTTTCTAGACTCCATATCGCTGTGTGATGCCTTAAATATTGACTAGTTCCACATTGCGGAACACAAGTATTATGCCTGCTTGATGTTATTGGAGGGCCGTCAGGCATGATTGGCAAGTTATCCTTAACCCATAGCTAGTTTCGTCCATTACTCTCATCAAATTATTAACCAAATCACCTCTTGGTCTAACAGTTGTCTTCATGATTTATGAATATCTTCCTATTCTTCCATATACATATCTTCTTATATTCTGGTCAAGATTCAATACCTTAATCGCCATAAGATCGAAGAACGTTAGAGAAGTGACAAATCAAAAATAGTTGTCTTAGCGGCAAGCCAATGGGGAAATATAGTTTATACACAGTATGCGGTTGGATTGGCTGTTTCCTTTTACCAAGTTATCCCTTCCTCAAGTGCAATTCCTTCTGTTTTTTATTTTTTGTTGGTCGTAGACATGCATGCGTGCCACATTGATGCTAGACAGACTTTCAGAAATTTTTTTACTTTTTCTTCTCTGAAATATATGATAATAAGTTTGTGGTATGGCTTACCAGTTCCTTCTCTAAGAGTTTGATAAATAATTAGCTATTTATGTTAATGCACGTGGTCACTGATTATGTACTGAGGAAGCTTACCGACTTTGGGTCTAATTGTTTACCCATTAGTGGAGCTTGTGAGGTCTCTTTTTCTTTACCCTTTTGATTGCATTTTCTGTTCTTCATGACTATCATCAGTATTCCCTAGTCATTATCCCGACACTGTATTCCTCGAGTCTCTTTCTCCTCTATTTTCCAGGAGGATAGATCATGTTACAATTATCCATAGGTGTCTCTCGCGTCCACTAAGAGTTAATATGTAGATCAAACATTCCTAGAGGAGCTTATATCTCTAATGTTTACCAATTGTCAGAAACATTCAAATGCATAATATGCAGTATACTTGGCATCCACTTGCAGCATGGCAGACTCTGGATTTGTAACATTTGCTTTAAAAGGTCTACTTCTAATTCTTGAATTCTTCCCGTGTATTTTAAGAAACAGTGCAAGTGTGTTGCAAAGGAAAATGGAGCTGTATATCATCCGATCACTTGCAGTTCTTCAGTGTACTTAAAATCGAGTTTTGTATGGACATTTACTTTGAAAGTTTCCAAATTAGCCGTCATTATCTCGAAACATACTCATTAGGAGATAAGCCAAACAGTGGACAGTCTACTTGGATGCCTTTTATTGTTTAACATAGCCAATTAGTTGGCGGTAATCTATGCGATTACGAAGTGCAGAGTGGAGAAACAAAATTTTGACTACATGAAGGTGAAAGGTTAATTAAATTTACATTATTGTTTCAGCATTGAAAGCAATCCTCTCTCCTTATTTAATGCATTGCTTAAAGAGGAGGGTGGCTGACAGAACTGAAACAACTTGAGAAATACTCGTACGAGACAATATTGGAAATACTTCAAGCTTATCCTACTAACCCTACATAGGTATCATTTAATTTGTTGGATTACCTTAAACTTCAAAAACTAGGGACCCCATGATGGAGATGGCTTGACTTTTAAAAACATAACACCAGTAGCTTGTACTTCACTGAGTTATTACTAATGACTTTATGATATACTGATCATGTAACTTGTCTGTTTGTATATATATTGCAGAAGCTATTATCGGTGTACTCATCAAGGATGCAATGTGAAAAAGCAAGTTCAACGTTTAACTAAAGATGAAGGAGTGGTAGTAACAACCTACGAGGGAATGCACTCTCATGCAATTGAGAAGTCCACAGATAACTTCGAGCATATATTGAGCCAGATGCAAATCTACACTACTTTTTAATTAATCAATTAATTAATTAAAGTAGCTATATTTGTAGGATAAACACGCCGCTGATCAAGTATTTTGTACATTATATATATACACATATATATTTGCTTCGAGCTGAGCCCCACAAAATAAGGTAGGCAATTAAGCCTATCAAGCACAGAATGCATGGTACCTAATACTTTTGAAGTAATTGATTGGCTCTTGCTTTGATCCATGTGAATTGTGAAGCAACTAACAATATCGAATGGTTTGATTTATAATTAATGTATGAAGCAAGTGTGCTAAATGATTAGTTTAGTTTTAAATGAACTATCAACGGTATTATTTTGTTTTATTTAGTTCATTTTTTTCTTTGCTATAAATTAAAAAAAAATTTAAAAGTATTTTGTGTTTTAAAAAATAATATGGGAAGAGAACATTGGATAGCAGTAAAAAAAATCCCCACATACTTACAAAATAATAAGGATTATATGCCCACATCCAAAAGGTAGGACAAACTTGAGATCATTAGGTTTTCTAATTTTGACTTTGCTAGTTGCCAAAACAATCATAAATTGACATCTGGTTATATATTTTTGTTAGTTGGAGGTACAATTTCTTGGAATAGTGGTAACCAAACAATCATTACATCTTTCACTGTGAAGGTTGAATTTGTTGTATATTATGAGGTATTCATTAATGCTATATGCCTCGTTACAGAACCACGAGTAATCAGTGGTCTTGAGAGGCCACTCAAATTATTCTATGACAATAGAGCAGTAGTCTTGTATTCAAATAGCAACAATAGCTCTTCCATGTCTAAACATATAGACATTAAGTTCGTTCTTGTGAAAGAAAGACTTCATAATGGACTTGTTAGTATTGAGCTTATAAGAACAAATTCCATGATTGTAGATATGGTTACTAAGGCATTGATGCCCAAAGCCTTTAATGAGCATGTTACTCATATGGGCGTTGATACATTTGATGTCAGTTGAATTAGTTAGAGTTCATATGATGTTCTTTGTGCTTCATACTATACTTGATGTCATGGCATTAATGGGGTATTCAGTTATTTTTCTATATTCTATGGTTTATTATTTGGTTAAAGTTGGACTAGTTGGAAATAGATCACTTCAGATGTAATTTCTATGCTATACATCCACACTTGATCTATATTATTTGGTTCAGTTGATGCACGAGATCATTGAGGGTTTAGCTGCAAAAATGCCAATGACTGCCCCTTTAGTCCTTATGTCAATAAAGCTAGTGGATGAGATAAGTTTAGATGACTTATCTTCATATTTATGCTTCTAAAGATTAGTCATAGAGATTTGCATATGATTGGTGGTTTTGTTGTGTAAGCATATGGTTATACAATCTATGTGCATACATAATTACAAATGCATATGGACATATAGACTTATATGTATTAAAGTAAATAATCGTATATATATCTCTATTATAAAGTTTAAGGACCTAATTAAAGTAATCTAATTCTCTTGGGGAGTCCATGTCATCTAATATAAAAGTGTCAGGATTGGTATATATATATATATAATTCATGAGGTGTAATTAACAAGTTAACGATAGGCCAATTTGGTAATTATACATAATATTTAAATAAGTATGGTTCCTGACTAACATATTTGAATAATTTTTATTCAATTTTACATCAATTTTCATTTACCACTTTCTAGAATAATACATTCAATCAGAATACTACATTCTTAGAACTCTTTCGTTATTTACCAAAACTTTCTTTTCACTTATGGATTCAAGTAGACTTCCGCTATATTTCTCTTCTTAAATGATCTCCTAGGCAAGACTTATTTTAAATTTCTTATCAATTTTGACATTACTAAGCTAAATTTTGCCTTTTCCATGTTAATTTTTCTATCTAGTTAAATATATAGAAACATATTTCTATACTTGACAATTGGATCAGAAAAGATAGAGGAAATAATCTCAGATGATATTTTTTTGGATCAAGAGAGATAAAGGAAATAATCTCAAATGATATTTTTTTAGGGAAACAATTATTGTCATTTATTCACCATGTTAACATTAAAACTAAAACGTAAAATTTCAATAACTAAACTTAATCACATAAATCGACTTTTATAATCTAATATATGATATTTATCTAAATTAATGATAAGGATACAAAATTAAAGTAAATATATGGCAAATAAATGTTGTTTTATTTCTAACACTTTTTTAACAAAAAGATTTATAACTCTAATTATTTGCCTAAGTATTCAAATTTTGCTAAAAGAAATGTTTTATAAATGTTATTATGTGTTGATAATATATATGTTTGCTTCTTTGAACTTCAATATAATGCACTTAATCATAGCTTTAAAATATTTTTAATTGACAATCATAAAACATTTTCCTTTCAAGTGTCCCAACACTTGTTAATTTTTATACGAATCTAGACAAGAAACGAGCAACTTATAAAATATCAGATGAAATATTTATTGGATATAACAAACTAGCTACTAAATTTCGATAAACATCAACTTTAATTTATTCTCCTCTATTTTTAGTACTGAATTTCTGATTGGTGGTCATGAGAGCTTTCACTGGTTATAATCTTGTAACTTGAACTTGCTGAGAAGATCTCTTATATAATCTTATTGACAACTAGCAATTCCGCAATCACTTTAATGGATTACTAATCTCCAAATGTAACTCATCATATCCAAATCATTATATCAAACTTGTTTATAATAAGCTCCTTATAGTCATTTATTAAAAAAGAACTATTACTAGTATAAACCAGATCATTTGATAAAAACGCACAATGAGTACTTCATTAACATCAACATCTCTTATCTTAATATATAAAGTTGGTCTACTAGCACTTTTTGAAAACTTGTTTTTGCTAAAATACTCATTAATCCTCCGTAATAAACATTAAGACTTTGATTTACGCTATATAAAGTCTTCTTTAACTTGCACACCTTCTTCTCTTACCCTTTTATTTCATAACATGTTATTCTAAAAACCCATCTTTAACCAAAGTATCAATTAGAAAAATACTAATTTGACATTAAATTGTTAGCCGTTTCATTTATAATAAGCAATTACAAAAAAATAGATTTTATTATGTTAAATCAAGGTATAAGGAAAAAAGTTTCATATCACGTTACATATAATTATGTGTAATTAACTATGCTTTATATTTCTGAGTTAGTTATCATGTTTGCATTTCATCTAATAAATCTATTTTAATCTAACTACATCTTCACCTTTTGGCAAATCAATAAACTTCTTTGGGTTTTGTTGCGTTTTGAGGTCTTTATTTCCTTTTTTTGGTTTTATATCTTTCATTTGAGCTTGCAACTTGGCATTGTTCTATGTTCTGATAAATCTCCTTAAAGGTCCTCTTTTTTTTTTTTTGGAGGTGTATCACATGAGCTAGAACTTAAAGATGTAGAGCTTAATGGGTTAGTTAGATTTGAAGTATCTAAATCATCATCATTATCTTCTATATAGCATTAGAAACTTCATCACCAACCATGCAAAATTTTGGTCAACCTTATTTCTCATTCCAATTTTATCTTATTTTTCATTAAACACATCAAAAATAAGCTTTTTAATATTAAGGTCCAAACATTGATAGTTGGTAGCTTAATTACTATAACCCAAAATAATATAAATTTAGCAATATTTTCATCAAGTTTGAGTTTATTTTAAGAAGGAATACGCACATAAAAAATGCACCTAAAGACTTTGAAGTGGTTTAGTTTCCACCTCTTTCAAGTTTCGAATGAGATTTAATAAAGCAAGATTGTTGCGGATCTATGCTTAATAATATATGCGGGACTATGATTAATAATATATGCAATTTTGTGAATTGTCTCTACCCATTAAAAATTTGGAAGACCTTTTGCTTTCATCATGCTCTTTCATTTCTAAGAGACTTCCATTATTTCTTTATATGACAATGTTTTGTTGAGTAATGTACAACGTTAAATATCTCACAATATCATGATCTTCACAAAATTATTAAATTCCTTCAAAAGAAATTCATTTCCTAGATTTGTTCTCAAAATTCCCAAATAATTGTTGCTTGCTTCTTAACATGATTCTTAAACTTTTAAAAGATGAACAATGCTTTAGATCTTTCTCTGACAAAATAATCCCAGGCGATTCTATTGTATTTGTCAACAAACATAATAAAATGTAAGTTGTCTTGAACGTTTTGAAGATGGACAATGTTTTAGAATTTTCTTTGATAAACCAAAGCGATATCATCTTACTATATTCATCAACAAAAGTAATAAAATGCAAGTTGTGATTTAGAGAAGATGTTCTCATAAAGGCACACAAGTCTACATGAATAAGTTTTTTTTATCAGGTTTTGATTCCCTTCTTACCACTCATTTAAGACGTATATCTCTATGTTGCTTACCAAACATATAGCTTGCATGTTATGCCTTCAGCTGTGATGTTCTGTTGTCTAATGACAGGAGCCAGCCACCTGAGCCACTTCACTAAGATTAATATACTTGCTAAAATAATATTCATAATACTTCTCAAGCAATCAAAAATCTCATAAATAATTCCTTATATCCAAATCTATGAACTGTACTTAAAATTCTCTCATGCCGCTATTTTTTTATGTAAATTATTCACTTAAAATAATTCATAATAGATGAGTGTATTACAATTTACAAAACAAGAAAGTATCACATTAAATAAACTTATATGAAAATCAAATCCTATTGTACTATATGCAACAGAAACTATGTCTTCCACTGTACTACTTGTCAAAGAAAAGATATGACGCGCACCATTTTAGAAAATTATATTAAATGTAAAGTAAAATAGTACAAATATACACAAAACTTGTGCTTCTTTAAAATTGTCCTTGGATAATATTCCTCGAACAATAAAATGGTATTTGCTCTTATTATTGCCTCAGGTAGTTCAGACCGACCAACAAATTGATATTTGCCCCAATCTAACGTACGCTAGCTAATAGGCTTCAGCCAATTAAATGTCACAATCACACATCACACAAAAACACAATCATGACTTCCTCAAGGTTTTACTGTAACAAAAAATCATAAATTAGCACTTAATACACTATTCGCGCACATGTGGTGCCAAAAGCTCTAATGCGACAACAGTACCACAATAACTATTGGTGTTCATCGATACTCTAACTCACGCATCACATGCCTAATAGCAACCATATGACAATACTCATTCAAAATCACGCTCAATTAAATATTATTAAATACTTAAATTAAATAATTTAATAATAAAGCTAATTTTTTTCACCATCCTAAATTAAAATTCTCCTCAAGTTTACTTGAAATTAAAAATTAAAACATACAAACAATTAACTAGCACCCAGTA
>JANSVA010000003.1:8128728-8148610 GCA_025504915.1 Erythroxylum reticulatum
AGGATTTAGCTAAGAACATGTTTGATGATTGGAGAAGAAACCATTAAATTGTGAACTTTCATTTAGTTAATGGTTTGGGGTATGGCATTGCATGGTTTAGGTGCAATGTCAAGAGTTTGGACTTTAGATGAAACAGAAGCATTTGTGACTTTCATGGAGGAGGCAGTTGTTATAGAGACACCCCAACAAGTACTACACTCATAGAAAGCCTTTCCCGCTTTACTCTAGACTTGAGTTTGTCTATAGGAAAGACAGAGCCACTGGTGCAGGAGCTTAAGATGCTGCAGATGCTGTTACTTAGCTTGAAAGTGATGCACCAGCTACTCTAGCAGCTCCTGTTGCCCCAGCAGATCCAACAAGCCCATCAACTGCTCCTGCTCTAACTACTTCAGCCCATTTCACTGGTTCTGTTGCCTCTTCCAATAACACAGAAGGGAACCACAAAATAAAGGGAAAAGGAAGATGAGGGATATTGAAGTGTTAGAAAGCCTTGCTGCCTCTTTTGATTGTGTTATTGATAATAGTAGAGAGAATGCTAAGATCATTGCTAATGCCATTGTGGGACAATTTGGAGCTAAGCTAGGTGAAGAGCTTGAAAATTTGGGGTTCTCCACTGAAGAAGTTGTTAGGACTACAAGGATCTTCTCAAAGAATGCTCATGCTAGGAAGCTTTTATGGGGTTTATCTACAGACCAGAAACATGCTTATGTAAGGAGCCTATTAGATGATGAAATCTGGCTTTATACTTTATTTCTTAATTAGTAGGTTATGGTACACTATTATATGGTAATGTAGGATGCTAACTTTATACTTGTTTACGATACTTATAATCTAAGAATGAAGAACATGTATTTTATAGTTTTATTTTTATTTCAATAATTTTATTTTTATTATTGACTTTATAATTTCTCTATTATGTGTTCAGAGCTCTTAGTAAGAAGAGAACATATGATCCAATTGATATTGATTGTATTGAACATACTGATTTTTGGATCGAAGAAGAAGAACCATCGCCTGATCTTGATTATAATGAATTTGAAAAGATAATTTATGACAAAAATGCATTTGTCACAACTAATGAATTGAAAATATCTACTGATAGTCAGTTCATATCTTATTTTGAACATATTTAAGTTAAAATTATATTATGTTACAAGTTTACAATTGAGAATAATTTCATACATTATTAATTTGTAATTTATTTTAATGCAGTAGAAGAAGTTGATGCAAATACTTTGAATGAAAGCGTAGTTCACGAATCTTTAAATAGTGTTGGAGAATTTGAAGCTTTTGACGATGATGAGACGTAACTTCCTTTAGAAATGCAATTTTGATTTTTAATGTTATTTTAAGTTTTATACTAGACTCATATTTATTTATTATTAGTTCATTATATAATAATAGATATTGGTGTATTTTTTATTTCAATAAAATATTTTGTTTTTAATTATTCTGATAAGTTTTACTTCTTATTTATTATATACCAATTTTATAGCAGCTCATTACCAATTGAACCTCTAAACCTTAAACATTTCCTTTGATCGGTTCGATATCTAATCCATTTTTAAAACATTGGTTTTAAAAGATGACAAGTGAAGGTTGTATCAAATTGAAGAATTATTTGTTAAAATCATAAATTTTGGAAAAAGTTAATAGACTACTGCAATAGAGAAGGTGAGATCATGCCTAGTGCCTGATTCACCTAAAGAGTTTTAATTCAATTAGGAAACTTATTCGTGCCCCTATTATGTAGGAATTTGTATTTAACTAGAACATTGAAAGTGTTAGTGGCACCAAATTTGAATTAATAACCCTTATGCATAATATTTCTAGATGTTAAGGTAGATTTTGAATTGAAAATTGGTTTAATTCACTTACTTCTTATTTTTCAAGGTCTTGAACGTGAAGATCTATATAAACACTTGAAATAATTTCATGATATGTGCTCTGGAATGAAGCCATAAGAAGTAATAGAAGAGTAAATCAATCTTAGGGCATCTCCAACCCATTCCTCCAAAATGGAGTAGAGTTTCCTCTATTTAGAGATGCTACAGTACTTTTCACTCTAATCCACAACTCTATTTTTCACACCAAAAAGGAATATTTTTAGCATATTCTTTTTTACCTTTCATTAATGATTATTAAAATTACTTTATAAAATTAACCCACCTTTACTTTTTCGCATATATCTTTATTCACAATATTATTGTTGTTATATTTTTATGTTAATAAATAATAAAAGTTCAATTAAACTATAATTTGTTATTTGATAATACTAAATGAAATAATATATGAGATATATTGCACTGTTTATATTATTTAATTATAGTAAATGACAATATAATTACATAGTATCAAACATCAAATTTTATTGAATTTCATAAATCAAAAATATTTTAACATTAAAAAAGGCACAGAACATCCATTACACTAAAAAAATTAAAAGATAATATCACCACTGAAAATACACATAATATAATCCACTAATCATCTAAATTAGTATATTGTTCCTATAAATGTTCTATTCATGCATTCCTTAATTCGATATGCACATTTCTGTCTTTGACATGTTTATACCGGGGGAGAAATTGTTGAAATCGGGTATTTTCATCTGTTACCTTTTCTATAGTCAATTATAGAGCTTCCATTACACCTATGATTGGTCTATTTAGATCACATTCATCCTTAACAATCATATTATGCATAATAATGCACGCAGTCATGATATCATGCAACACTTTTTTTTCTCCAAAAAACGTGTTGATCCTGTAATAATCACAAATCATGATTGTAGAACTTCGAATGGACGCTCCATATCCTTCTTACTTGACTCTTGTCTCATGGCAAAATATTTTTTTTCTTTACAGAATGTGGCTTATGAATTGTTTGCACAATGGTGGACCATTTAGGATAAATCCCATCAACTAAATAATATCCCATATTATATTCTTTTCCTTGAATAACATAATGAGCAGGAGGAGCAATACCTTGAGTATGGTTAGAAATTAAATGCGATGATTCCAACACATTAATGTCATTATTTATACTTGGCATACCAAAATAAGCGTGTCATATCCACAAATTCTAATTAGCGACAGCTTTAAGAATAATAGTTGGTGATTCTGAACATCCAGTAGATTGTCCCGATCAAGTCATCGGACAATTTTTCCACTTCCAATGCATACAATCAAGACTACCTAACATTCCTGGAAAACCACGTTGCTCACCAATATGAAGAAGCCTTGCAATATCATTAGCATTTGGTGATCTAAGATACCGCTGTGAAAAAATCTCAACAATGGCATGACATAATCTCTTGAAGCCTTCAATTACTATTGACTCACCAATTTTAATGTACTCATCCATAGCATCCGCAGGAATAACATATGCTAACATTCGAAATACGACTGTTACTTTTTGTAAAGTGGATAATCCAAGTCTACCAAGCTCATCCCTTCGCTGTTGGAAATAGATATCATGCTCTTTTACAGCATTAGCAATTCAAAAGAACAAACTTCGGAATATTCGATATCATCGTCAAAATAGATTATCATTATATCGTGAATTTTCACAAAAATAGTCTACAAACAAATTATAATATGTAGCTTCACGATCGCAGTTGATCACTATATTCCCTGGGATGGAGCCACGATGCCCACCTTGGTTGTTTTTGTTGATTGCGAAGAAGCTCAATTACTAAGTTATTTTTCTGTATCAAATTATGTATGACTATTTCATCTTCAAGAATCATCAACTCAGGTTTATAATCACTTGATGATGATGACGATGAAGATGAAGATGAAGATGATAGCATGTCTTGGAATTTGATATTAGAAGGACCTCCAATATCATAATTCGTTACAATAAATTGATGCATATTTCATTTAGTAAAGGATGATATTTATAAAAGTTCTTGTTATGGTTAAGATACTGACAAAATCTATCCAATGGTTAAGTTTATGATGAAATCTAATAAGACGGTTGAGATTTGGATGAAATCCGTTAATTTTATCTAACATGGATAAGGTTGATGATAAATTCTAAAATGATTATGGATGTAATCCATCTAACGGTTGAGATAATAATGGAATCCAATCGGACGGTTGAGATTAGGATGAAATATACCAATTTTATCTAACCAAGTATTTCACTTTTCTTCATCCTAAATATTACATTCTCATAAGCACATCAACTCTTAAAGAAAAATGGCTTCTCAATCCACTGGATATAGCACTAGTGAAGATATGCTCTTATATCGGATTTATATGGAGATTTCGCAAGATCTGATTATTGGGAGGCATCAAAGTTTTGACCATTTTTTGGGCCAAATTGAAGAGGCATATAACAGCGAGATGAATGATGGGTGGGAGCAACGTAACGAGAGATCTTTACTAGAGCGATCACGAAAAATAGTACAAGCTATTAAAAAATTATGAGCATACATCTGACAAGTAAAAAATATGAATCTTAATGGTGCATCCGATCAAGATATTGTGAGTTTCCAAAATTTTTAATTCTTGCAATTTTAGGTGGATTGATAACTAACAAATATATATACATTGTTTGCAGTTTGATCGTGCAAAGGTATTACTAACGTAAGATGTTAATTGCAAAACAGGTTTCATATATGATCATGTACGGAACATTGCCAAAGATTTCAAAAATTTTAATGATGATGTTATCACACCAAGACAAATTTATCGAAAGCAAACTTCTAGCTATGTGTCATCAGAATCCGATAATCTAACAACTAAATCTCAGGTACCAGTATCTCATGTGCTCTTCATCCAAAAGGCCTATTAGGGTGAAGAAGGCCAAAGCGAAGAGAAAAATGGAGCAAAAATCTTCTTTTGAGATAAATAATCTTAGAGTTGAAAACCGAGAGCTTATTGAGTTACTGAAAAAACAAAATGAAGATAGACAAGTAGTGTTTGAAATGGCTAGATAGAACATGGAGATTTAGACACAAAAGTTGGCTTTGAAGCAAAGGAAATAAGAAATTAAAATTATGTCTCAGGACTTGAATCAAATTAGAGATCTTGGTCGTCGTGCTTACATTACAGTTGAACAAGCACGAATTCTGGATCAATTATCGCATCAACCTCATCCACCACAACCATAACCACAACCATAACCAAATTCGTCAAATAATATTTTTGGTGAATATTTTACTAATATTAGTAGAGATGGAACCGATCTACCTGATTATTGAAATTTTTAATTTTGTATTAGCAGTTAATTATATTTTGCTTGTATTTTTTAATTTAGTTCTACTGCTTGACTATTAATATTCAAGTATGTGTGTTTTAATTTAGTTTACCTTTGTTTGTAATTTATTATGTTATTCGACTATTAATATCAACATATTTGTGGTTTACTTGTTTGAAGTTTTCTAATGAATATTTTTAAAATTATTTATTTAAACTATTTATTCATAAGTAAATAATTATAAAGTTAAAAACATATAATGAGAATATTTATAAACATGAGACTAATCCTTAAAATTATTATAAAGTTATAATTACTTAAATAAACATATAATGAAAATATTGAAATATTGTTTATATAACAAATAAAGAATGAAAGAATTAAAAAAGAACAAATGAATGAAAAAAGGAAGAAAAAAGGAAGAAAGAAAAGATTGAAAAAAAAAAGAGAAAAAAGTAGAAAAATTTAAAAACTATGAACAATAATGGAGTCTCTCCAAAATGGAGGATGGAGATGCGTTCGAGATGACCATAAAGCATTTTCATTCTCATTGAAAAATTAGTTGAATGATTGATTTCATTATCTTCATCAAAATTAGTAACAACATAGGTTAAAATGAAAATATTGCTCTTAAAGAAGTTCTATTTTGTATCACAAGCCACCAATTAGAGAATTTCTTTTTTGTATCACAAGCCACCAATATAAAAAAGGAAATAGGTAAGATAAAACAATTTATTAGAAGAAAATTGTATGATATTAGGAAAAGTCTATGAAATTATGTTCTAGCTGCAACACTATTAAATTCCTTATCAATTTTTAATACGGTACTTTCATGAAGGGCTTTTTTCAATGGATACAAACATGGTAAATATAATTAGTAGAGGAAATTTGGTAAATAAAATATCCAATACCAAACCATTAATTTTAAACATGGTCGAAGTTCTAAAAAAAAAAAAAAAAGTAGGCCGACTCGAGGATCTGCCATTTATCTCGTTAAAGGGCAAACTCTCTGTCGTTTTTTAATTAATTTCTCAGGTTATATTCAACTTTTTCAAAAAAAAAAAGAGGAATTTGAGCACAAATCTTTTACCGTAAATTTTGGGTCTAGACTAGACCTTATGATTGTGATCTACAAGATTTTCGCCGGAAATTATTGAAATGACTCGAATTGGGCCTTTGTTGAATAAAGTCCAATAATCAAAAAGACTAAATTGACCCAATTCGGAGTACTCGTTTATTTAGAGTCAACCGGACCGGCCTCGATTTGCTTTCGCTATCAATGTCACTGGAATTTCAAGTTTCAAAGGCCACGGCGTTGGACAAAGCAGCATGAGACAGACGTGTACCAAAATTTTATGATTTATGGTTTATAATTTTAGTACGCAGCCTGATTGCTCTTGACTAACTCCGCGTCTACTAATAGATGTGACAACTACTGCTTAGTATGTTCCTTAAAAATTGCAAATGTCTTGAGGAAATATTAATTATTTTTAAATTGATTTGTTATAAGTTTACTATTTATGGTTAAGCATATCAGTCAATTAAATTACACCAATCCAAATTACATCATAATTATAAATAATTCATATTAATAATTATTAAAACTTCTCTTTCCCTTTATTTAGGTAAAGGGATAGATGTGATAAAATTCAACTCAAGAAATATATTTATCAGTTTAAACTTGTTAAATACCAACACTCCTCAAAAGTACTCGAATCCTTGCAGGAGGGGTATGTGAAGAAGGGCATAATTGATATTAACAAGAACCGAAAGGGGCATCCCCCAGATAGGGTTAAGCTCGAGTGGGACTTTTCTCGTAGTTCCAATTTCATTCCTTGTTCCCCAATCTTGCCAAATATTTCACTGCCTTTTTCTCCGTCGTTATGTATTCAGGCACTCTATAGAGTCTAACTGACATAAAGTTCCAAATCTCGTGTTTACAGTTTCTGACTCTTGGCTATGGCTATGGGTCTGGGTAAAATAGCAATCCTCGCCGGTGCAGGTTATTTATTTATTTATTAGTATCTTAGTTAATCTTGGTTATTACTTTCTTCCTTGGTGGATTTAATTGAGTGCGCGTGATTTTTTATTAGCTGGGAATCGTGAATTGCATTTGATTTTATTTTGTTGATGTGTTAGGGTTTTTGGGTAAACCCCTAGATCATGAATTGTATGATTCGACCCTTTTTATTAATTGATTTGGTGCTTATATTTTCATGGGTTACTTGGTTTCTAGTGGCTATGAATGAAACAGAAAAGAGGGACGTTAAGGGGTTTGACTTACTGTGATTTTGGCCAAAATAGTCTAATTTAGTGTTATATGATCAGAGTACGGCTGGTGGTTCTATTAGATGCTAATGCCTTTGGTTTTGCGTTATGAATAAGACGCGATTGGGTTTTGGAGTAAGGTTATGGGGAATTTACAATTGGGTGTGCCTTTTTAATGCTTTCACTCATTTTCTGTGAAAAGGGATCAACAAAGCTCATTCAGACCGTTTAAATGAGTTCTGAAGAGTACCTTACAAAACCAAACAAATTTGCTCTTTATACGGATGGTAATCAGAACTTTTTTAATTTTTATGACGTGGCCTACATTTTTCATCTAATTACTGACTACAATTTTCTGCTTTTTTGTCATTAGGGGCTTAATGTAATGTTGGGTACCATTAGGGGTTATGTTCAGTTTCAGACTTAAATTTGGGGCCTTATCGAAACCTTCTGCCTTTTCCTTTTCCTAGTTGTAACCACATAAATTGTGACTGCAGCAATATGTTTGTTCAATTATGCTGAAACATATACCCTATTTCATGCTATTATAATGACTCAGCTATGTGCAATCTGAAACCTTGTTCCAAAAATTGTCTGCATGCACATTTAATGCATCACAAAACTGTTACTCTTAACCGACATTGGCTCCTTGTTAGATGCTAATTGGGAATAGTTTTTTTCCTCACTTAATCAGTTTGATCTATTCATTTTAGGTATTATAGGCTCAGTTCTTGCAAGCGAGGGGCGTATGTCAAATGTTTCTGATTTTATATCGGGCACTCTAAAGGTGTATTATATGACTTAATATTATGAATGTGTTGATACATGAAATTTAGCTGCTATTCTGTTATTAGTTTTTCTTGTAGTGTGTTAAACTGCCTACTAATATATTTATTTTGTAACATAGATTGCTTTCAAAACTCTTCAAGGGGGTGATTCTAAATCTACTTCATCAGCTAGGAAGCCACATGACTCTATCAAAGATCAGGTTTTCATAACTTATATTTTCTCTAGATGTTCCTTTGTTGAATGAATTTATGCTGAAGTATGGTATATGGATTATGGCCCACCCAATTGCTTCTGGAAGAAATATTTTGGAGCCAAAGCCACCCTTCTCCCTCTCATTAGTGTTGAATAGAAAACTAAAAAATGAACAGAAAAGAAAAAACTGAGACTTCCTGTTCAATGAACACATTGTCTTCAATCAGATATTGTTCAATTGAATTAAAATGTTGTCACTTTACTTTTTGGATACTGTCAAAACTACTTAGTTATCATCAGAACTGATACGGGCTAAGCGTCGTGTTGAATTGCTCAATGTTTGTGAATCCACGGAAAACATGGTGTGGATGATCAGAACAATTTATGCTTTGATTTCCAAGCAGCAGTGAAATTATGTGGAGAGAAGTTATTGAAAAGAATATTTCACCATGAACACTAAAAGGTTCTGATAAATATTTGAGTTTGCTTAGGTTATTCATTAGAATTGCATTTTGAATAGTTTAAGATTGAATTTTTTAATTCTTCTTTTTCTCCTTTCTTCTTGCAAAATATGTAGTTTGATTATGTTGAAGATCTGCTTTAACTTCTTTCTATATTTGTTGCAAAGCATGCCTTTATGTTTTGTTAATAAGAATGCCATTTGCTCACTGTTTTAGGCCAACATTTTGTTATAACTTCTGTATTTTATCTTTTATAGGTTGATATAATAAAGAGGGAGCTTCAAATAATGAGATCCTCTGGGCCAATCACGATTGTATCTGGAAGTGGAAAAGGTTTGAATTTGAACATTATCTTATGCATTGATCGACAGAATCATTTGGTTTGTGATATTATAACTTTAGTTTTTGTGGTTTATTTGGGTAAATTGTATATGCTGCTAACTGTTTCTGTTTGTGTAGATTCTTTTGATATATTTTACTTCTTGCTTGATGCTTTTTCCCAAATATTCTTTGATGCGCTTGTAATGTGCAGGTTCTAGCAGATATGTCATAGTTGTGGTTATTGGAGTAGTTGGATATGGCTATCTCTGGTGGAAGGTAATGCTCTGGTTTTCTTAGATTGATAGCTGCACTTTTTTTTTTCTTTCCTTTTTTTCTGTTGAATCTGAGTTTAATTTATATCCTATCTGATTGTATTCTTCATGAATGCATTTTTATCTTTATGGTTTTCCTTGATGTTGACTGTATCCTTGTGTATATTCAGGGCTGGAAACTTCCTGACATGATGTTTGCAACAAGGCGTAGCTTGTCTGAAGCATGCACTTCTATAGCCCAACAACTTGAGAATGTTTATTCATCAATTCGGGCAAGTTTCTTTTCCCCTAAATTTTGCTATAAGTGCTTGGACCTGGATCAAAACTGTAAATTGCAGAATGACACGATCAATCTAGTCTTTATGCATGTTACCTTGATTAATTTTAGGAAAGAAGTGGTCAAAAATTGATGACGTCAGTATTTTATGCTGAGGATGCATCATGACTAATACTTGGTTTGGTGTATTTGACATGTTACTTGTGCTATTTTTCACATTGAGATTTCTGACCCTCTTGTAAATTTTATGTTTAATAGACAACCAGGAGGGAATTGTCTTCAAGCATAGATAATGTTGATGCCAATTTGAATGAGGTTGCACAAGTGACGGCTAATACACAAGGCAGGGTAGGTCTGGTTTACATATTGGCTAGGATTTATTTTTGTGTTGATTCTTCATTTTTATGCAAAGCCTTTAATTTGTTCAGGTTACTGATCTTCTCCAAGAGTCAGAAAGGATTGGTCATGATGTTCGTTATGTCCTTGATGTGGTTGAAACACTGGTAAGATCTCTTTCAGTTGAATATCTGTGATGCCGGTGTAATTTGTGAAAAGAACTTTTCTACATGTGAAGTTGATACTTTTTTAAAAAAATGTTTTAGGAACTTAAAATTAGTGAGATCGAAGGAAAACAGGTAATTTTCTTTTACAATCCTACAAAATTTGATTTGTTGATGCTACTTGATGGACATTAACAATTGCCTTCAATTTTATATTCAGAATCTGACTGTTCAAGGAGTACAGGCATTGTGTGAAGTTGCTGATGAATTGCAGAATAATGCACGTAAAGAGAATATTCAGGCATGTGTACAAAGACATGATCTTTGATGTTGTCATTCTCCATATTTTTATCATTTTAGCTGATTTATTTTCAAATTGGTGTATTAATGTGGAAGCGAGCCTAAATATTTTGTCTATAAATGATATTCTGTTCAACCAAAAAACTACCAGAATCTCAGTACTCACTCCATTTATTAACCACGTTTCTCAAATTCTGTAGGTTTTGCAATCGAGTTCACAAATTGCATTCTCACCTAAGGTAATAGCTCTCTTCTAGACGTCTGAACAATAGTCATAGCCTTTGCTTAAGATGATGCATATTCACATATAATCTTACATTTCTTATACTGTTCCTTTGGCCTTAACCTTAATCTGCTTTGACTGAGGTGCTTGATATGTTTCACATCTAGTTTGATTGTGATCATCACACTTATTTTCTTCATGTGTATTTAGGTTGCGTCCTTGCCTCCTCCATCACCTGATCCGTCAACACCTAGTGTTTCTAATGGATCTCTCGAGGTTTGTTGATATGCCCTCTTTTGTGGATAGAAAAGGGTTCCATGAAAGCGATTGATATTATTGATCTTCAATCTTTTACCTTAATAGCTTGAACTTCACTTCTGTTGATTGTTGTTCAGTTATGGCATCTGGTGTTTTAATAATTTGTTTCTATTCCAGACGAGTAATGGCATCTCTGGAGTGGTGGAGGCTTCAAGCACTCCTGGGACTTCCCATGGTTTCCATATTCCTGAAGTAGCAAGTAATGGGTCATCCACTGTGCAGAGACCACCATTTCTTCAGAGGGCACGCAGTGTAACAAATTCTGTACTCCATCGAGTGGGTTCAAACAGACAATATGCCCAGAGATGATATACTTGTCAGCATAATTTTATACAACTTCGGGAGTTCCTTGAAGACTGGTTATACTATCCGAGCCTTGTCAGATGAAGGTTGTGCCAAGGTTGGTACTAAATTTTTGTAGAGACAATCTGAGAAAGGTTTCAAACATGCAAATATTTGGCATTCCTTGTATGTGTTACGTTGGTTAAAAAATTATGACCAGTGACAGTAGGGCTTTAGGTGAAGGATGAGATAATAATACATCTTTATATATATGATGTCAGAAATTTTCTACAAACTATATTTCTAAGAAGTTCATGGCCATTATTGTGGCCACCAATTCTTGGCAATTCGTTTAAGTGTCTCTGGTAACCATTCCGGCGCTTCATCCTACTATGTTACTGTAAATTGGCATTTCTGTAGTTTTGAATCCTCAGATTCGATGCATGAAAGGCATGCGAATTGTGTAGTTATTGACCAGATTCTGTATAATGAGAAAAACTGGAGAATGTCCCAAAGAATGAGGTTAGATTGAGCGATGCCATCAGTACTGTAATCTTTCTTGCACTCTTTGTAAAAGTTGAAGTGCAATGAATATGAAGCTTTTTTTCGTTTAATCTTAAAAATATTACTATAAATATAAAAAATATAAGATAATTTTTAAACAACTTATAACAATAAGGGCATTTTAAAAATTGAGGAAAATTACAGAAGAGTTTGATATTTTTTTTACTAAAAAGGAAAAAGAACCAAGGCAACTGTTTTGTTTGAATCTTGATTAGTCCAATCCGAGACAGGATCTGTTTAATTTTTATAGTGTTTTATTTTGTTTCATGAATCTCAACTATTTATTTATGCGGATTCCTTATTTATTTATGCAGAATCTACGCAAGATCTGTATAAATGAATAACTGAGATTCAAAGGATAAAATAAAATATCATAAAATTAGACAGAAGATTCGGAATCGTCCAATCTATCATTTCATTTTTCTATATACTTCTTATCCTAGAGATATTTTCGAATAATAGTATTATACTGCCACAAATACTATTATTATATTTACTCCCGAGCAAAATATAACCTGGAGAAGGTCCAGAAGACAAGAAAATTGGGCCTAACATCCATTTCATTTGCGGGTTGGTTGGTTGGTTCTTTTCCCGCCAATTAAAATCAGTTCCGGCTCTTGGCGCGCCTAAAAAGAAAAGGAAGAAAATTTCTAGTGTCAGAATTTTTTTAAAATAAAAATTATCCAACTAGGCTTCCTTTTCTTTCTCTGGTCTCTGCTCCTCTCCTGCTCAAGAATCAGAAATAGACACGAGGCACAAAACTAAAAGAAGCTCTAAAGATGGACAACCTTAGACCTCAGTCCAAGCCTCCCTCGAACGACGACTTCACCACCCTCCCCCTCTACCGGTCCGCCCCGTCTCTCGAAGTTAGACTCGAAGATTTCGAGCTCTACGCCGTCGATCGCCTCCGAGGTCTCCTCTTCCTGCATTTATGTTTCTTGTTTGTTTAATTCTCTAGTCCTTCACGTAGTGCAGTTTTTTGCAGTTCTTAAAGCCATCTCCGATGGATTGTCTCGCGGAAAGAAACCTGAAGAAATTGACAAACTGGTGACGATCTTTGAATTTTCTCGATCAGTACTACAAGTTTCTAGAAATTTCTGAACCCTTAGAATTTTTTAACAGGTATTTGATCATTGGAAAGCGAACATGAGGCATCCACTGGCATCTGAAGCTATCAATAAGGATATTATATCGCACTTTGTCCTGCGTTTGGTTTATTGCAGAACGTAAGCTTCTGAGTTTTTTATTTTTTGTTATTTGTTTTGACTTTTTCAACTTCGAGATCGATTTTATGTTGCGTGTTCTTTTGGTTCTTTAGCGAGGATCTGAGGAAATGGTTCCTTTCTATGGAGACAGCTTTGTTTCGCTACCGATTTCAGGGGAAGAGTGCTGAAGTTCAGGTGAGACATTCATAGATTGGCTAAATAACTGATGAAGCTTTTTAGAGTCTGTGTCAATCATCATTCTGTATGCAGAGAGCGCTAATGGCTGAGCTTGACCTTCCTTACAAGGCAGTTAGAACTGCAGAGTTCGAGGTTATAACTTGTACCAATTTCTTCAATGTTCACAGTTGAAATCCTTGATTCAATGCTTGATTGTATAGCTATTGTGATTTGATTATGTGCAGAGTATAAAAGATAAATTGGGTCAGGTTGCACGTTCACTTGGACAGTCACCCACTGGTGAGAACGGATCAACTTTTTGTTTCGTTGTTTTTATTTTGCAATTTTAATAGTGTTTGTTACATGCATAATTCATACCTTACCTGTAGCAATCTTATTGTTGACCAATGACAAATTGAACTCTTTCATTTGGATCAGAAATAAAAGCATTGTGTATTAACATTGTTCAAAGACTCTTGATTGGATTTTTTTTTCATTTTCCCCTTCTATCGATGTCTTGACTCCTGACTCGAGTTTTATCTTTTCTTTTTTCTTCTCATCCGACAGCTGCCGACATATTCTACAAGGTTTGTTTGCCTTTAATTGATTACATATTTCGTTTAGAAGTTTGATTACAATGTTTATTCTGTTCGTGAATTCAATTATCTTAGCTAATAGTCGCCTGTTGGTTTTATTTAATATGGGAGAATGGTGCTTAAGACACATCCAAAGTTGCATATGCCGTTGCTGTTTGCCGAAGTGCTTGTTGTCTCTTCTCTTGCTGCCTTTTCTGTTATTGCTTCTTTTGAATGGTTGAGGGGTGAGGGGCGAGTCAAGTCTCTTTTTCCTCTATCCCTGCCCTTTTGACGATCTCTTCTGGGGGAGAAAGTTTGTTCTCAAATTAGTCCAAATTCGTACCGTTTCGCCATAAACTGAATATCTCAGAGAAGTCATTTTTCTTTGGGTTGGAAGTATCTGCTGATCACTTAAACGTCAATAATTTTTTGTTAGGGATGTGATTGATATATACCTAATGTGTGTGTGCCTCATCATTTTTCTTTAGTTTTAAGAATTTGACATGCTTCGGTCAAAGGACTTTTGTACTTTTATGACTTTGAATGTGGTTCTATCCCACATTGGCTACGTTACTGCCTTAACACCAGGTACCATTTGAAGAAGTTCCAGAACTGGTAGCTGGTCGCAGAGTTTTTATCCACAAAGGGCATGCTTATGTGGCCATGAATCAGGCAATATTGACGCATCCTTTTCAACTTTTTGTTGGGATAGCCAGAAATATGATTAACGTTAGCGTGCTTTAAATTTCAGGTTGTTTCCCTTGTTGCTACGCGTTTTCGCAGTCTACTATCAAAAGCGCTAATTTTAACAAACAGGTTGGTGTTCTTTAGGAAGCTACAAAAGTTATTTTTTTGTTTGTTCAGGGCTGAATTGAATAGAATAATAGTTGTTGCGAGAGTGGAAGTTTTTGTTTAGACCACATTTTAGCTGATATAACACTGAGAATTCCAAACAATTCATATTTGTTACGAGTTTTCAACTGTTAAAGTTATAGATTGTCAAAAGGATTATATTGCAGGAAGTGGACGTCTATCATCAGAGAAGATGAGAAGGATCGACTTACACCGGTCAGCATTTAGTACTAATATTGCAATTTAATTGACTTTATTTCGGTTTCGTTTGTGTTACGTGACATTTTCTTTATGCATTTAGATCGTTGAGGCCTTATGTACAAGTTATCTGGGTCCTGACTATTCTCAGGTACTTTCTCATGCCTATTGTCATCCCACTTACCTTAAGGTTGTTTATTCAAGTTACAAACTTGGTTAATTGCCCCACAGTCGAAAGACTTCGCTGAAATATCCATTAAAGACATCGACCAAGTGGCGAAGAGCTCATTTCCGCTGTGCATGAGACACCTGTTTGAAAAAGTAAGAAGTTGGTGCTTTTCCTTTTGTTTAACTAAGCATGTGGTTATTCTTTCCAGCTTCTTTAGACTCTTGATATAAGGTCTTTCAGTTCCTTAACGAAGTTCATATATTTTTCATCATTTCTTTTCACTTGTTTGCTCAATTCAACTGAAATATTGTGCAGCTTAGAGAGGATCATCATTTGAAGCATGGAGGGAGGATGCAATTGGGTCTCTTTTTGAAGGTTGTATATCTGTTTCTTCTTTATGAGGACCAGGAACTGCTTCCCATATTTACTCTTATGGATGCTTAACGAGTATTATGGCTCTACTTCTTGACCAGAGCCTCCCTTTCTCCCCCTTTCTTATTTACGTGACCAAATGCTTGGGTGGTCTAAAACATGACTAAATTAGAGATATTTATGTCCCTGGTACTTAAACCGCTCTCTCTGATTGTGTACCTTTTGTTTCCACCACAAAATGTGTGCCAATCCAAAAATCAGACGAAGAGCTTCATTATGGCAGTTATTAGTATATTACTATCTGTTAAGCATGGAAATTTTAAATTAAAATTTTTTTCTGCATTTTTAGGGTGTAGGGTTGAATCTAGATGATGCACTGATGTTCTGGAAGGCAGAATTCTCCCACAAGGTGAGTACGACAAAATATGGTCCTAGTTCCTGCTTAATACTAGTTTTATTTGTGTCGTAATTGCTTATATGACAAAAGAAAATCTGAGTTCACTGGTATATGCTCTCTTATTCTGTAATCAGAGCATGCATGGCATCATGTAAATGGCTTAGAAAAGAGTATTGAAGACACCTCTTCTACCTTGGTTTGCTCGCAAAATGAGTTTTTCCAATGTTGATACGCACCCAAATCATTGATTTCTCTGCCCTTAAATCTTTTTTATCGTAGGTTGGGGCAGAAAGGTTCGACAAAGAATATGCATACAGTATACGCCATAATTATGGAAGAGAGGGGAAGAGAACGGTAAGATGTTGGACTTAATCAACTTAGATTTTTATGTATAAATCATCGCTTTAGATTGCTATCTAGAAATGCATCATGGGTTAGATCAGTAACACTAGACACGTGTGGAGCCAAAGGTATCGTCATGTCAAATACTTCAAAATCCGTGATGAGTAGTTTCCTTTGAGATTGTTCGGTGCAAGAAGTTCGTTCAGCGGTTGACAATCTAAATAATTTTGGTTTTTGCAGGATTACACACCTTATTCTTGTCAAAAGATCATCTCATCTACTCCTGGTGTAGGAGATCATCACGGCTGTCCTTATCGACATTTCAGGTTAGTTTCTCAGTAGTGGTGATATTATGAGCATGCAATTGGGTAAAGAAGAATAACGACACACTTGGAAGGCGTTTGTGGTCACAGTTGTTCTTATTACCAACTCGACCAAAGCTGTCATTTACAGTTGGGGTTTGGCTTAGAAGTAAACGAATATTGATTACGAGAAAAAATGTTGGCAATTTTCATTTTTTGAGGGGCTGGCAAATGGGTCACCTTGTGCAAATCTCTATTCGGTTGTGGCAACCATGTCAATGTGTCATAGGTTTTTAATTGTGTAGTTGAAAAAACAAAATTCCAATTTTGTCTTGAATACATATTCCTAAATCCTAGAGCTTATCTTTCGGCGAGACAAACCATGTTTTATTAAGTGTTTTTAAAATCCTTGATGAATGAAGGCAAAATTAGGCTAAATTGATATGTGCTAATCTAATATATTTTTAAGGAGCAGCCGCGTGGTCATTGTCATTCATTTAGTAGTTTTTATGACGGATTATTATGATTAATATAAATTAAGTTATTTTTATAAATTAACAAATAACCTTTATAATATTAATGGTTCCTATCCATTTCTATATTTTATTAAGTCGATTCAGTGGTAGCATGTCTCTCTTGAATTGCGGTAGTTCGAAGGCATTGCCTTCTCTACCTGGATGTGATATTTTGACTATATAGAGACAAGTGATCAACCTTTGGCTTTCCTGTTGACAGCGAGGAAAACTTGAGGGCCGCACTTTTTAGAATGGGGGTCAATGGTAGCGCGGTCGAGGATGTAATGGAGAAAATGCGAAATAGACATTATCAGGTTCAGCAACTCAGCAATTTGCTGTTTGATTTTTCTTTCCACTGTGACCTGTTTATTTCTACTGTAACCATTTAAGTGAATAACATGGAAACGCGCAGTTGGCATGCACGCTGACATTTGAAGCTATTCATGGCTCAACATACGATGTTGGAGTTAACCATCCTAACCAGTACTTCACTGACAGCCAAAAGATCCTGAAGGCCAAGGTAAACGCCTAGATATGACTTGCGTATCTTGATTCAATTTTTAACCACGAAGAATCTATCTAAAGTACTAAGACCTGAGGAGAACGTCAACGTGATCGAGATTCCATTAAAAGATGAGGCCATGAATTTATAAGCTTGAAGATGAATAAATGGCGCCTGGTTGACTGAAAGCCTTAGCATATTTCTTGTAATGGATTCTCGCCATGATGCATTTCTCTCCGCTATTCATAATGAACTTGTTTAGTCCCCATTCCCAGTTCCTGCAAGAAAGCATTGCAATTTATTTGTAGTTAGTTACCACCGCAATAAAAATGTGACTGGACAATTTAAAGCTATTAACTTTCAACTGCGTCTAGATAATTAACAACATTGTGTGGAGAATTTGGTACATGAACATTGAGCTCCAAAATTAAATATTTAGCTGCGTAAACAATACAGTGAGTTTCAAAATCTCATATTTAGCTGTATAAACAAGCTTAACGTGTTTTCCATTTGCGCGTTGCAGGGTCATTCCTCGGCGTGAGAAGCTTTAGGAGATTAGTAAGGGGGATTCCTGGTTTCAGGTTTGTGACTTTAAAAGTATTTTCTCCTCATAAGAAAATTGTAATATGTTTTGTAGTTGAATGTTATAAGGAGCACAAATGCTTAATTACTGAAGAGACGTGTTAATATTAGCTGATTTACATGAATGTGATCTACAACTTCCACCACAGCAATCTTAAGCGTTTTGAAACTCTTCGTTCTCTCAAGTAAAAGACGGAAGTTTTCAACTAGTGGATAGTACTAAAGCTTCTTCCTTTTTCTCCTTACTGTATTGAGACAGCCCATTATTTCATCTCACTCAGTAGTTGAGTTTGTTTGGGCTTTAAAGGATAATTAGTTATAGCTGAGTTGATGTTTAGGGTGTCAACATTGAAGAACCCGCCGTTTGGCTCATTGACAGCACATAAAAGGTTGCTGATGTGATCTTCTGTACCAGTTATTTTGATCCTATTTTGTGCCATTTTATCTCAATTTTATATTTATGTGGGTTTTATATAAATATGTGGCTGAGATGGAGTGACACAGAATAAGACCAGAATAACTGGTACAGGTGATTTTGTGCTAAAAGGTTGACCCTTCAATTTGGTAGGTTCCAGGAAATTGTCCTACCACTTGGTTCGTAGCTAGAGTTTGATCAAGGAAATATCTATCAATGAGCTCTGATTCGCCAAAACTGTACTGGTGTGTGCCCGTACGCTAAGGGAAGCATTGAAAGAGCTTCTTACATAATGTGGATCATCAACATTTGTAAATTCCAGGTTTTAGTTTCAATCTTCTCTTTTCACGTAATAATTAATCACAGTACGAACTATAGGTCATGTAAGAATTAAGATGTAACTGTTTCGATTGTTGGTGGGCCATTCTATTAAAGCACCGACTGGTTTTTCTCTTTATTGTCTGTGTCCATGCATGCACTTGGTTTGCTCTGGCGCACTCTAGGCACTTCTATTATCACCGGTGAAATGTCTCTTTGGGTGCTGATGGATAGAAAAATTCTGCTTTCTTACACTGCAGCACTGGGGTAACATCCTGTCCGTTCTATGTGAAAGATCGTACGTGCGAGCATTTATCGAGATCTATTTATTAACTGGAAAGACGAAAGGTTCATTTAACAAATTAACGAAAACAATATAAATCAAATGCATTTTTATTTCACATTTTCAATTAGAAAAAGTTAAATCTTTTTTCATAAGTTATAAAAGAATATAAAAATATAAGCCAAATTATATATGAAAGTAAATCGCTCTCAAAATTTTAGAAAATTTTGGAATGATAAAAATGTTATTTATTAACTGTTATAAATATTCTACGATATATATTTATGTGATGTTAGTTGAGTGCTAAGTGTTAAAAGAATTAGTCCTTTTAACTTTGAACTTATGTTCAAATTAGTTTTTAATTTTTAATTTTTATCAAATAAACTTTAAATTTCTTAAAATTTTGACCTGATTCATAAACAGCGTATTGTATTAATTGATAGTTGATTATATCAGTTGATTTGATCAGTAAATAATATCAGTTATTTATTAAAGATGCTTGGTAAAATTAGCTATTTAGTATTTACTGTTGATATATAAAATGACTTATTAGGGCATGATTTAAAGAAAAATTATAAGGATATGAATATTATATTTCTTAGTATTTTGTTGAATATTCTTATAATAATTTAGATTTAGATATTTAATTTTACAAAAATTAAGTTTATAACTTTAATAATAATAATAATAATAATAATAATAA
>JANSVA010000003.1:8148710-8162613 GCA_025504915.1 Erythroxylum reticulatum
ATATTCTTCCAAACTTTACGATACAATTGTACGATAAAAAAAAGCCAACTTTAAAAATATAGAGAGTAAAAGTAGAGAGCAAAGTAGAGGACACTACTATTCTTAAGTAAATAGCTAATTCCAAAAGTTCCTCTTATGAAACTTTTAAAATTTAGTTTATTAAGATTAGAATAAGTTAACCAATAACTTATTCACTAAACACATCAACCACTTTTTTTAATAATAAAAGTTAATTTTTAATCAATAAATTATAAAAACAACTCATAAGTTAGTTTGTCAAAACACTCAATTCTCTTTTAATTTGTCAAAAAACTCACTTCTCTTTTAACTTTCATCTCACAGGTACAAAGCTTTTGTGCTACATGCTCCGCTCTTATGATAATGTGTCAAGCAGCGGTGAATTTTTAAGGGTTAATTACAGTGCTATCCTTTATGCTTAAATTTTGCGTTTAATAAATAAAAACAAAACGAAAACATAAATCTAAGGACATTTGATTCTGAGTTTATTTTTTTATTGCAGTTTTTAATTTTAATTTTAATTTTAATTTTTTTGTGGTTATTTTTATTTAAAAACAGATTTTTAATATAAAATTAAAAACAGAAACTTGTTTGATTAAGATTTATATAAAAAATAAAAACAAAATCATATTTAATTAATTAATTAATTTAAAATTCTATAAATTAGTAAATTACATTAATCACTGGCCAGGAAATTACATTACGGTTAACTCTCCTACTATAACAACATTAGAACAGCTCATTGCCTTGTTCAAAAGCTTTGCTTTTTTTAAAGGGAAAATAAAACCAAAATTACATAAGAAGTCTAAAGAAACAGATCTCCGATCTATCCTCTGTGAGGAAATGGTGGCACCGTATGGGTGCAGTGTCAAAATAGGTGATCCCAACATCTACATGTTCAGCGTAGTACGCCAGCTAGTCAGCGCATCTATTGCTCTCTCGATAAATATGTCGATGAATAACAGTCCAGCTCCGGTAGAACAGCTCATCTATGCCCAGGACGATAGAGTTGTGGGTCTGAGCTCGGTCGTCTGCTGAGGAAAGGATACTGATCACTACTACCGAGTCCACTTCAAGTTCCACTATGCGGTATCCTGATTCCATACCAGAGTAAGGCTAGTGTAGACTCCCCAAAGTTCGGCATTGAGCGATGAGCACTAGCCGATGTTTTGAGAGAATCCTTCGAGCCAATTGTCGTCAGTGTCTCAAATAAGGCCTCCTGCCATGGCTGAGGACGTGGATTGTTTGCTTGCGCCATCAGTATTGAGTTTTATCCATCTAGGAGGCGGTTTGCTCCAACCGATCATGTGCTCTTGGCGGGGCCGGGGCCCGGTACCAGCTCGACAGTGCCACTCAGCGGCCTGTAAAATCAATCATGCAAAAGACAATATGAGAGAATGAGGTGATGAAGGCCAAGTAAAATGCTCATCAAAGAGTGACTGATTGCGCCAAGTCCAAAGGAACCATCAAGTAGTTCCAAAAAGGATCGACTAGGCGTGCTCGAAGACCGGTCGGTGGTGGCAGAGGTTTTGACTGAGCCACTCCCGGGACTGCAGTGTGAAGAAGGCATGGGGGAGTGGGGAAGGAGGAAAGTGGCTTCACACACGGCAGGCTTTCTCGCAATCGCGCATCACATGAATAGAGGTTTCATCGAGGTGACAATGGTAGCAAGCTCCATCGGTAGTGAAATGCTTCCTGACGCGTTGTCGATTGGCAAGTAAACGATTATGGGCCAGAAGCCATAAAAATGACCTTATGTGTTGTGGTCCCGGCCATTGCCATATAGCTTTCCAAATGCCTTGGGATGTATCGCCTCCCTCTTCTCGGAGCATAGCGTAAGTGGAAACCACCGTAAAAGCGCTAGTGTCGGAGCATCCCCATATGATCTTGTCCTGACTGAGGTAAGGTTTCGGGGGAAATGTGCCAAGGAGTGCTCGAAAAATCGACGGGGAAAGATACGCCTGAAATGCATCCCTCTGCCAATTACCAGCGGCGTACACAAAATAGTGGACACTAAGTTGAAGAGTGGATGGAGGGACCTGGGAAGTAACATGGGAGGTCAGCGGTCCGAATCCTGCCAGCCATGGGTCGAGCCAAAAGCGAGTGCGCATACCGTCGCCGATCTGCCAAGACATACCTTGGAGCACGAGGGGCCATATGGCTTTTAAACTCTTCCAAATCATCGAGCGGCCCTTAGCCTCCAAATGGGAGGGGATATTGGTAGCATCAAAGCCATATTTGGCGGAGAGAATCCGGACCCATAAGGTATGAGGTTTGGTAAGCAAATCTTAACCTAATTTCGTCAATAAGGCATCATTGGTGTCACAGATCTTCCGTATGCCAAGGCCCCCTGTTTCTTTCGACTTGTAGACTTCCTCCCACGAGACTAAATGAATGCGCTTCTTGCCATCTGAAGCTCCCCACATAAATTGTCTCATCATTTTCTCCAGATCATCACATAGACTGCGCGGTAATCGAACAGTATGCATAGTATAAGTGGGGAGGGCTGCGATCACAGACTGTGTCAAAGTGGTACGACCTGCAAATGCTAGCAGATGAGCTGTCCAACCTAAGAGTCGACGTTGGACGTTGTCCAAAATGTATTGATAGGTTCTACGGCTGACCCGTTCATGCAGAAGAGGAACGCCTAGGTAGCGACCTAGGTCATTAGTCGGTTTGAAATTGAGGGCACGACTTAACCGATTCGCCATCGTAGCTGAAATGTTCTTGGAAAAGTAACACCGGGACTTGTCGTTGCTGACGCGTTGGCCCGATGCGGTACAGAAAGAATCAAGGAGGTTCCGGATAACATAAGCTTAATCTATGGATGCTTCGGCGAAGATAATGAGATCATCAGCAAAAAACAAGTGGGTGATAGAGGGACCAGTTCGGCTCAACTGGATAGGTTTCCAATAGCTCTGTGTCACCGCTTGAGTGATGAAGTGACCCAATCGTTCGATACAGAGGACAAAGATGTAAGGCGAGATGGGGTCTCCTTGACGAATGCCTCGAGAAGGGCTGAAGGTGTCGCTGACGTCCCCCTTCCAGTTAACCTGAAAGGAGACTGCGGTGATGCATTGCATGATGAGAGTAATCAGCGACATTGGAAGCCCAACGTCGATTAGGGTATGTTGAATGAAAGCCCAAGACAGGCAATCATACGCCTTCTCCAGATCTACTTTAAGAGCCATAAACCCCTTTTTCCCGATTTTCCAGCGCATGGTATGAAGAACTTCCTAGGTAATGATGATATTATTCGAAATCTTGCACCCAGGGATAAAACTACACTGGTTAGGGGCTATCAGGTCAGCTAGATAGGGCTTAAGTCTGTTAGTAATGACCTTGGTGAGGGCTTTATAGAGCACAGAGCACAACGCAATAGGGCTAAACTGCTTTATCGAGGTAGGAGAAGGAATCTTTGGAATAAGGACCAAGATGGTGCGGTTAAGATCTGTGTCCCAGATTTCATTCCAAAAGATTCTCTGAAGGAATAAGGTCAGGGATGGTCCGAGAGTATCCTAATGGGATTGGTAAAAAAGAGCTATAAAACTATCAAATCCTGGAGCTTTATGAGGATTCATATGAAAGAACGTGTCCCTGATTTCCTCAGCATTGAGGGGTCAGGATAAGTCCACGGTAGCATGCTGTGGGAGGGGAGGAAACTGGCCACGAAGCTGCGGGATGGGGGGTTATTGTGGGTCGGCCAGATATAACTATTCAAGATAGTTACGTGCTAAACGCGCGAGTTCCTCTGTATCTATAAGCACATTCCTAGTGTCATCAGTTAAGGAAGGAATCCGATTTTGTCGGTAACGGGTGTGGGTGAGGACATGGTAATACTTGGTGTTTTGGTCGCCTTGGCTCATCCATTGGCTTCTGAATTTTCGATGCCAGAATAGCTCCTCTTGGTAAAGGGTCTGCTTTAATTCTGTCCGAAGGTACTCCTCAAGATCCCGGATGGACGTCGAGTTAGTATCGTCAAGTTGTTTCTGGATACCTTAAAGTCGTGCCATAAGTCGCCGCTTCTGATGAAAAATATTGCCAAACGTAGTAGTGTTCCAAGTCTGAAGCTTGTCTGAAAATTGTCTGATGGCTCCACTCATGTCTGAAACGTTTGGTGTCTAATGGTCCAATACAAATTGCGCAAAGCCATGGTGCGTTAACCAGGCAGATTGAAATCGAAACGACCGAGTTGGTGGGGGGGAGCGAGAACTAGTAGTAAGGGTGATAAGGAGAGGTCGATGATCCGACTTCAGGAAGGGAAGGTGGGTCACAGCGGTAGTATTATGGGCCACCGAGAGCCAGGCAGTGAAGTAGAAGGCCCGGTCTAGGCGCGCCATTGTGTTACCTCTCCTCCAAGTAAAGTGAGGCCCAAAAAATCCAAGGTCATGAAGATTACAGTGGTGCACATAGTCCCTAAAGTGTGGATTAATGATCGAGTGAAATCGAGTGCCTCCCCGTTTATCTGCAACCTCTAGTTTAGCATTAAAGTCGCCGCCCAGAAGTCAGGGTTTAGAAGTGACCCGAGTAATTTGACGCAAATATGACCATAGGAATTTTTGTAGCGAGGGCGTGGGATTAGCATAAATGGCTATCAAATCAAAAGTCAATTGGTCCCAGTCAATACTAGTATGGACAAATTGTCGGTGAGCCATCAAAATTTTGACCAGAGTGTTAGCATTCCACAGAATCTAGATACCGCCCGAAAAACCTGCAGCTTCCACTCGAAAGGAGTGGCCAAAACCCAGGCTTCGAATGACCTTCTACGCCTGATCCCCACATATACGTGGTTCTAGTAAGACGAGGATACATGGTTTATGAATGCGCATATAATTTTTAATGATAGGCTTGAAGGTTCGACCTCCAGCCCCTTAACAGTTCCATATGAATATTGACATAATCAGGACAACGAGAGGAAATCTAGTCAGCGGGAGGGTGGTCTCCCAGGCCATTGGGCTCACGGCGATGAGTGGTCACATGGTCCTGGGTGGGCTCTGCCATCAGGGTGTCACCAGCATCGATAGCTACATTTCCTAGTATGGACGCAAGGCCTGGATTAGGTGGTCGCGGTTGGTGTAACGTACACGGAGATGGGGCCGAGGATGAGGCTAAATCCAGATGAGCCTCAGTGGGTTCGGCCTCCATGGCCTGACAGTCCATAGGCTCACAGGGGAACCCTTTCATGGATGGGTCGTGGAGGATCACCTCGGTATGAGATGGGATCGAGAGGGCCACCTGGGTGGGGGTTGGGCTTTGGGAGACTGGAGAGTTGGGTTACGTGGGGAGCAATAGGGTCTGTGGGTTTGAAGGGGCCTTGTTCTGGTGTGGAGGCTGGGTTGTGGAGGCATTGGGCTGAGAACGAGTAGGCTGGCCCAGGGTATGATGGGGAGGCAAGGAGGAGGGGTCTATGGGCTAAGAAGGAAGGGTCTGGCCCAGATCCAAAGGTTGTGGTGATGCGGTGTCATAATGAATCTTGAGTAAAACGCTACGGTTTGGCTAAGTTTCTGCACATGTGACGCGTGAGTCTCCTTCAGATACATTAGAGTTGGGGATTTTGATTTGATGGGGAGAGGCGACTGCGTAGTGACCGATGTGGAAGAGGGACTTGCGTCAGGCTATTACAGGGTCTTCGTACTGGTGTCCAATGTCTCAATCGCAGTTAGGGCGGCGAAGTGCGATCCCTTTCCAGCCAGGGCAGAGCCGGTGTTGGGTCGCGGTGGCCTGGCGTCCTTCGGGGTGGATGACTGCCGACGAGGCCAGTGTCATACTTGCATACAAGGCCCGAAGCCTAGCTGACTAAGGTCGCTCGTGGAGGGTGTGTCGATGGGAGCTGGTTGTGGGTTCAACGTCGGGTCATTAGAGGTGGAGGTAGAGTTGGGTGGAGCAGCAGGTCAGGAGGGGCAAGTCGGAGCCCCATGGCCAACAATCCTACAGTTGAGGCAAATTTGGGGTAAGCCTTCGTAGGCTACCCTGATTAATTCGCCATCTAGTTCTACCACAGACCAAAGAGGAGAGCTGAGGTCAAGATCTACCGCGATCTTTGCGAATCTCCCCCGGTGAGTTAATTCCATAGTGGTGTCAATTTTGATAGTGTGAATTACCAAATTTTCGAGAGCGGTAAGAATTAAGGGGTGATACCAAGCTACCGAAAGAGCTGGAAATCGCACCCACGCGACCACATACGTGATCTTCCCAGTAGAAGGATGAAAGTCAAGATACCAAGGTTGGATCGAAAGGGTGTGCCCAGCAATAATCCATGGCCCTTGAGTAAGAGTGCGGACATAGTCATCCTCCTCAAGGAAGTCAACCAAGTAAAACTCGTTATCTAGATCCACAATTATCATAGGAGCCGTAGGCTTCCACATGGACACCAATCTAGATTTCATCAGGTGAAAACCAATTCTTCGGCCTAGAAGTTTGATTACGATTGCATTTGCCCATTCTTTGTCTAATTTCCTTTTGAAGGTGTTAGATAATTCTATGCCCAATTTACAAGTGCCTTGTATGATGCAGATATCTCCCTCTGTGACTTCTATAGGTTCCTCTTCTGGCCACTCAATATCTTTGTTGCCTATGCCATGGTCGAAGCTGCCTGAGACAGTTGCGCTATAACTAGGTGGGGTGTGCGAGGCAGCAGGAGTTGGGGGGGGAGGATCTTCATCCCTTTCTCTGGTACGGAATTTCTTGGCCACATGGCCATCGTGTTGTGTTGTTGGGTGAGCAGTGTGGTCTTTCATGGTGAACAGTAGCTAAGCTCACAGTGAACAGTAGCAGTTGAGAGCAAAACAGTAGCTGTAAAGGAAAGGAGTGTTGTATTAAGGACTTTTAACAAACAAGTAAAAGGCAAGGTGAAATGTATGAAGGACCAAGTCAAGTTTCCTTCATTTTTGTTAGAACCAACCAATGATCTAACTCTTTTGTCCCTTACTTTCCAAACATTCTTCTTTCTAAATACTAACTTGTCAAACTTCCATACCTTGCTACTTGTATCGGCTCCATATAGTCACCATCGATGCCGCTCAACCCTATGACTAAGAATCCCATCTCCGATAGCAGCACCTCAAATCCTAATCACTGAAAATCACTATTATCAGATTCAGAAACTACGGTCAGTTCCTAATGAAGACACTTTCACGTCTAGGCCATACTATTTTTGCTTATTTGTCAAGCAACTACGTGGAAATATCCAAATCACTAGGTGTCACATTCTACACAAACCCAGATGACCTTTGTGAGAACCCCCAGAAGTAGTTAGGGATTTTGGTTAGGGTAACCCATGTTGAAGAGATCAGAGAGAGCATTTGTGACTATGGTGAACCATTCTTTGTCTCTGCTCTCGCTACAAATCTTCTCCATGGCTTGTCTCAGATAAGTGAGTCGGTTATCATCAGATTTGGAGTTGGAATGGGACATAATAGAATTAGCTAATTCGTTATTGTCATTGAGGAAGTGGTCGAGGTCGAGGTCGAGGTTGTCGAGTTTTGTAAAGCCTTTGCTGGAACGGAGGCAGTCCAACCATATTGTACCAAACTTGTCAGTGGAGACCGAAGAAAGCATTGGGTGGAGGAGGTGGAGCAATATGAAAAGGTAAACGGTGAAGGAGTAAGCACAGGGCGGTGAACACAAAAGACATAGTAAAATTGGGAATGTGTTGTTTTTATGAAAAAAGAAGCTTGTTTTAAAAACATACAAAAATGTCTTTTCAACGTTTATGTAGAGTTGTAGCAGCTTTTTTATTTTTAAAAACAAGAAATGGCAATAATATTCAACCAAAGATATTTTAATGACCTATTTCTTTTTTCATGAAAACCATAATAAAAAAAACATAAACAAACAGGCTAAGTTTTGCGTTTTGTCATCACATGCAACTTTGCGTTTAGTAAACATAAATGACAACATCATAAAAATGTTCGCAATGGAGGAGTGAAAGCAGATGTTCGTGAAAGAGGAGTGAAGGGAAATGTTCGCGATAGAGGAGGGAAATGAGACGTTTGTGATACAAGAGTGAGTTTTGCCTAAATTGTATTTGCATATTGTGGCTAACATTCATAGTTAAATAAGAAAAACAAGACTATGGTGGTTCAAACATGTTAACAAGTGGCATCCTAATGTCTTACTGAAAAAATGTGAGAAGATTATAGTTAAAAACTGTAAAAGAAGAAGAAAAAGACTTAAAAAGATTTAAAGGAAAGTGATCAGAAACAATATGATTTTACTAGAGATTATCAAGGATTTGACCCTTAATAAGAAACTTTAGCAAACTAAGATTTCGGTGGAAGACCTAAGATTATCAAAGATTTGATCCTCAATAAAATTTTTTGGCAAATTAAGATTTCAGTAGGCAAACTAAGATTTTGGTGGAAGACCTATCGAGAGAGCTCATTCTTTTTCATTGTTCTTTTAAGCTTTTTCCTTCGATTTTGTCTTCTAATTAACCTAAATACTTTTATTTGTAGCATTTGCTTTTTTAGTTATTTTATTTATTTATTTTGTTTTCTTTTCTTTTCTTTTCCAATTGTTAGTTTGCTTTATTTATGTATTTGTTTTCTTTTTTGTCTGTTTATTTTTATTTACTTTTATCTTTATTTTGATTTTGATTTTGTTTTCTTATTTTATTTTATTTTATTTTATTTTTTTAAAATTTTCAATTTGTTTATATATTTAACTGATGTTTTCTTTCAACCTTTTTAAAAATCTTTTTTTCTTATAAGTGTATCGAAAATAGTCTCTCTACTAGCTAAGTGTAATATTGCATATTTTTGGACCTCCTCAAACCTTGCATTGTAGTGGGATTCCTATTAGGACCTTGTTGTTGATGTTGTTTTTATATTTTAGGTTATTCGTCCAGAGTGCGACAACTATTCTTCTTAATTTAGTGAAACTCTTTGGAATTTTGTTGGGTTTCAATATATGAGGAAATTTGTTTAACAAAGTTTGAACAAAAAACTTGTTTGGTCTACCCATACACATAAAACATCATTTAAATTGGTCAATTTCAACTCCAATTATTTTCAATTGGTAGCTCAAACAATTTTCATAGTTACAACTCCAATTTGTTAGTAAAAACTAAGCTTTAAGTGAAATATTCTCCATTATAATCAATATAATATGCATAATTGATAGCGTGTATTTCATTCTTTTTACTTTAGTTATCATTTTATAGAAATACCTAATTGTTCTAAATTGCATTTCCATACACGAGTGTCTTTAGTGATTTAGTAATTTTTACCCTTGTTAACATTTTTAAGGCAAAGAGATACTTATGTTTGGTAATGCACATTTGTAGCCTTTCGTTTTTGAATATTGAGATAAACCAAATGTTATAGGATCATATTATTCCTCTTCAAGGAAACTAAGTTTATATTATATATTGAAGTGCATTGAAATGATACTAATATGACTCGTTGTTTGAATAGTTCAACATTAGATAGTTTGATACCTTAAATATCATATTGCTATTTAATTTCTTTTGTATTAGGATATGGAATTCCATTGAAAAAGAAATTTTGTTTCACTATAAGGGACAAATTAATAGACATAAATCATTCGATACATTATTGGTAGTAAAATTTTAGTTGAAGACGTTGACTTGAACAAATTATGTTGGTTTAGGATTATGGTAATTTGTAAGCATAATTGTTATGATAAGCTATATAAAATCTAGTATAGGAACCCAAATAAACATGAAGAAGGTAGTTGGTTAAGATTGAAGATGATTACAAAATAAAAGATTGAAGATGATTAAAATCTCTATCATTTTAAAACATGGAAGAGTGGAAGTTTATTTTAAGGGTGAGTAAAATACAGAAAAAAAAGTACATAAAGTAGATGATGGGATTGATGATATATAGTTCTAACAAACGGTGAAGAAGAAGAAATCGTTGCTTAAAGGATGAACTACTAGTTTTAAAAGCAAGTAATATGGATGAAAAATTGTTGGCAAGGCTTGAGCTTAACCTAAATTTTTTATTTTGGTTGGAGCTTAACCTAACACCTAATTGAGCTCGAGCTTAATCAATCTTCAAAAAATCCAAATCTTGAACCCAATTAAGCTTCATTTTCCTAAAACTTGAAGCCCCAAACCTAAATCAAGATATGAAAATATTAAAAGATCTAGTTTTGCAAAAGAAAACAGTAGGAAAAAGAAGAAGAAAAGAGGAATAAGCATGGTAGCAACTCCATCATAACAACATATATCAAGAACCTTTTAGGCAAAACCTCAAAATATAAGTTCTCTATGGATCTATATTTTTTTCTTCCTTCAAAAGACAGATCAACAACATATCTAGTCCCATATTTGGCAAAGACTCGTAAACTTTTTCACCATGATAACTTAGAGAATTAAATAACTAAGAAGAAAAGAGAGAAAATGAAGCATAAAGAGCATGATTCAAAATGAGGATACTAGAAAAATAAACTGAGAGTAAAAAATGCAAAAGAACAAATGATATTAGAGAGAAGAAAAAAGGAAAAAAAAACAAGAAAACAAGAATTAAAAAATGCTAAAGAAATATAGTTCAATAAAGATAGCCAAAAAGAGGTGTATAAGAAAATATGAAACTGTAGGTTTTTAGGTGCTTGGATTTCGGTGGCTATGGTGAGAAAACATGGATGATCTTAGTGGTGCATACTTTTCAGACATGTTAAAACTCTTATCCATTTGTGCTATAAACTAGTTTTTAAATTATCAAGTAGTTCATGATTGTCTAGTGTTTACAATTTTTAAATAATTGATTTTAGCCTGAGGTCATCTTAAAACTTGAATTTTTAAGATTTTTCAGTTTAAAATTGGTTCAAATTCTAATATAAACTTGGTCAACTTGAACTTTTCCTGTTGATTTTGAGTTTGGACCAAATTACCATTCCTAGTTACAATAAATAAGATATTATACCGTTAGATGACAATGATAATGGTAGTGTGCCTATTCAAGATGTGGCTATTACTATTGATAGTGCCTTTATTGAAGTTAATGATATTTAGACTAAAGATGATTGTATATATACTACCACTAATGATGTGTCTATTAAAGTTGATGATGTGCCTAACAAAGGTGTGATTAATGCTTATGCTGAAAATAAGGTTAGTGATAGTGATACATTAATTGATTTAGAATGTGAAAGTGAAAGAGGTTATAATGAGCTTCAAGTTATTAAACTAAAATAAAATGATAGGAAGTTCCAAAAAAGATTTGAAGAAGGGGCTATTAATAATGATATTAAAAACCATGAAAGTGACAAAGGATATGAAGATGCATAAAAGGGTTTTGATTCTAAAAAAGATAGTAAGCACGTTGAGATTAATGATCTAGATTAGTACTACGCAAGTTCAAATAAGGATGCTAATAATGCTCTAAGAGGTAAGTGAATAAACTTTTATTATGATCTAATATATAACATTTCAATTTGGCTATAGGTTTGAAGTTTAAAGAATCAAGGGAATTTAAATAAAAAATTACTAAATACTCTATTGTATAAACTTTAGGTTATGAGAAGTCTTGGATAAGAGTGAGATGTAGGCCACAATGCCCTTGGTTACTTTTTGCAAGTATTTAGAGAAATAAAAATTTTATTATAAAGAAATATAAACCTATAAAATGTAACATTAACAAGCTCATCACTTCTAAAAGATACATGATTGAGTTATAACTAAACATCAAGGTTACCAACTTAAATGCTTTATTAAGGAAAAAATTAAAAGTAGATGTGAGTTTCAACACTTGTAAAAGAGTAAAGTTAACTATCATTAAGATAATGCAAAAGGGTTATATGGAAGATTTTGTTCAGCAATTCGAATATAATGAGGAGGTAAAGAATAAGAACCCCAGTAAAATATATGCAATAAGAACAAGTATTAATATTGATGGTAAAATTGTATTTAGAAGATGGTATGTTTGCTTAAATGCTTGTAAAAAAGCTTGGATTGAAGTTTGTGAACCAATAATAAGACTAGATGGATATTTTTCAAAAAGGATATGTAAAAGGCAATTATTAGCTAATGTTGGAAGGGACGAAAACAATTCAATATTTTCTATTGCTTAAATTGTAGTTGACGTTGAATATACATAAACATGGAAGTAGTTTCTAGAGCCTCTTATTTTAAATCTATAACGTAAAGATGACAGTGGCTTTGATATTTATATCTAATATACAAAAAGTATGTTCTCATATTGTTACTAATATATACGTTTGTTTATGTGAACTTACTATGCATTCTTATTGATTTCTATTTTTATTTACGGTCTTCTTAAATAACCTAAGCACAGTTGTTGAATGTTGAGCATAAAATATATGCAAGGTTATTTATGCTAATTGGAGACAAAGATAGAATGAAGATAATTTTAATTCTAGAAGACAAATAAGGTAACCTTTGTACCTGATTTCAATAATCATGTGCATGTGCTAAAATAATATATCTATTTGAATAATATAATGAGACATGATATGATGCATATTTCAATGTCAATGTTCAATTTGATTCTTATAAATAATATCATAAATGAGACTTTTAATGATTGGATCTTGGAGTTTATGGTAAAGCCTACTGTTTGCATATTAGAGTATATTAGGAAGATGGTGATAAAGATGAAGATAAAAAGGAGTTTTCGGGAGAAATGGGATAATAAGATATTACCATAAGTTCTGATTGTATTAGAGGAGAATAAGAGAGAAAGCTTTAATTTTTTTAACTAAAAGGGAGTTGATGTGTATGAAGTTGAGTATGGATTATACCAATTTTGTATGAGAATTAGTAATTGTACTTATACTTATAGATGTTAGGACCTGATAAGGATTCCATGTCCTCATTTTGTGGTTGCTATATACCATAATCATCAAAGTCTAGTCGATAGGATAATACATTTTATATTAAATAGAGGTATATATAAACATATAGGGATTCCTTTAAGCTACTTAATAGAAGAAGATTTTAGCCTCAATGTGAAGTCAATGAGCCGTTAATAATAAGAAAAATGTCAGTTAGCCTAGAAGAATGAAAAAAGAAAGAGATATTTGAGTAGTTAAAAATAAGAAAAGGTGCCAAGAATGGAAGAAAAATGACTAACAGCAATGTGGACAATAAGACAATAGCCAAAGATAAAGCAAAAGCATAACTAACATAAGGAATTTTGTATTAGTTATGAAATTTATTTTGCTATTATCATTTTCTTACTAATGATTCAATATTTAGAAAATGTTTATAAGCTAGGAGGTTTACAAACAATGGCTGGAGGAAGATGAAGAGGCAATAAGAGGAAAAGGTAGAGGTAAGGGCAAAGGAAGAAAAGTTGGTGGATATGAAGTGCATTTCAAAGAGTCAAGTGTCTTAATTGAATGCTTTGTAATTTAATTTGTAAAACCCCGAACCTTTCGTTTCATTGAATAAAAATTTTATTTTCGATGAATAGTATTTTTCGGTTGAATAGTAAATTTTTGTGAGACCTAACCTCAAAATATTGAAAAATATTCGAAATAAGTATTAGAGTTAAATAATAATGAAACGGATAAAAAATAAATCCAATAGGATGGATTTTGGGAGTTTCAAAAGTTTATGACTAAAGTGCCCTTTTTGGAAATTACTAAGTATTAATGATTTTAAACCCATTCGAAAATTTTTAAAGCATCCAATCAATAAGTATTGACCCTTATTAGAAAATTTCATGGTCAATTTGACGATAAGGTGATTGCGGAATATTTTCAGAATGTAGTTCAATTAGTTGGTTAATTAAACTCATTAAAGGGGCATTTTGGTCTTTTTGTGTATAATGGTGTGAGTGGATTAGTGACTCACACCTAATGAACAATTAAAGGCTTTCTTAAGGGTTAAGCATCATTTATTAAATGAATAATTAGTCATTAGAGACAACCATTAAGACATTGACATGTGTAA
>JANSVA010000003.1:8182751-8216655 GCA_025504915.1 Erythroxylum reticulatum
CCCCCCCCCCCCCCCCCCCTAGTAATCTTTCCCCACGAGGTCTTCTTATCTTAAGATAATGCCTTTTATCTGGATCGATTTTATTATCATGCGAAAGGGTCTTATCATATTAACATATTGAGATAAAGAAGCCAGTCATGTATGTAAAAAAAATTGCCAATATTCTCATTTGAAAATGGTTTTCACTAACTAAGTATCTTGGTTTAGTAACTTACGTACTCAGCATATCTGTCTATTTTAAAGTCAATCATGGCGACAAATAGCTAAAAGGTAAATAAAATTGACGGTAACATCTGTTTCTGTTAATTTATGACTGTTCGGATGGAAACATTTGTTTTCGAAATGACCAAAATCTTATGGAGGATCAGGGGCCAATGATGGTTTTACGCGATTGTGCCCATAATGATTCTTTGGCCGATTTGTCCATCATTTCCATTTCTATTTCCGTTTCCGTTTGATCCACACTGTCCCACCACAAACCAAGCACATACATGCCTCTCTCTAAAGAGTTAACACCTTTTGCTGGTGCATTCTGCATCTGCACTGTGTATTGAGGTGATTTGACCAGTTCTGGGTCATTATCCAACTGATTCAATATAATTGGAAGTGGAAAAAGTTTGGGACATAATTCGGTGATTTTTATGATTATTATTAAATTTTTAGTTATAATAATCATAAAAAAAAACTAAATTAATAATTATATAATTGATTCTTTTTATCTTACCTTTATTCATTATGAAATTAAATAGTTGTGCTTGTAAAAAAAGGGAACCGTACATGAATCGTCCTGAGATGGGTGAGTGAAAAGTCATTACATCCAAGGAATTGGAGGATAGCTTCCTCAAGCAGCTGCGGTGGGGAACTTCTCATCACAGCAGAACTCCACACTTGCTACAACCCCAAAAGAAACATCATGGAATGTGAAACACAAGAAACTCAACATCTCTCTCTCTCTCTCCAAAGTTGAAAGCAACTGTTGCACTCTCTCCCTCTCCCCGCCACTCATTCTTGGGTCTTATGCAAATTCTTTATTTGTTTTTCTTTCTATATTTCTTTGCTTTACATTATTTTATAACTTTGGCTTCCCTCATCGCCATGACCATGAAGCCTAAAAAGGAAGGCACGGAGACTTTGAGAGACTCAACTCCTTACTCCTCATAGTCATCTACTTTCCAAAAGTCTTCCATCTAACTTAGTTCTCTCTCTCTCTCTCTTACATAATTTCTATTTACCTCCAAAGTTGAATACATTATCCACTTTCCGCTTTCAGTTGGCAGCAATTCTCACAATATACAACCCCAAGTCAGTCACTTTCCTTCTCCTTGCCTGCTTTTGGGTTATTGCCAGAGACAGCCAACTCTTGTCTCTGAACCGTTTTTTCAGAGTTAGCAAGCCTGGAGTAGTCCTCTTGTTTCTCTCGTTCACTCTCTGGAATTGGTTTGTCACGACTTTTCCACTGTTTTAGATCTTCCGCTTTTGCTTGCCTGTATACTAACCTGCAGTTTGCTCCATTTGTCACCTTTTTTTTTTTTTCAAGATTTCTCAACTCCTTGGAGATATCAAAGACTGGTTTTTGCAAGGTACCCGTCATTAAAACATGTTCTCTTTATTATTTTACTTGTAAATGCTAGTTACTGCTCAAAAAGCTTGGCCAGATCTTGTTTCCTTATATCCTGTAGCTTGCAATGTAGACTGAATTTTCTAAAAGAGAAGACAGAGTGTAAAGTAAGTTCAATGAAGGGCTCTTTTAAGTGATACAGGTGACTTTCCTTTTATATCTCTTCAACAAAAAGTTTATGTGGCAACTTTTTCCGAAGAAAAATAGCTCCACTTGTGAATTAGTGAAGAGATTTGAATTATAGTAGCACACAAATTGCTTTGAAACACCTTTAGATACATTCATCCTGTCCAATAATTAAATTGTTTCACAGGTTCATTGCCTCTAGTGTGGCTGGGATTAGAGTGCTGATTACCATGATGTGACTTGTTTGAACATCTGGACTAAACTAATATTTTACTACTAGAATGTAATTTACTAAGATGGCCCTTTCATTTGCTTCTGATATTTCTCTGCGAATTTGCTGCTTACCCAATTGACTGCTACGAGTTCATTTGTATGAGCATTCTGTCATCTTTCTTGGATACAAGGTCCAAGTTTAAACGTACCTTGTTAACCCATCAATTGTTATCTTGTTCACTATCTCATAACTCATCTTTGTTGCTTTATCTTTATTATACGGTTCTATTTCAGATTGCTTTCTTGAAATTGACTTGATTGACCACTTAGAGAGAGACGGCTGGGGAGAGCAGAGAATTATATGAAGAAAGAAGGGTGCTCTATGGGCTATAATTTTAAAGCACCATGGAAAGTAAGGCAGTTGAGCTGAAAGTATCCCTCAGATTGCTCAAAGTGCAGTGCTTGGTAGTTTTGGTGGCTGTCAATTGACTGGACATTGTTCTATAGACTTCAAACTTCGAACTTTTAGGTGATTTGGTGGGCAAAATAACATAAAGCTTAAATCCTGAGGGGGTTTTTGATGGATTCATCATCATCAGGATCATCTAAGAGAGCTCGGATTCCTAGCAATGGAACACAAGTGCCTTCGTGCTTGGTTGATGGATGCACCTTTGATCTTAGCAAATGCAGGGACTATCATCGTCGACATAAAGTATGTGAACTTCACTCCAAGACTGCAAGGGTTTTTATCAGAGGTCTCGAGCAACGCTTCTGTCAGCAGTGCAGCAGGTGAGAAGTAGAGCATGTGTTAGGGGGGCTTCTTTTCTATCTTTTTCTTATGTAGACGCATTTGAGAAACTGATTGAACCAAAGGTTTAGCCTTAAAAACTTAATTGCTTATACTCTTAGTTACCTGCCCTCAATGCTTTCTCTTAGGCTCATGAATTTTAGGCGTTTAGCATCAAAGTTTAGCACTAAGATCTTGGTTTGGCCACGTTATGAGTTCTGTAGATGAAGTTCTGCTGGGGCCTCAGCGTTCCAATTACCATCTGCAAGAATTCAGGAAGCTGCGTATCACCGTTGGAATCTTTTTCCTTGACTCAATTGTTAAAATTGAACATGTAATTGATGCATTCTCTGCTGTTTGATAGATATAGAATAGGTTGATTCGAGTTTTTTGGATAGAGGTTTCTCTGAAATGTTTTCATCTCGACTCGATTACAGGACTTTAATCTACGTGCTTGTCATGCATGTCTTGCAATTGCATTTCGGCTTAAGGCAAGAACAATAAACATAGAATCAAGATAAATAAGCTTCTTCGAACTATATGCTTTGTTAACTGTTGTGAAACGAACGCTTGCATGAAAAATATTTCTTTTCTCCAAGTGGTTATCAATAGATCTTTCGCTACATGCTCTTCTGCCTTCAATAGTTCCCTTTAGGCATGGATTATTCTTTGCTTTGCTTTGCTTTTTACCTTGTGAGATTCATGGTAGGACGGACAGGATTTTGTTGTAGTGATTATCCTCACGAATGCTAACTCAAAATCCACTTTGGTAGGTTCCATTCGTTAACCGAGTTTGATGAAGGAAAACGAAGCTGCAGAAAACGTCTTGATGGACACAACAGGCGTCGAAGGAAACCTCAGCCAGATTCTATGTCCAGAAATCCTGCTTTTTTATTTTCCCATCACCAAGGTTCGATTTGTGAACTGGACAAATTCGGGTTTGGTAGTTCTCTCTCTTTCCCTTATCAGTCGGTAACTTTTTCCTTCATTTTCATGACTGTTGACCTTACGTTTAAGTGCACAAGTTTAAAACATGTTTTTCCCAGGTACAAAATACTTGCATTTTGGTAGTTCCCATGCACTTTCCACCACCGCAAGCTCAGCTTGGGTTGGGACTATCAAAACTGAGAGTGAGACAGCGTTTTGTACGAGTCACTCATCAAACTTCAATCCAGGAAAAACCCCATTTTCTGAACCCTTGTCCTTCAGCCATAAAGGAGAAAAACAGTTTCCTTTTTTACAGGGAACTAGTTCCTTGGATCCTGGAGATTCTGTCCCTCCACCCGATACCAGTTGCACAATAGCCACCAATAGTAGTAGTAGTGGCCAGAAAATGTTCTCTGATGGTTTGATACGAGTCATCAACTCCAACCGTGCTCTCTCTCTTCTGTCATCTCCGCCATCAGCTGACACACCGCCGGAGATTGGTTTGAGCCACCTTATGCAGCCTGTAATGAATCCCCAAGCACTGCCCTTGCTCTCGAGTCTTCACTATGATGGTATTGGAAGGAAAAGTCAGACAGCAGGATCTATGCTGGTCTTTGATGGAGGTAGTAGCTCTGATATCCATGGCCAAACTACGTTTCAGATTGGAGCTGATGGGTCATCTGTCACTGGATCTCATCACATGCTTTCGTTCTCATGGGAGTAGTACTCATGTTGGCTGCTCTCTCTTGACCAGACATGGCTCCACTGGTTAAAATAAGACAATTTATTTTCCTGAACTCTAAGTTTGTTGATTAAGATGATACTCAAATTAGGCACATAAATCCCAGTTCAAGTATTCTGAGATTCGGCAGATAAAAAAAAGGGATATGAAAAGAGACTTACCTAATTCTGAGATCAACCAAGTTGTTCACCACCTAATTTGATGCTCTGTGTTAGAGAAGCATAAATTCCATCTTCTAACCTCCAACCAGATATGCGTAAGCTTGAAGGGCATCTTTGACCGCTATACCGCACTTCTTATTTGACTTTCTTTCAACCACAACCACAAAAATCGTTGTCTAGTAGCTTCTCTGTCGGTCAAGGGTTGCATCATGTGGTTTTGGATTTGGACGCATTGGCCATTGTACAGCTTCAAGTGCACTTGCAGCGTTTTTTCTGATAACTGTGTCTCTGCTTTTGTTTTCGCTTACTGCAATTGCATGCACGTTCCATTGCACTACTTTGCTGCAGGTTTCAAGACATAACGCTTGACCTGACTGACCCCCCTTGTTAGACCTGCTAAAATCTCCACACACTTAAGCTACTATTATCTGCTGCATAAAAACTCTTTCAAGTAACTAAGCTACTAATTCGTGCTTCCGCTTTTCCTCTTTTTCTTCTCTTGTTTATTTTTTCTCAATTATAGATTCTTTATCATATAGGAAAAATATTATTTTAATAAATAAAATTTTCTTTATTTAATATTTTCATAGACGACGGCTATGTTTTATTCTGTAAGCTTTTAACTAGATTATACTTCAATTTTCACAGACTACTGCAGACATGAAACTAAACCATCTTTTAGAGTAAGTTGAAGTGAATATTTTTAGCAAGTTAAAAGTGATTTTTGCATTTTAATTAAAGTTTACTGATTAAAACATGTTTTAACTGATTTAATTTAATTACGACCGGACAAACTTTTGGATTTAGAACCTTTTCAACTTATCTTTATTTGTTATGCTTCATTCCCTTATCCTGCTTGTCTTATACCTAAAAATGTACCAACTACGAAGTACTCTCCGATTGGTATAATAAATCCCAAGAAGAAAATTATTCACTAGAAAAGGATAAGGTTAGTCTAATAGAAATTATGAATACCTATTTGTTCTATCCTGGTGTCTGCTCAAAATTGTACAAAACAAAAGATAGTAAGTTGTTCCACTGGCGACATCGATACAATGAGATTAATTATTACACGACTTCTAGCATCAAACTGGTAACCTACGTTTTTACCAGATGAACATCTATGATATTATTTTTGAAATTCTCCTCATGTTTTATGGGTGTAAGCTAGATTCCAATCTTGGGGAGAAGTAATAGGTTGGAGGAAAAAATGGGATGTGACAAAGGATATGCTTATTCGTACAGATTTGATTTGAAACATAACTCATGTTTTGCAGACAATACGAGTGCAACTACGACAAATACTAGTTTGCAGCCTTAATTGTATTCATTCTAATACAAATAAAACATGGGAAATATTTATCCTCGCTTATGCTCAACTATCGAGCAGTTACATTAAATTTCACAGAACATTGTTTTATTTCCCAAATTAGATCGAAATAGAATCAAATTTGGAGACAATACATAGGATAATGTCTGATCTTTTCATAGTATATTCGCACAAATCAGGTAGGTGAAGTTACATGAGTGACTGACAGAGATAATGGTTGATGCCCTCTAGAAAGTACTCAGAAAAGACCATGAATGCTTCATTTTCTGTCCTGAAACATGCAGAATAAACCACTATTTGACACTCTCTTTCGGTTTTAACTTAGGTCTTATCCTTCTCAGATAATGGTTGATGCCCTGTAGAAAGTACTCAGAAAAGACCATGAATACTTGATTTTCTGTCATGAAACATGCAGAATAAACCACTATTTGACACTCTCTTTCGGTTTTAACTTAGGTCTTATCCTCTCTTCACTTTCGGTTTCTTGTCCTTTTGTTTTGTCACACAAAAGTAGCAGTTGTCTCAGACATCTAGAGAAAGAACTCTATGTTTTCCAAACTGGAGATCACGCACAATCTTGGCATTGTTGTTTGATGTTCAAACCGGCTTTTGGCCTTCTGGGGTGGCTATCCAATATGGTTATATGCTGTTCACAAATATTAATCAGAATACTAATAAGGAGTAAGAATATATCTGCGAAGAATCGAAATAACAATTCAACTTTACAAGGACTATAAATGGTTAATTAAATAAATGAAGATTTAAATTTCAGAACGTCCAAAGGAAAAGAAAACCCGTATCTGTTATGGATTGATACAGAAGTACAGCAAAAGTTCTCCATAATCCATATCTTGGCAAGAAGTTAAAAAGTTTCAAGAAACAGAGATGGGAATATTATATCCTAAACCATACACAACCTGGGATGGGATCAAAAGGGCTGTGGGCCGACAAAAAGTTTCTTCTATACTTAATAGACTTATCCACACTTCACATAATTGCCTCCAGAATGTTATTATCATCCAAACCACCCAATCAAAAGGCTCCTCATGACCTTAATAATATCGTATTAATTATTATGTTCCTGGCATGGCAGTGTAGAAGCACGGGACATCAACTTCTATATAAGAGCTGAAGTGGCTCCAGAAATGAGCACAGGCACAAGTTTCAGTAACTGACAACTGCAAACCTTTATTCAGGTATGGAGAAAAACTACAAGAAAGGAGGGCTAATGAGAAGCAAGCTAGCAAAGTCCTTGTTTCGAGACAAGAAAGCTTCTATACCAATGCAATGTGGCAACAAAGTGAGTCCTACCCCATATAATCCAAACGGTTTAGGAGAATTTCGCACCAGCCACAGCTGTATAGCGCCACAGCAAACGGCTGTAAGTTTGAGTCACAGAAGTTTTCGTGATCCTGGTGGCGATGAAAATGTGGACATGAAGGCTACAACTTACATTGCCTATGTTCGTGAGCGATTTAACCTCGAGAGGCTTGATCCGTAGGCATGGAAACTTGATTAGCTATAGCACAGGACTGGGTCTGCTTCGAAGTTTCAGAGTTGGTGATCATCTAGATTATGTTGGCGAAAACTTGTTTTGGCTGTCTGTTGAGTAGAAACAGTACTAACAATAATACAAATAATATGTTCCTGGTATTTTTTTCTCTTTATGGCTTATATCAGTAGATTTTCCTCTCCAATTTTCTGACTGTTTTCTAAATAATTAACAGTTGCTGATGGTTTCATGCAACCTGCATATAGTTTACTTAAAACATGATACATGAAGACTGTAAATGATTCGATATAATGAGGCTGGTTAGTTCAAGCAAGTGGAAACCTAGTTCATTAGGTAGCGATGAACTTGTTAAACTTTCAGCTTTTCTTCCTCTAATCTTGACAACGAAACTGTGTACATGTCTGCCAAAAACAGAAGAAGAAGAAGATGGTGGCATGAATGAAATCATTTATAAGGGAAGAAAATCGATGTGGTGCTTAGAATTGTTGCCTAAACTTGAAGAATATTATGAGTAGTATACCTTTCAAATTAGTGTCCTTTAGAACATATTCCCACGTAAGATACGGCAAATAATAAATCTGATAAGTCTGGCCAAGAAACAGATAGGAATGGTAGCCTTGTGTTAATTATTGTGTTAATGGATAGAGGTGATCGTCCTGTTTTACAATGTCTCCAATGCTGTGACTTTTTGACCCATTATAGAAATTGATACGTAAATACAAGCAAACTCAATTGCAATAAGTTAAAGATAATAAACCTAATTATAACAAGTATTTAAAACGTTGATATAAATACAAAAACTGATATGAAAATAAACATTCCGTTTTCATGTTATAAATGGAATGTTTAGGGAAAGTCAACTAAATAATAATATATAATTTAAAACAAGAACAATTTGATTATGATGGAAATATTATTATTTTCTTGTAAAGAAAACAAAACTCTGTTTTTCTTTCTTGTCTTTTTTCTTCCCCTCCCCCCTCCCAGAGCTATTTGTTTCCACTTTCCACTTTCCACTTTCCAGTGAAAGGGCCCTCCACATGATGTTACAGACTGGAGAACAGAATTTTCCTAATGGCCAGGCCCACCAAGGTAAAAGCAAAGGCACAAACTAAAGTCGTATCACATCCCTTCCTTTTCATGAATTATTGCCCTAAAAAAAGAAAATTGTAATGTTTCTTGACCTTAGATATTTAATTTGAATTTTGTTATTTATTTTAAAATTGATCAAATATTTATGAAAGAATAAAAGTGAACGTCAAATTCCAATGACAGTAATATATATATATATATATACTAATTTTTATTTTTCATCAAATATGACCCCAAAAAAAGTTGGGCAACAAAGTAAAGAATATGTGCCCAACTTTTTTTTTTTTTTTGGGGGGGAGGAGGGGGGAGGCATATTTGATGAAAAATAAAAATTAGAATTGGTGACATGTTTGTGATAATTAGAATACATAGATATGCGAACATAATTAAAATAACAAACACGATCATAACTATAATAGTGTTATAATTGCATTTTAATGTTACAAACAACGACGACTTCAGTGCCGTTCCTTCTGCAAATCTAACCGATATCCTGGAAAGAGAATAAACATACTTTGGTATTTACTTTTGTAGGAAAAAGAAAAAAGATGATGTGTATCTGAAACCAGTTTATGATTAGCACTTAATTAAGGGACTGAACCATACCGTACTGAAGTATAAAAGGAGGTAACATCCTTGGTCCCTTTTCTACTAAGATCATATACACAATATATATGTTACTTCCACATGAATGACGCAGACGTCTCTATAACATTCCTTGTTGTCTATATTAAATCCGGTTTTGTACCAAAAATCACATTGTTTATCCTTAATTTGTCCACAAATAGTGAAGATCCTTTCTGCTCTGGAAGGTGATTCGCATTGACAATAATCTGGAAACCGTCCACAGTAAGTATGAAGACTTTTACTTCACTAAATCACTTCACTTAGAAAACATGCTAAGAACCTCCTCTCAATTTCTTCAACTAAAATAGAGCAATTTTAAAAATTATACATAATTTGTCGTACGATTAAGTATTCACTTTTAATATTTGATTTTCTTAAAGAATTTTAAAGAAAATTTTAATTTAAAATATCAAACATTTTAAAACTTTAATTTCTCACCTGTAGCACTTCACTTTGTGTTAAAGAATTTTATGTTAAAATTTTAATTTAAAACATCAAATGCTTAAAAAATTTTAGAAGCATTTAACGGATTTAAAACAGCACCTTAAAAGGACTTCATTGCTACAATTCCTTTCATTTCATGATCAAAATAAGAACAAATGAAATGGAATTTGAGGTCTAAAATCAAACAAGCTTTATTTGAAGTGTAGATTAAGCTCAATTAACAATTAGATGAGCTGAAACATATAACATGGATATAAAGGGAGCTTAATTATTGTGCTTGTTTCAATAATAGTACTAGATTTGGCAGAGAATATGGATGTCGCTGTTTAGGCCCTGCTTTTCCCATGTGCAGTAGTTGAGAGGAAAAAAAAAGTGAAGTGGGCATTATTGGTGTAAAAGGTGACTCCAGTTGCTCCCTTTGTTAAAAGAGTTTTCTCCCCCAAAAGCTCAATCCAAAGTCCAAACTGCAGAATCCAGGACACTTGACAGTCGATCCGCAGTTTTTGCATAGAACCTTAGTGATCCTTAGTATTTAATCCTTCAAAAGGTTCGTGTTCATTGATCAGGAGCAGATCTTGAAATCCCACAAAAAGGAAAAAGGGATTGAATGGTCAGGTTCAAAACTCTAATCACTTGAGACATAAATTATTGTTAAAAAACATGCGCTATAAGAGATCGACACAAACTATCCAGCAAAAAGAAGAATGTATTATGAAAAGAGATATTACCCGGGTGAAGTAAGAATGCGGGTAGGCCGAAAGAAAGGAGGGAAAGTTGACAAAGGGGATTAGAGTTGCAACTTGCAAGGCCAATAAAGAGCCCCACAAAGACGTGACTTCTTTAAACAAAAGTACCCAAAATTAGTATAAGGTCCACGTGTCATAATGGGTGACGTTGATTGTTGTTTGCCTTAAAATGGAAAGAAATCTGACAGTGCTAAGTAGAGGATGGACCCACTTCATTCAATCCCCTTCTTTACTAGGCCCATCAATTTTCCATCAAACTTGATGGTCCCCAACCAGCCACTTTACGTTACTATCCCAAACTATCCTCTTTAATAAATGACATTACTTGAGTTAAAGGCTTGCAGACAAAGCATGACTGGAGTTTCTTAGTCTGGTAATTCTTGGTAACTCGGTTTGAGAGGTCCCAAGGTTAGCAATTCATCAGTCTTCTTCAGTAAACAAATGGTTCTTAAGTTTAGCCTTCAACTGAAGTTGCTTCTTTCAGGAGAATTATGAGTCACCAAAAGGGACCAGAGAAAAATGGATAGCCAACTGCTTTCCGTGGCTGACCTACCTCGACGATATGCATCGACGTCCATGACGGTAAACTTCTGTACACGCAAGGGCCAAGGGTCAGCTCAAGTGACGGGATTCCCCAAAGAACTTCTACCAATTGATTGCCAAGTTTTCTGGAATTTATTTTGTCATAGTCTATTACTAGTTGTTTAATTTTGAATTAATAACTTATCATATAATTTATCTAAAATACAAACTTATGAATTATTTTACATACTCAGAATTTTCATTATTACGTATTTAAAAAATGACAACTACTAGAATTAATTTTATTGTTTATCCCGAATAGATACATTATGAACTCAAGAATTTATTTATTGTTATTCAATGCAAGAGCCAGGAATCTTATTCTAAACTTACAAATTCATAACTTGTATAAGCACTGCAGAGATGGAATAGTTTAAAATTTGATGAGGCCACAAGAAGCCGAAAGTAGATGGCGTATCCTTTTTGAGCTTTTAGTTTAGACCTTGAAATCAAACTAATGTTTCTATTAATTCACAGAGATGATGAGTTAAAGCAACTTTACTTTTTTGGGATTGAAACTTCTACTAATATTATTGACCACTTTGCTCAAACTACAGAAGAGGAAAAAAAAGAAAGAAAGCAGACAACCAATGCCAGTTTCTATGTACCATACCACAAAAAATAGCTGGCAAATTTGGTTAGAAACCGAAGATGGATAACGTGGAGAAACATATTGGAAACTGACTGCACATAGTTATTTATGGGGAGCAATTACTGTTGCCCAATATTGTTTTTTACGCTCGACATTGGTTCAATAGTTTTGTGTTGTGCCTTCATTAGATTGACTTAAAAGTCTCTACTAAAGCCATATGCAGAGTGCCCCACAAAGAGGTTGATGATTGAAGGGCTTGAAATGAAAGACATAGAGACGTGGTCGGTAGTCGCAATCAAATGAGAAAGTGACATGTAGTAGAAGCTTAAGTCATTACTGGAAATGCCTCCTTTTAGTGTCTAAGATTACCTCATTTTTTATCCAACTTTTGGTACCTTACCTCTCCACCTATTTAGTGCACTCTTATCACATTCTTCAAAGTTCGAGTTTGTGTCACTTTTTATGTATGGTGAACTACTTTGTCATCCTTTTCATTTGCAGTACCCATCCTGTGCTAGTGCAGGAAACTTATGCAGTACAGTGGCTTAGATGCAACTCATATATGTATGATTTTGTGTCATGTCTCATTCTCTCAATTTCTCACGGTCTGTTTAGAGAGGTGGTGGGCTAAAAATTACACGAAAACTTACCAAGTTGAAAACTAAAAATGTCAACACACAATCACTCCCTTGCCTGACTTTTTCTTTGGGATGAGACAATCTACAGTTAACCATCACCTGGCTGTTGGACAAACATGGCAAGGCTCCACCAGCAAGTCAAGTCCTAAATGGTTGGACCACAAATGCTGTGCTCTATGCTTAGCTTTCTCCGTGAATCCATGTGGGGTTTGATTTTTGTTTAAACGTACTTGATGTGCTATCATCGGTCCCCCACCAACATTACAGCTATACTCGTTGGATTTTTAACTTCCACTATTGTTCTACATACATGCATACATATGTAAACCCATTTATTCATTTGATACCCTCATCCTGCCACAATATATATTGAGACCTCCGAGTCTGCGAAGAACAATTTTCAATGCATTATGGAACATGTAAAACGATACATAGCTACTGTACTTGCAAGTTGCAACAACAGTGCTGCACCTGTCCCACCAAAGCAAAACTTACAAATACACGAATGTGTAATCTGATGAATATCGATCCTGCCTTTGGATTATGCCCAGATAACCTTCAGTTCAACTTTTTCGGGGACAGTAGAGTGAGCAGTTGGAAAGAACAAGTACACAGAGCACGTTCTAAACGATAGTTATTATTATAAAAGTCACTAAAACAATGGTTTCCAAATATTTTTCTTCACATAAAATACAATTCAACTTTGTCGTTCAGTAGGTTCACTCCACCAAAATCATGTCTGTATAAGTATTCAAGTATTTCGTTTTAGAACTCTCCAAAGTTTTAAATTACTGACGGAAATATTTTCAGTTACAATATATATTATTATCACAATTACATTTATATTATTTGCAATTGTGCATGCGTCATTTCCAATATCATAATTATCAATTCACAGTCTACAATTTGAAAGCTTGAGATGGTGTAAATATATGTTCCTTTGAAATTTAAAACAAGCGGAAGCCACCTGCATGTAAACTGGTTGTCTAATGATTAAAAAAAAAGGTAATTGTCTCTGTTACATAGTTAGATATAAAATAAACGTTACTGATTTCTCTTTTCCCATATGTTAAATGACGGACTTTGTTGTGTAATTCTTATCTACTATCTTTTTGCTTTCTTATTTTTGATTTTAAAATAATCAAATATATGTAATAGTTTTTGAAATTGCTGTAACTGCCTTCGGATTTGAGCAATATAATTAATATCCTATGAAAACGAATATCCATTTGATACAGGTGTTCATATTTTTCATATTATATATATAATGAGATTAATTAATTTGAATTATGTAATTCTTATATCTGACCAGTATATAACAAGAGTTTATTACCATATATTTATTAGAAATATATGACATTTGGACTAATAAATTGATTATTGAGTAAGTTTGTATACTAAACCCTAAGTCATATCTACTTTATTTTTCTTTGATTTTATTTATTTCATTAGATCGTAATTGCATTCAATTCTTTCATGAAGAGCCAAGAACCACCTTTGATATATATCTTTTTAAGTTACCAACTAAAATAACCTTCCCTTATTCTAAATTCTCCCAAATTAAATTTACTTTCTTAGAACTATCCCACCCATGATTCTTTGGTAATATTTTAAAGCAACAAATCTGAAATCTAATTATTAAGAATGAGATAAGAGTTATAAAGGTGTGTTCTGAGGCTTATTTAACCTTTAGAATCTCACGCAATATAATTTGAGATCTTACAACTTGTATTAATCCGTTTTATGATTGATTTTATAAAAGTTGTGAATTGCAATATTAACATCTTTTCATTTATATAGATGACTTCTATTTATGAATTACTAGATAAATGTTAGTTTAAATATAGTTAATGTTTAACCTAAAGTCTACTAAAACATTCATCTTTTTAGAGCTTACAATTGGGAACTTAAGATAGATATAGTAGCTTTTAATCAATCAAACTATTTTTCTTTTATTTTTATTCTCTAAGCCGATAATTATTGCTTAGCTTTCTTGCTCTCAATTAACCTAGACAATAAACTTTAAACCTACATTATCTCCATTTATTAAAAATTCTAGAAGCAATTTTCAGTGTTAGGGAGGCAATCTCTTACATACATAGAGAACATTTCAAACACTAAAAACAAAACCATACTTTAAAATCAATTGTTGCATAATTCTTATCACATAATAAATGATTTCAGCGTATGTTTTGCATTTAAACATGACAATATAATAAAGGAACATACATTTGGGAATATTTATCAATAATACATCAATATCTGCAAATTCTAGTAGCTTCATATGCTCAATACACGTATCTTTTGGAATTAGTTTTTTCATTGAATTTAGTATCATATTATATGTAGAATATATTTTGTATTCACTTCACCTTGTGTAACTACATCTTTCACATACTTATAATTTATATCCATATAATTGGTTTTACAATAAAATTTGGGATCTTTTGTATAAGTAATTATTGTTTGACTATCACATTCAATTATCACTAGATTATTTTTGCTTTTAATGAGTTTAAATGAATCAATAAATGTCTAAACCAATTAATTTCGTGTACTATATTTGAAAATGCCATGAGTTTAGCTTCCATTATAGATAAAGCAATAGAAGATTATTTCATACCTTTTTACTATACTGCATCATTATTAAGTAAGAAAATAAATTTATATTTAGATTTTCTCTTATCTAAATCTCCTCCCCAATCTACATCCATATAATATTGCATATGTAAATCATTGACTTGATAACGTAATGTGTAATTAATAATATCTTTTAAATACCTCAATATTCTTTTTACTACTTTCTAACGTGTTTGAGCTAGATTTAACTTATATCTGCTTACCAGTCTAACAATGTAATGAATATTTGGTCTTATACATTATTGGACTAAGTGAGATTCCAACCTATAGTATTTATGATAACAAAATATATTACTACTGATATTTTAATCCTTGGTATATTATTAAGCTAAAATGTAAAATATTAAGTTTTAAAAAGGGAAAAGTGAGGAAAGAGCCTAGTGAATCAATTGAGCAATCAAATGATTAAGAAAATTGAGTAAAATAGAGCACATATGTAACTTAAGACAACTTCGAGGAAATTCAAGTAAAGAACTCAAAATAAATAGGGATCAAACATTCCAAGATTTAAGGAAATCATCGTAATAAATTTTGTAACCTTATCTTAGTTGTTTTAATAATTAAAGAATCAATTATTGAGTGATCATTTGCATATAAGATATAATTTTAAAAGTCCTTTCATAGTTAAGAAGAAATTTGTTTTGATATTTAAAGAAAACCTTTTAATCTTTAGAAATATTTTTATGGAACTTTTGAAATAATATAAAATTAAGTTTCTATCAAAAGAATGTATTTTGATCTTTAAAAATTCTTATTTTTGGACATATTGGTCAACCACTCTATGAGTGTGGTCAATTAATATCTCTTAATTGTTAGTATAAATGAGTATCATGAATTTCTTAGTAAATTGGTTGATATATTGATCGATCAATGCTATACAATGATTGAGCAATTTACTTTAAAAGGCAAAATTTTCATGCATTGTGAGTTTGTATATGTATTAGTTGATGTATTAGTCAACTAATAAGGCCCTTTGATCTTAGCAATGTGTGAGATTAATTGACCATTATTATTGTTACTAGCCATCATAACGACTTGTTGTTTCTAACAACTAATTTGGATTTTTTACATATAAACAAACCATTTACGAGTTTTGAGAAGTATCTTGGGCCTATCAAAGAATTTTTAAAAGCCTTAAAAGGCTAGGGAGTACATGCATGAATTATATAACATATATTAAGCTTTTGTTTACTGGTATGAGCAAGAGACCGATTTCTTTTTCTATACTTATTTTCCTTTGAAAAATTATTTAGGATATATTTTTTGAGTTTTCTTTTGACTTTAAACAAGATTTGTGAATTGTTATTTTTCACACGTGCAAAATAAGATCACTATAAGAATTCCTCCTTACTCTTGTCATAGAAGACGTGGTATAGATGGTTGCTCTTTGCTTATTAAAGGAAGAAGATAGTGAATTCTCAATTGAAAATTGTAGAGTAGATGTAAGCTGATGATTGTTTAGTCAAACCATTATAAATCATATTTATCTCTCTTTTTCTACTTTCTTTTATCATTGTTATATTTATTTTATATGAAGTTATTATAATCATTCATTAGACTTATAAGCAATTTATTACATTTGTTATCAAATAGGTAAAAAAAAAGTAAACACACACAATTTACTCCCCTCTTGTTGCTCTTCACCTATTGAAATTTGAAGATGGTGAATTCTTAAGTGAAACTTAAAAGAGCGGATATAAGTCAGTGAATATTTGGCCAAACCATTATAAATCAATTATGTCTTTCTTTTATTATTGTTGTGACTATTTTATGATTGTTTTATATGAAATTGCCATAATCATTTATCAAAGCAAGCATTTAAATTATTAATGTTCAAATAGGACAAAAAGTAAGCACACACAATTCACATAACTCTTATATGTCATTCAAGAAACCATCATTGCGTATATCAGACTGCCAAGTACACTATAATAGGGAACTTTCTTCATTTATTTTGTTCCATGTAGTATTATTGGATAAAACTTTTGATTGACATCTTCACCTTTAATAATAGAATAATCAATTAGCTTGTAAGCTTATACGCATTATTATTTAATAACTTTATAAAAGTATGTCACTTATGAAAGAGAAAATGATCTCTTTGAAGATCGTTTGAAGTCCAAGAACGTATGCATCTGCTTTTCATTTTAAACTCGAATTAAAACTAATTTTTAATTTGATTTATAAACTTGTAGTCATTATAAGCAATCACAATATCATCTACATATAAAGATAAAATTTTAAATTTATATTAATATTTATATTTTAAAATATACATAGACATCTTCACCATTCATATGAAAACCATACACAATAACTACATTATGAAAATGAATATATCACTATCTTGAGGACTATTTTAAGCTATAAATTAATTCTAACAATTAATACAGTTTATACTATTAGCCTGTCTTAATAAAACATGTATGTTGTTCTATATATATTTCTTATTCTAATTCTCTATTTAAATACATAGTATTTACATTTATTTGATTTAATTCAAGATTCAACTGGTTTACTATAGTTATTATTACACAGATTGAAGTAAACCCAATACCTAGTGAAAATGTCTCTTTATAATCAATTCTCATATTGTGCATGTCTTTTAGTTACAAGGCTTGCCTTATATGAAAAAAAAAATCATATATCATATTGAACTTCCAAAACAAAACTCATAATATCCAAAGTATAAATTTCCCATGTTGGCTATATGTGGTCGGTGATAACCAAGTCTACATGAATTTTATTCTTGCGTTTTTAGATTTGCAACAGCAAAACCTATCTAATTGATTACTTGTTTAACCTGAATCTTTTATTTTCAAAACAAAACTAATAGATACTATGTTCACTTGGTCAATGAAATTTTTTTTAACGAATTGTTTATTAACCAAATCTAATTTGATTAACTTATTCATATTTCAATTAAATAAATTCTTAAAATCAAGAGATATTTTTCTTGATAAGATTTAAATATTAAAAAAACAAATATTTCATCTGAATTTAAAAATCATAATCTCACCCTAACAATTAAAGATAATAAACAATTATCTTTTCTAAAAGTTTGAAGTTTCGTTTATAGGAACAATAAAGATTAAATTTTAATCTCAAATTTAGTGTAATTTAAGAATGATTAATAATAGTTTTAGATGTATTATTAATAAGAACAAATCATTTCTAAATCTTTTTATATCTTCTTATAAATTAATGGATAATTTTAATTTTGTTGCATAATTTTACTTTGTAATTTCTAATTAAAAAAATTCTAACAGTGAAGCAGTTAATTTCATATTTACCTTTGAACTAAAAATTAATGGTTCTCCCTTGGTATACTAATATTGATGTCCTTGTCTTATTAAGTAGGGAGAAATGGTAATTAAGACACAATGACTAATTAAGTCCAATTTATTTCCCGTAACATCTAAATAAATTCTGATCGATAGGCTCGCATACAAATAGGCATCTAAATCTAATACCATACATAAATTAACAGAATAAGTTTATTAATTCTCGATCATTATGCTTAAATAAATTGTTTTGCTCATTTTCAATTTCAAAAGTACAATGTATATTTTTAATTATCAATTATATCTTGTATATGAGTTCATAATTTAGACACGAAAGGATTAGGCTGCCCCCAAGGTGGCTTTCAATGAAACAAATGTTTATTATTTTAAAGAAATGAAACGAAAATAATAAAAACAAATATATTGAAATTATAATTACCTGCAAACGTACGAGAAAATTGTTTAAAATTTAAGGAAAACGATTTAAATACGAGGTGTGAGAGAGCCTTGCTTATGATTTTGTGAACTGAAAGAGGTTAATGTTAATCCCCACGCATTTCACAGATCCCCAGCTACGTATGAGTTACGAATTTAAGGATCCAATCAGCTTCAGTTGTATGTACAGTACCTATCAAAGCTCTACATTGTTCAGGCCAAGGTTGTTTGGCTGAATTTCTTTCGAAAATATCCTTTTACTTGTCGAGTCAACGAACAGTGACTCTCGTATGAAATTTTTGGTAATTCTTCTTCCTCTTTTGGCAAGAATTGGAAAAACTCAAAAGTTCTAACATCGTTTGAACATATGCATAATGCTGATTTTGCTGGATGGATTAGGTGAGCTCTATGTAATTGACTCTAACTCGATCGTAGCTTGAAGGACTTAGTTTGTGGAAGGTTTTGAAAGCATGAAGACTAAGAAATAAAGCAATCCTAGACATTTCAAGGTAAGTTTCATTATCTAATTAGCGCGTACTTTTGGCGGATCAGTAGCAGAAGTTCATTGTTGTCTCTAGTGGACATCCACATGCTTCTATCAACCTCAATACTATTCTTGTCATGTCGTGTCACACATGACCTGTAGTCTCCTCAAATCTTCATCTAATTATTAAATGCTAACAATTTCTCAAGGATGAAATTGACATTGGAACGACAGTTTACAGAGGCCATATAAATGCCCGAAATGATACGAACGTCATTATCGAACAAAGAAAACAATGGCAGATTATAGACTATAGTGTAGCATCACTTGATGCAAACACAAAATACCAGATTTACCTGTTGGATAAGTTTATTTTACATTCGTATAAAAATTTTATTTAAGATATTTTGTTATTAATTGTAAGAGACATAAATCTTACCTACAACTTATTCATAAATTGGAACAAGTCATGTAAAATATGAAATTAAGATATACATTTCATCTGACCACTTGACATGTGTAAAGTCCCATTCATGTAAAAACAATTCGGCTATTTTCTAATATAATTAAATGACGACTCAACAAAATATTCCATTAATTTATAAATTTTTAACATGAAGTTATTATACCTATTTCTATTCAATTCGGTGCATTTTATTAAGCTGAAATTTCATACTTTTGATTAATTGTTAGTCTATTTCAACACTTTAATATATTTATTATGATACTATTCTAATCAATAAAAAATTGATTATTGGAATCCTAACCTTTGTTTGACAATCTTGTGTAAATTTAAAATTTCAATATTACCAAAAAATAAAAAGGATGCCTATAGTGTGGTTATGCAGCGTTGCTACACTTAACACGTGACTATGTTAATAAGATCATCCCGAACAGACTCTAGAGACACTTTAACCCACAAATGACTCAACAAGACAAGTAAACACATGTCTGATCTTTTAGGAGTAATATGCGTTTTTAACTGAGCATGAAATCTCCTGCGGAAAGGGTTATGTTGGGACTTTTGGTAATAAAATCTTTTCTCAAATTTAAGCATCTAAACAGAAGTGGTTAGATATGCCTAGCATGGCATGATGTTATGAAATGGTTGATATTAAAGTTTAACTGTAGTTTGATCCCTGATTAATTGATTCCTAGGCATCCAATTCAAAGGGGATAGCTACTTATAGTAGAAGTCAAAACTCAAATTAATCTCCCCATTTAATGACTCTAACCTTGTGGAATCAATTGGAATACGGAAGTCCAGATTTTTGGACAATTTTGAAAACATGGCTTCTCATTGAACCTTTTATTTTTGCTTGAGGATTTTACAAGTTAGCAACAAAAAAAAAAAAAAATTTAAGTTCATGCTTTGATATTGATACTTGGCCCATACAACGCACATTAGCTCAGATAGAAACAAAGCGGGAGTCAGGCAGCTTAATCTGCTTTCGCGAGAACAAAAGTCAAGGTCAAAACAAGAATACATTCCAGAACATTGTGGTCAAGTCTCGAGACTGTGCTCCGGCATAAAGGATTAGAGGGTTATTATCGTAAAAGCAAACCAAAACAAACGAAAGTTTCACCTTCTTAAGGTTAGGTCACATGATTGCCCGAACCCGAAAAATGGTCAAGTTGATTACCTGACGCACGTTACTTTATATGTCGACACGTGGCAAGTTCTCTTCGAATTTATTCCCACCCATGGCCATCTCATTTGCCGCATTTTCAAGGTTCCTCTCGTTCGTGTATTCTGGAACTTATATCCACCGTCCGATCCTCCAGCAACTTGCATCATCGACGCCTTAGAGAGCTTTTGATTTCGAGACTAACCCAGCACCATGGAGTAGCAAATTTAAGCTTTTTGTTTAGAGGAACTTGTCATAGTTAAGTGTCCTATGCGAAAAATAGGGGGGGAGAGGAAATTAAAAGAAAAAAGATCAAAATTTTATTGGCTTTAAACAGTGGCTGAGAAAGATTCTGATAAATTTCATAGCGTAAGCATACACTATAGATAGGAGGAGGAGAGTGGAGGTGGCGGTGGAGGAGAGAGAGAGGGGATAAATAAAAGGGCTTGTTTTGAAGCTACAAAGTGTGCAAAACCAAGAGAGGCTTTTTGATCAGTGAAGATTTGTTGGGGTTTGCAAAAGAATTTTGCTTTTTAAGAAAATGGGAAGAGGTAGGGTTGAGTTGAAGAGGATTGAGAACAAGATTAACAGGCAAGTGACCTTTGCAAAGAGAAGAAATGGACTTTTGAAGAAAGCCTACGAGCTTTCTGTTCTTTGTGATGCCGAGGTTGCTCTCATCATCTTCTCCAATAGAGGAAAGCTGTACGAGTTTTGCAGTAGTTCAAGGTATCACCAAAACAACCAAACCTTGTACCCCAATACACGAAAAATGCCTCCCCCTTTTCCTTTCTTCAATTTCTCTTAGCGATATTCTCTCTCTCTCTTCTTCTTCTTCTTCTTTTTCTTTTCTTGTTCTGAAATCTGACTGACCCTTAGATAATAAGAACTTAAAGATTTGATCTTTGTTGTTTCTACTGTCAGTTTTGAGTACCCACAAAGGAAAAACTTATAAAAGAAAATGAAACCAAGAAGAAGATATATATATAGAGAGAAAGAGATACAAAAGCGGTTTTTAACTCTGTCAAGGTTTGCTGTTTCGGTGAATGTCTCGGTGTTTATAGCAGGTTGAGTGTGTTAGTGTTGGTTTTGATGTTAGATCTGCAACTAAAGACCCTAATTGAAGGTAGTTCTCACACTGTTTTATTGGACTCTAAAATTTCTGTCTTGTTTTTGTTCCCAATTTATCTTCCTTTTATCTACTTTTCCTCTTCTACTAAATACCTGAATTTTCCATTTTTGTGTCCATTTTTTCGTGTTGAAAAAGTGATCGATCTGATCGATGGCTTTTAGACATTTGAGCTGATGCAGCTCCTAGCACATTTGGAGTCTTCTCCTTAACCAATCCAGCAAAAGAACTCGCCTTGAGAGCCTGGTTTTGATTCTTTTTGAAGCAAAATCTTTGGCTTTTATACCATTTCTCTTTCTTTTCTTTTCCTTTTCATTCTTCTCTCATTTTCTTCAGGTTTTGAACGCAACTAATTTTACAGGAATCATGAACTTGCTCTTCCTCTAGTATTGGCCATTTGTATCTTGTTCAATTGTAGTCACCCTTTAAAAAGTCGTTGTCTTTCTAAGACCCCTACTAATTGATTCACGAAATAGATTCTTTTCAAGTTTACTGAAGAATACTGCAGTCATGAATATCTTTTCCTTCCCTCTTAACATCTAAAATCTCGCGTCTTCTTTAGGGTTTTCTGTCGTGTTATCTAAGTCACTCTATACCCTTGACTTCTCGGTTATAAAATTGTCAAAGATCGGACAGAAGATCAGAGTTGGTTCAAGTCTCAATTTTTTTTCCAAACCCAAAAGGAAGAAGGGTTTTTCTTAATTATTACCTAAACAATTATGGCGAATGAGACTGCAATTTTTCTTCTCAGGTAAGTCCTTTATGACTTCCAATCGTCTATTGGATCGATCTCTCTCTCTCTCACAGAGACACACAATACATGCGGAAAAAAGGGTTGTGTTTCAATCACTGAAGTGGATGGGATGGTAGACATTTTAGGGTTTTGGTCATTCCAAGAAGTTAGGGTTTCCTCTCTCCGTCTCTCTCTATGGTTCGAAACAGTGTTGTTTCATTCAGATCTGACTTGAAGTTGATCACAATAGATTTTGAAGTTTTTAAGTGTGTCTTTTAAAGTGTGTTTAGCAGCGATCGACCCTAATATCCATAAGGCATAAGTCCTCTTCATGGATAATCATGATACGGCTTAATTTAAACAAATAACTATTACTACACTTTCCTTAACTTGTTCGAGCTTCCTCGTATAGATCTTGGCGTTAACTAAAAGAACAAGTATATTATATTCCTTAACATGCATAAGCATTTGATTGTGCTTTTTCAAGATTTATTATTTTCCATATAAAATTCTTCAATTTACTAAAATCTGAAGAAATAAAAACAACTTGTACTCAACTTTCACTCTTCTTTTCCCTCTTTTAATTTTCGCTATATTGTGTAAAACTTTACATGAGATCATTGCCCATGAATTCTATTGAGTCTATAAAAGCATTTACAAAATTCTTTTCTTCTCTGAAGACGGAATGTTATATGTACTTACTCGCTGATACATTCCCCTTTTGGTTAATGATTATAATGCAACTTTGAGTATTTCTATCTAGTTCCTTTTACTTAGGTTCTTCAAAAGATATTTTCATCGTATTTGGTACTTGAATTTTGAATAACAACTTTTAAAAGTAAATTTAGACCTTGATATTAGCACTAGATATTGAATCTTCATCAATATAGTTGCTAAGGCCTAAGGCATGACTTGTATAGATTTGTTTAGTAATATTTTTGCTCGGATATATATAAAGTCAAGTGTCTTTTGGGATCGTTTTGTATGACATTTCACGCAATTTTATTATCTTGACAATGCAACTAACCTTAATTAGCTCGACTATTATTGTTCCATCCCTTTAAATCATGAAGATTATGTCACAACTTAAAGCGCATTTACTTGGGGACAATGCAGTCGTGACAAACCCCTTTCTTGATTAAAAAATTCGAATCACATGATATGTTTAAATTATCAGATTTTGGTTCAGTAGTGATGGCCGGGCAATGTGTGGTTAGAATTATATGGAAGTGCTAATTAATTCTAATTTATAATCTTCCTCGTTACCGTGCACGAGTTTATATTTGTGAAGATTACCTAATGTTTTTGCCTTTGTGCTTCATTTGAAGTAACTATACTAACCAACAGCTGTTTTTCTCTATTTTTAAGTAGCATGCTCAAAACTCTTGAGAGGTACCAAAAATGCAACTATGGAGCACCTGAGACAAATGTGTCAGCAAGGGAGGCACTGGTAGATTCATCCTATTTCCTACTACTTTTTCTAACTGAACTTTGAAATCATAGTCCATGTCTATTATCTAGTAATATAAATGATGATTCCAACTATTTAAACATTGGTCATCAAAATTGATGCACCATATATGATATTGATATTGTGAATATATATGTATCTATTCGTTCTTTCTTAATCAAAGTTATAAATTGAGTTCATAACCACAATTTTGGCACAATGGTTTTGAAGGTTGCTATAACTGTAATTAGACTAGTCTAATTTGTTATGATTGTAATAGTGGTCACATTGAACACAATTTTTTTTTATCACTTGGAATTGGATGAAGCACACATAGTTGACTATTTTGAACCTTCCTCCTCTAAATAGTCCTGGCAAATGAAATATGAATGATCTGAATCATGTCAATATTATTGTTAACGTACATAACATGACTCTCAACGTAACCTGACTGTAGATGATAAACTTCAACTGTTTCCTTAAGTTCTCCACAAATTGTGGAAGAATGTCAACCAGGATCTAATAACTACAAAATCCCCCTCCACCATTGATTCGTATGGTCTGATGGTCGTTGAAGGGTTTTTATCTAACTATATCTAAATCTAATACGGTTGAATATGATGACCAACTGAATGAAGATAACCAGAGTACGATGCATTCCAAATCATGGATTCTGTTAATTGATCAGGGTGTTGAAAACGCACCACCATACTATGTGGCACTTACAAAGTTTTAGGTATCCGGGTTTTAGTAAATGTTTTTTATATGAATGTAGCAGGAGTTAAGTAGCCAGCAGGAGTATCTGAAGCTTAAAGCACGATATGAAGCCCTCCAAAGATCACAGAGGTAAACTATAATCCTTTCAATTATGATTTTGAAATCATGATCTTCTCCAAATAAGAGTCCTTATTTAATGAAGAAACGAATAGTGCTAATATGAGTACTACTTCTAGGAATCTATTGGGAGAGGATCTTGGCCCTCTAAGCAGCAAGGAGCTTGAATCACTTGAAAGACAGCTTGATTCTTCCTTGAAGCAGATTAGATCAACACGGGTACCACCTCAAAACCATTAACATCTGATGAGATTTTTCAGATGATACTATCAGTGATTTGATGATGGCCCGGAAAAGATAACCTTGATATCTCATCTTTGTACAGTAGAATGAAATTCCTCGAGAAACATGAGCATACATAGAAAACATTCTTAGCTATTTATATTGCTACTGCAAACTCTTTACTACTTGTCGTGAAATATTTGACAAGTAAAGCTCGAAAGAAATATTCCATCAGGTTAACAGCGAACATCTTAGTTCCTTTTTTTTTTTTGGCTGCAGACACAATACATGCTGGATCAGCTTACTGATCTTCAACGTAAGGTAATGGTGATATCTTTATAGTTTTTACCTCTTTTTATTGAATCCTCACCAAAAGTTTATAAACATTCTCATATAAGCAGGAGCACTTGCTGAATGAAGCAAATAAAACCTTGAAACAAAGGGTAAGTTACGGCTCTAACTTTGACTGGAAAATTTAATTTATTGGCTACTGAAATAGCTTTTCCATGGTTATAGCAAGAGCATGACAGTTTCTTGTTTTGGCAGTTGATGGAAGGATACCAGCTAAGTTCACTCCAGTTGAATCCAAGCGCAGAAGACGTAGGTTACGGCCGCCCACCAGGTCAACCTCAGGCAGATGGTTTCTTCCATCCACTGGAGTGTGAACCCACATTACATATTGGGTATGCATAATAATATGTGAATGTTTTTTTCCAAATGAAAACTTGTGGCCATTATAGATCTTTGGTTGGAAACATGATCTAACTATATTATATTGATGTGATTGATTGCAGGTATCAGCCTGCTGATCAAATAGCAGTAGTCACAGCTGGGCCAAGTGTGAATAATTACATGACCGGATGGTTACCATGACCATAAGCAAGACTGCATGCAAGCTTTCTCAGAACTAATCACTAAACTTATCTCTTGCATGCCAATGCCATTCCAGGATATGGAGCTATATATTTATATGCTGTAGCAGATTATCTGTGTTATTTATTATTTAGAACATGGGACTACTCATATGTCTCTGTGTGTATGTATTCCAGCACTGCTCTTCTTTCAGGTGCTGTTGTGTTTGGAGAATAATTGTCATCTTTGCATCTGATGTTAAACCATTTGAAGGCTTTTGTAACTAAAACGGTTCTCATGATATCACATCAGCCCAGCAAGACTCAGATTCCAGCTCTCTGTCTCCGAACTAAGCCTGCATCTGAACCATCACCCAGGTAGTAAGTAAATGGGCCTAACCTAAACGTCCTTCTTCGTCTTAAACTCCAAACACCGAAGCCACTATTTATTTGCTCGGCCCGATTACTAAGTTGGAACTCATTATTTTTTTCCCAACAGAATTCAACGACCCAATCCGTAGAAATAAGTTAAATTTTTGTAATTTCACTTTTAAAGTTAAACATCAACGCAAATAATAATATTTAGTAAAAATTTTGCTGGGATGTAAGGTTTAGGGAACTCTAATAGTATATCATCTTAAATCTAATTAATAGAGACATTGTTTTCAAATAACCTATATGAATGAATAAAAATAAAAAATACAAAAACTAATAACTAATAAATAAAAGGAAATGTAAAAAACAAAAAATTAAAACTAACATAAAATAAAAATAAATAGATAATAATAATAATAATAGCAACAACAACAACAACAACAACAACAAAATACCATAAAATAACTAATATATAAATAATAGTGAAAATATAAATAAAAATAAAGCTAATAATAATAGAAATACTAATGTTAATAATAATAATCATACTAATTAATTATTATTGACAAGAGTTAAAAATATAAGAGAATTATCATGATCTTTTTATGAGGAATATTTTTTATCTAAATTCTATTACGTTAAAGTTTTTTATTATGGTTTATATTCTTAGTTAATTCCAATATTGTTATATATTTTTTGTTTACCTCTCCTTAAATCTTCATAAGTCTTTTTATTTTTTTCTTACAATCTAAAAGGACGATCCTCTCGCAGCTTCTCTCTAAAATGTCTAGGCGCCTACTTTTAATACTTGAATTATACTATAAAATCTATAAAATATCGTCCGGAATTATACTTGAATTTTGCATTAACTAAATATTTTAATTATTTTAAGATAAATGAAATAAATAATAAAAATATTATTTAATATTTTGCAGAGACTCGATCTTCGTTTGTCAATAAAACACATTTATTTGAATAATAGAGATTGAGTCAAATACACGTAAAATAATAATTGACGTCGAACCAAATCCACGTGTCAATATATAACACGTTGCTTTCAATCCTAATTATCCACCATACACCCACTGACTTTCTTTCTGTCTCTGTATTGACACACTTAAAAGAAGCTCACTCGCCCCTTCGTTACAATTTCAATCCAAATTTCTCTCCTTACAAAGCTTTCTCTTTCAGTTTTTTTCGTTGTTTTCAACCACTCTCGCTCTCCCGAGTTCCGTACTTTCTTGTGTCTCACAGAAAGCTCACTGTGAAGCTGAAATTAGGGCAAAATCCCACCGGCCGGCCAATAATGGGGCGGAGGAAGGTGGAGATGAAGCGGATCGAAGACAAGAGCAGCCGTCAAGTCACCTTCTCGAAGCGACGGAATGGACTGATCAAGAAGGCTCTCGAACTCTCTGTTCTCTGCGACGCCGAAGTAGCTGTCCTCGTCTTCTCCAGTCGCGGCAAGCTCTATCAGTTTTCTAACGGCGACAGGTACGTCCCCTTTACTTTTCGAGTATTATTAGCTCAGGTATTCAATTCTGTTAGCGCAATTATCGTGAACAATTGAACTTACAACTTCGTTCCTCCTTTTGATGCTTATTTTAAGCTATGTTATCGCATACTCTTTTAGCTAGCTAGCTATATACTAACTGCGTCGGTTATGAGTAGCTGGCTGCCCGTATATTACTTATGTAACCTACTGACTGCTGACTAACAGTGCTAGAACTTTGGTTTTTCCTGTTCATCGTGGACACGTATTCTTTCTTCCTTCTTAAGTTTTTAGGGATTTGTGCTTCGTCACGACTCTCCGTCTTTTCTTCGTAATCGCACTTCAATTTCATTACTTGGATATCTGGTTACCTACGCTCTGCCTTCTTCATCTCATTTTGTACCTACGCTCTGCCTTCTTCATCTCATTTTGTACCGTTTCGAGAATCCAGTTGCTGTCCTTTCATACTTTCACTTTGCAATTGCACTCCTTAAGAAGCCTTTGAAGTACTCCGCCGATCATCTACTGACATCCGCCAAGTGACGACCGGTTCTCCGTCAAATCCTTGATTCACTTTTCTTGTTGGTTTCTCAATTACTCATCATTGTTCGTTTCCCTGGCGTATCATGCGGTTGCATGTGACCTCGCCTCGTGTCTTCGGCAGAATACGTATATTGATTCTCTGTATGCACGTCATAAAACACCTTTTCAATCGTATTACACAGTGCAGATGATTTCTGTTCGTTTTCCAATTCTCCTAATCTAATTCCATTAAACAGTATGCAACTTCGGTTAAGGGTTAAGCTTTATCATGTCAACAGAAGTATCCATGGTACGCTTCTGGTACATCAACTCAAAATGAATATGGAGTTACTTTAAATATGCAAGTTTTGGACTCATGGTTCCGCCAATTTGATATAGGGCATCTGTTGATCGATGGCGTGCTATGTTTCAAGGTTATTACATGTCCACATCGATTGTAATATACTGTAATTTTATGAGTGGGTAGCAATGCCTTGAGCGAGACAACTATAAACGGTGTTAAATAATTGGTATTTGTGAATTTGGAAAGCGCTTTTTATGTAGCATGCCAAGAAATAACTAAACGTAGAAGCTAAGGATTCCAGGGTATCTTAATTATATTCCAATACTTCTTGGTAGCGTAATCAATTATGTAGAGTTATCTCCAGTTCGAAAAAAATTAAGCACCATAACTTTTGTTAGTAAAATAAATTTCCTTTGTCACCATCTCAGAGGTTCTTTCTATATATGCCATTCTTATGGACACTATGCCATTAGTAGTTTACGAAGCGATTAGAAATTGAATATGTTAACGATGCATACCAGCCGCAATGTTATTAGTTTTGGTTCACATATGAAGCTTCCCAACTTCGTTATGTTCACCTTTTTCCTTTGAAAATCCTTTATTTTTAACATAATGAACATTTATACGTATGAATGTTGATTCATAAAATTCTAACGGAGAAAGATCGTTAAACTCTAAAAAGTTGGCGACCAGAAAATTAAACAGAGAAAGATCGTTAAACCCAAATTTGTACGTTTAAAGTTCTGAAAATAGTTTACGTTTATTGGTCTGGATTCCATTTCCGTTGCAAAACGTTTAACTCGATTTTATTCTTTTTTTTTCTCTCACGAAAATTGAAAGTTAGAGGTGTATGTAATAACAATAATATTCTAGGAGAAGTTCTCTTCTTTTGAGCCGCCTGATGTTTGGTAACTGAAGGGTCACAGGATAATGAGATGTCTAGTGTCGTAAATCACCTGTTGTTTGGCCCTTTCAACTAGTGACACTTCATTTGTTCTTTTCTTGGTTACCTCTAGATCTCAATCAACGTTTTTGGTTCTAGATTTATTATTGAACCAACAAACGGATAATCGTGCTCCTTTCTAGCAAATGAAAACTGGTAAAACATCATGTGGCATCTTAAGACTTTACAAAGATCATTCTTGAGCTTCTAAATTTAAGTTCGTCATCAAAGCCCTTTTCAATATTTGCATCTTTCCTTCTACACATATTCTTTTAGCTATCTCATGAAGTCAATAAACAAATTTCTGCGTGTAAGCTTCCCGGGAACTCACTGGAAAATTACACTCGTCCCTTGTTATGAAGCCGGACTCGGGCGATTAATATAACTTGCCTTCGCAGACGGACTATATAGATAGATATTTTGGTGCTTTTGGTTAGTTTTCGTAGCTTGGAGGTCCACTAAAATGAAAAATGTTATGAAAAATATTATGAATATGTTTGGAATTGTATTGAAATAAAATTTTAGTAATCTTAAGCTTTTGGTAATTTTAAGTAAATCAATGATTTAGGTATATGCGAAAATAAGATTTTATTGACATTAGACTTTTGTTGTAATAAGGCTTCTTTTCATTTTAACTTCTTATAGATAATTTTAGTTTATGAATAATTTAATAATGATTTTGTAAATAAGATCCAAAAAATAACTTCTGTAAGTAGTCTTTATCTAAAGATGTAATTATAATGCTTTTTTTGTATTATTTTTTTCAGAGTAAGAAAACATTATCTCCTTATTCGTGAACATGGGCCGCATAGATTGATCGAATAACGTAAATTTTTTGTGTTCTTTTGCCTTCTTTTTTATTATTTTATTGTTTTTATATACTACTGGTATGAGAGCAATTGAAGTGACAATAATTAGTATTAAAGCCTACGTTGTCTTCGTGAAGTTCAAAGTTTGTTGTCAAGATATCTTTGCACCAGTTGGATTGAAAAATTCAATGAATAGATGATTTTATTCTATGGAATGAAGGTGAAGGTAAGAGCTATTCTCGTAGAATGGAGGATTTTGTAAAAGGAAAATATTTTGTTGAGGGCGCACAGTGTAATAGTGTCGACTTTGGAGGATAAGGTCTTTGAGAGAGTTAACTGATGAAGCAGATAGTTGCTTTGCGTAATAGTGTCAACTTTGGAGGATAAGGTCTTGAGAGAGGTAATTGATGAAGTAGATAGTTGTTTTATTATATTAAAGAGTAACATTTATATATTTTTAAGATGTTAGAAAGTACACAGAAAAAGTTTGCACTGATAATTGTAATCAGATCATGTTGGATTTACATGGAGATGATGATAAGTCATAGTTCTTTACTTAATTGTGCCTATTAGTTACACCTTCAACCGTTCAAAAGATGGATTTGGATAAATTTCAAGACAAGCATATGTTTCATGGGAATTTGGTAAGGATACTTTCGGAGATTTAGTTGGTCTATAAATTGTTAAACGGAAGAAGTTATATAACTGTCAGTTGAGAAACTTCAACGGCCATTAATATCATAAATAATAAAATATAAAACTTTAAAATAATTTCTTTTATTTAATATGACTACTAAAATGCACTACTATAGGTAAATCTTTGCGATGATTAAAAAACTAAATTAATTTGTTAAAAGCTTTAAATGAGTCAAAATTTCAATTGTACTTTAATAACTGTAAACGATGATACTTTTTGGGTAAAAATTGCAACATTCTTCTCTCATAAGAAGGTAATATATACCGAGGTAATTACACTTTGGAAAGAATTCTATTCAAGAAAAACTATAATAGATTCCTATAATTATTCAATCATTCCCTAACAAATTGCTTGTATGTTTATCTAGCCAACAATTCCTATATTTACTCATATATACAAATAGCTCATACCTACACTTCCCCTTAAGTTGGAGCATAAATGTCGAACATGCCTAACTTGCCAATTGCATTATGAAATACTTTTTTTGAAATTATTTTTGTAAGAATATCAAGAAGTTGATCTTTTGACTTGACAAAAGGAAACCGAATAATTTTTTAATCTAAGTTTTCCTTGATAAAATATTTGCTAACTTCAACATGTTTGGTATGATCATGTTGGACAGGATTCTGTGCAACTGTACAATCTCAATTGTAGCCTTATTATCGCAATAAAGATTCATAAGTTTTGTATGCTCAATTCCCAAATATGATAGAACTCACTAAATCCATAATAATTCACATATTCTATGAGTTATACCTCGAAACTCAATTTTTGTAATTAACTTTGCAACAACTATTTCCACGTTACAAGATTTCCATCGCAAACGTAAAATAACCAAATGTAGATTTTCTAGTTGTTTAATCATTGGCCTAATCCGCTTTGTGTATCCTTCAATCTTAGAAACACTATTTTGAGAAGAATAACCATGTTTCTAGAGTGCCTTTCAAGTACCTCAAGATTTAGTATATTGCATCTATGTGTCCTTCACTCGATTTATGTATAAATTTACTGACAACACTCACCGTATAGGTTATATTTTGGCCTAGTATGAGATAGATAGATTGACATCTCAACTAACTGTTGATAGTGCCCCGTATCTGTTGGAATTTTATTTTGGAAGATTCCAAGCTTATGATTCATTTCTATAAGCATTTTGGCTGGTTTGCAAGCAAACATTCCAGTCTCTATCAAGAGATCAAGTTCATATTTTCTTTATGAAAGAGAAATTTCTTGATATATCCTTACTACTTCGATACCTAGGAAGTATTTAAGTTGTCCCAAGTCCTTAATTTCAAATTCAGTAGCTAAGTATCCTTGTAAAAGCTTCATTTCTTCACAATCATCTCTTGCTAAGACCATATCATCAACATACACAATTAAAGTTGTTACTTTTCCTCCTTTGTGTTTTATAAACAAGGTATAATTTCCACCACTTTGTTTATAACCGAAAGCTTTCATTAGCATGGAAAATCTCCCAAGCTAGGCTCTAAATGATTGTTTGACCTCATTCAACAACTTTTTCAACTTGCAAACTTTATTTTTTCTTTACGAACCAAGTTTCACACCTGATGAAAACTTAATATATACCCTTTCTTCTAGATCCTCATTCAAGAAAGCATTCTTAACATCGAACTATTTAAGGGGCCATTCCTGATTTGATGTTATTTATAAAGATGAGATTGTGGATTGTATCTTGCTATTAGTGCAAAGGTTTCTTAGTAATCTACGCCATACTTTTGTATAACATCTCATTCTTAAACCCCCAAGCCCTTTTTTCACGTCAAAGAATGAGGAACTTCCATTGGGAAAAGAAGTCAAGGTTGATTATTCATTTTTAAGCATTCTTAGTGTTGTAGAATAGGTATCCTTTGATGAACTTTATGGTGGTAGGGAAGATTCTAGTAAGAAATACTTCTTCTCATTGATACTGTCTGAAAGAATCTACAACTACTGCAAATAGACATCTACAGGAATTAGTTTATCAACTACCCGAATAGTATTATAAGAATCAATACTAAACATCCCCCTGTAATTGTACATGCTCCCATAATAATAACATATTTGGGTTCAGACATTTGTTCATATAATCACACTAAAGGAGCCATTTTCATGGTTATTGTGCTGGCTATTAAAATTAGATCCGCCTGTCTAGGACTCCAAGGTACTAGTCAATAATGATCAAAGTCAAGTCAAATCATGAGCTTATTAATGAAGTAAATTCAATAAAGCAACAACTGGTAACATAGAGAAGTGACCATGAATTGGAGTCTTGATCAATTTAAAAGATCATTTATTATAGTTGAAATAACCAAAACTGTGGTTGGTCGATCACTTAAAGGAAACTCTCTTTACAACTAGCCTTGCTTTATATCTATCAATGCTCCCATTAGCCTTAAGTTTCACAATAAATACCCATTTACATCTGATTGTTTTCTTTCCTTTAGGTAATGAAACAAACTCCCACGTGTTCCTTTGCGAGGCTTCCATCTCTTCATTCACTGCCTTAATCCATTCTGGATCAGTCAAGGCTTCTTGCACATTACTAGGAGTAGAAATACTAGCAATTGAAACACTGTATAATTTATTAACAAAAATTGCATATGACTTGGAAAATTTTTGAGTAGAAAATTTTTTAGTAGAAACATAATTATTGATAGGATATTTGAGATAGGCTTTGAGATCAGGTTCATACTGTTTCTTTGGTACACCTTTGTTCGATCTTTGTATCTTGGAATTGGAGTTTCAAGAGGAACAAGAAACTCATTCCTAGAATTATTAGACTTGAGAATCAACCTTTTGGTTAATGCTGTCAAAGTAGACAAGTATGTATTATTAGCTTATTTTTCATGGGTGTCATTGTTATCAACCTTGTCTAGTTCTACATTGCCTCAAAAAGTGATTCATTTGGCAAGATAATAACGTCATCCAGTTTTGAGCACT
>JANSVA010000003.1:8222366-8235619 GCA_025504915.1 Erythroxylum reticulatum
CTTCACAGAGGAGAGTGCTTCAAGTTACTTGGAGCATGTTTTCTATATGGAGTGAAGCGACACATGATCAAGGATTATCCCCAAGTCACAAGGTGATAGGGGTCACAGTTGCAAGCCCTAAGGAGAGCAAAAACAGTGGAAGTCGTGCCAGTTACTAGGGTGGGCAGTTCTGGAGCTGCAAGGAAGGCTGTTCCTCCAGAAAAGCCAAGGGGACAGGCTCAGGCGAGGGTGTTCCCGATGACTAAAGAAGAAGCTGCAGCCGCACCCGAAGTTGTCACGGGTATGGCTCAGTTACTTAATTCTGAAGTATATGTCTTGATTGATTCTGGTTCTACACATTCATTTGTTTCTGCAAGCATGGTTTTACATAATGTGAATTTGGTATCATTTGATAATCCCTTAATTGTTAGCACTCCTTTAGGGAGAAAGGTGATAATAAGTCAAGTATATAGAGACTGTGAGCTGGTTATTGAGGGTGCTAAACTTGTTGCCTCTAGAGTTGAAAGGTCTAGATGTCATACTTGGAATGGATGCCATGGAGAAATATAAGGCGAAGTTGGATTGTGGCCTTAAGGTGGTAGAATTTGATCTAGGAAATGGAGAGAAGGTGACTTTCTGAGGAGACGGGAGAATATCATCGCCAAGACTTATTTCGGATTTGCTAGCTGACAGAATGATGGGAAAAGGGTGTAAAGCCTTCTTGGTGCACGTTATGGACACTAAGGTGAATGAAGAGAGGTTAGAGGATTTTCCAATTGCTAGGGAGTTTCCATATGTGTTCCCAGAGGAGTTACTTGGTTTACCACCGATGAGGGAAATCGTGTTTACCATTGACTTGATTCCCAGAACCATACCCATTTCTATACCACCGTATAGAATGGCTCCAACAGAACTGAAGGAACTCAAGGAGCAGTTGGAGGAACTGTTAGAGAAGGGGTTTATACGGCCGAGTTCAACATCTTGGGGAGCATCGATTCTGTTTGTTAAAAAGAAGGATGGGACATGGTGTATGTGTATTGATTACCGGAGATTCAACAAGGTGACTATTAAGAACAAGTATCCTCTGCCCCGAATTGATGATCTTTTTGACCAGTTATAGGGAGCAAAGGTCTTTTCCAAGATTGATCTCAGGACAGGCTATCATCAGCTCAAAATCAAGGAGTCTGATGTGAACAAGACAGCTTTCAGGACATGTTATGGGCATTATGAATTTCTGATCATGCCCCTCGGATTAACTAATGCTCTGGATGCATTCATGGATCTTATAAATAGAGACTTCAAGGAGTATCTGGATCAGTTTGTCATTGTGTTTATCGATGACATTTTGGTTTATTCCAAGAGTGAAAGGGAACATGAGGAACATCTCAGGATAGTGCTACAGATATTAAGGGAGAGGGAGCTTTATGTCAAATTCAACAAGTGTAAAATCTGTCTTCACAAAGTAATTTTCCTTGGACATGTGATTTCTAAAGATGGGGTACATATTGATCCAAAGAAAATTGAAGCAGTGGTAAATTGGCAAGCACCAATGTCAGTGGTAGAAGTAAAAAGTTTTCCAGGTCTGGCAGGGTACTATAGGAGATTTGTTGAAGGATTCTGATGATAGCTGCTCCGATGACCAAGTTATTGAGGAAGAATTAGAAGTTTATCTGGAGTGATGAATGTCAGAAGAGCTTTGAGGAGTTTAAGTATAGATTGACAAGTGCTCCAATTCTGACTTTGCCCACCTGAGAGGAAGGTTATATAGTTTATAATGATGCTTCAAGGAAGGGTTTGAGTTGCGTATTGATGCAAGGAGACAAGGTAATAGCTTATGCCTCGCAGTAGGTAAAGCCTTATAAACTGAATTACCCGACCCATGATCTGGAATTGGCAGCAGTAATTTTTGCCCTAAAGATTTGGAGACATTATTTGTATGGGGTGCAGACGAAGATTTTTACGGATCACAAGAGTCTCAAGTATTTATTCAGTCAGAAAGAGCTGAATTTGAGACAGAGAAGATGGTTAGAGTTGCTCGAGGACTATGACTTGTTGACTGAATACCATCTAGGAAAGGCGAATGTAGTAGCAGATGCCTTGAGCAAGAAATCCTCTATAGCTCATGTTCGAATAGTTTCTCTGCAGCTATTGGAAGAGATGGCTAAGCTTAGGATAAGCTTGAAACCGGAGGAACCAGATTGTGTTATTGCAAATTTCAGAGTAAGGCCAATATTCAGGGAGAAAGTTAAGGAGTTACAAGCATAGGATGCAGAATTGAGTAAGCTCCGAGAAGAAATTCGGAATGGCAAGAAATCTGAAGTGGTAATGAGGGATGATGGGCTTATGGTTTGTAGGGAACAAGCTTTGTATCCCAAATGTCAAGGAGGTGAAGGATAAGATACTGAATGAGGCACACAATGCACCTTATGCCATGCACCCAGGTAGCACCAGGATGTACAGAGATTTGAAAGAGCATTTCTGGTGGAAAGGCATAAAGAGAGATGTAGCTAAATATGTAAGTAAGTGTCAAGTATGTCAGCAAGTCAAGGTTGAACACCAGGCACCTTTAGGCAAGTTAAGGCCATTGTCCATTCCTGAGTGGAAGTGGCAAAGAGTAACTATGAATTTTCTGATGGGTTTGCCCAAGACCATTAGGACGCATAATGCCATCTGGGTTATTATTGATCATTTGACGAAGTCAACCCATTTTCTATCAATTAAACAAACTGATTCTCTACATGTACTAGCAAAGAAGGAAATCTGGGGAAGCAAGGGCTAGAGAAGAAATATGGATTAGAATGGACGAAGCTGGAAATGAAAACGGAAGTTAGTGCACAAGAAAGGTTAAATCGTTTTGGGGATGTTGTAGATCAAGAATTGGTGTTCACAGGTCTGTATTCTGCAAGGATTTTGTTTGCGCACGGTAGAAATTAAATGGTTGCTTTTGTAAATTTGTGAACGGTTTGATCAAAATTTTAAGTTTTCTAATTGCTTAGGAGTTGTTAGCCATGTTTTGATATTCAAATGATTGATACGACATTTAGATTCATAAGGAGGATCAAGAATTTCGATTTATTTGGAAAGCTGCTTTAAACCTTCCTGTCATTCATAACTCTCTCTTTTTCTACCCATGTTTTACTAAATTATTTTTTAATTTAATAATCTGACATAGTTGTTAATGCTAATACTAATGCGTATGCGTTAAATAGATTTTGCCACATTAATAATGTTAATACGAAATTGAGTTATTTTTATGATAAATTAAAAGATAAATTATTTTATTACTGTTGCTGTTAGTTTCGATTAATATTAAAATTACTCTTCTTTAAACAATTTGTAAAACAAAATTTTAGATTTATAGGTATAACAATAACAACAATACTGAGTCTAACTTTACGCTTACACGATCAAATTTTTTTTTTAGATTTGCAAAATAAAGAATTGTATAACCACACTGAAAGGCAGATTACTATCATTTGTACAATCCCTGGTTAATATAGGAAAAGGTATTAAGGATGACATTTTTTTTATTTGATTTGAAAATTTAAACTAAATTTAGATTGGAGAGAGTTGGTATGATTAACCCAAATCCTTTATATTATTCAAAATTAACAAACACATGTTATTCATCATTTAATTACTTCCATTTCAAATATACCAAGGTAAAGTAGTATTTTAAATTTAGATTAAATAAATGGTGCAAATTAAACTTATCTTTTAACTATCATTTATTTTTAAAATTAGATATTATTAGGTCTATATCTATTTTAAAATTTGTATGGGTTTAATAAAGGTTAATTTATACATTAGATTTGAAATTTTAACTTACTTATTTTAATAAAACTAGAATGAACAAAAAATAATTAAATACATAAAAACTTTCAATATGTTTCAAATTTAGTCAATATGTTAATTTCAATTATTAAATTCGTTTCAATATGATTCAAATAGAATCAATATGTTAATTCTATTAATTTCAATTATTAAATTTGTTGAAAAAAGAATAATATATGTTATTAGAAAGATCAAGAAGACATGCATTAGATTTAAGTTTACGAATCATAATCTACGGTTCAAAAGCTTTAACATATAAAAAAAAAATGGATTTGTTTTTGTACAAATGTGGACCATGACAAGATTCCTAGCAAGAAATTTCATGGATCTACGATGCACAACAAGGACAAGCTTATATATATATATATATATATTTAAATTAAGCTTATATTTTTTTTATTACTCTTAAATTTAAGTTCAGTACATGAGTCACGGATGTTTTCTGCAAAGTTTTCGATGGCTCAAAATCACGTACATGAGGTGGTAAAGGAACTCTAAAGGTGTGTGAGTAACCATTAATGATAAAGGAATTTTACTAGTGGAACGCTTCAATATTTTACGTAAACCAGTAATAGGGAAAAAAAAATCAAATAAATTATTTTTCCTAACCGAGGACCTACTTAAAAAAACAGAGGAATGACATATTACATATGATGCTAAATCATTTGCATGGACCAACATAATAATTCATTCATTTATTATCAAATTTATACATTATTCTATTACAAGAAGATTCTAGGATAAACTCGATCCGGGAGGTCAGATAGTCTCATTGTCAGGACGACCTTTCAGTTAGTGCTTTACCACTTATGGAGGGAGAGAAATTGTTGGATTTATAAGCAGCAGGCAAAGTATAAATATGAGTTAGCGGATAGCATAGTGAATGTGATTAGAGAGGCTTCCATTGTCACCGGAAAACATGAAGGTATTAGTTTGGAAATGAGACGGCGATGACATATTTAGAGTATCGGGTTGCTTTTGGGTTGTTAATAGGCAGTGGTTTATAGTGATTATACCATTTCTTTGTTCCTTTAATTAGGATTGTAAATTGTAGTTTTTTCAGTTTGAACAATATATTTTATTAAAATTTCAAAAAAAAGAAGATTCTAGGATAGTAATAGTTGTCAACACAACTAGTGTAACAAACTTATAAATAATAAATCTTTAACAACCTCCTTTTGCGCTAGCTGTCTAGTACTTGCCCACGCATAAGTTTTCTCAACTGAGTTCCTTGGTTGGAGATTGAGTTTGTTCCGTAAGTAAGAGAATTAATCAACAGAGATAGCTTTTGTAAAGATATCATCCACTTATTATGCATAATGAATATGAAAAATCTGAACATCTTTACTTGACACCATTTCACGGATATAGTATATTTCAATCTTGATATGCGTGGATTTACTATGAAGAATTGCATTGTGAGATAGAGAGACAACATTGCGATGCTACACCACAATTTTGGAATAATGTCTAATTTTATCTGTAGTTCTTTCAATAGTGACTAGAACTAGGCAATTTCAGCTCATCCTTGAGCTACCGTTCGATACTCACTCTTACTATTGGATCTTTAAACAAGCTTTTGTTTCTTTAAGCTCCAAGCTACAACATTTCCATAAAACTTGACAACATATCCAACATTGGATTTTCGATCAGAAAGATCACAAGCCCAGTCAGCATCCTTAAAGCACTCCACTTCGACAGTCCCTCCTTTCTTATAATTTAAACTCATGTCAAAAGTTCCTTCAAGATATCATAGCACTCGCTTGACTACTTGCCAATGGATTGGAGATGGAGTTTGCGTGAACTAGCTCAGCTTGTTCACAACGTAAGTAATATCAAGTATGGAACTGTAAGATACTGCAGACTTCTAATTACACTGCGATATAAGGTAGGATTAGAGAAAGGTTCTTCTTGAGTTATAAACTTTTGACCACTTGCCATTGAGTATTACACGCTTTGTTGCTTGTCATCTGCGTTCTTTCACACATCTTGAAGGATTTTGTTTTGACATAGAGTCATGATGTTATTTTCTCTACGAATCTTTATTATGAGAAAGTAACTGAGTTCTCCAAGATCTTTTAATGCAAATCTCACTTTCAGCTTTGTGACAACATCCTCTATTAGACAATTCAATGTCACAGTGATTATAATGTCATCTACGTACACAAGGACTATGACTAAATCTTTTCCTCATCTAAATAGAAAAGGTAGGAGTCTGATTTAGAGTTGCACAATTTTCATTCATAAAGAGCATCACGAAGTTTATGAAACCATGCCCTAGGAGCTTGTTTCAATCCATAGATTACTTTTTTGAGTTTGCAGAGATGAGAGGAATATTTTGGATCAATAAACCCCTCGGGTTGATTCCATAGAAACAGTTTCAGTAAGCACTTCATTAGAAATGCATCCACTTGCCTCAGATTCCAGCCTTCACCATGGCCAAACTTAAGACACATCGAATGGTGTTAAATTTCACAGCTAGATAGAATCTTTCGAAGTAATTCACTCCCATGGTTTGTAAGAGTCCCTTGGCCGCAAGCTTTGCTTTGTGCCTAGATATTGTCCCATCAGTGTTGTACTTAACTTTGAAGATCAATTTGCAGCCTACTGCTTTAACATTTGAGTCTCTTAGAACTAGAGTCCATGTCTTATTCTTTCATAATGCTTTCAACTCTTCTGACATAACGTCTCTCCATTCTTTAAAGATCAAAGCATCAGCTACTGAATTTGGAGTGAGATAAGATAAATTTAGCTTTGTGGTTTGAATACTTTTGGTTTAAAAATTCTTGCCTTCCCACGAGTAATCATAGGATGAAGATTTTGAATTCTAGGCCTTTGCACAACATTTTCACTTGAATTTTCTCTAAGTAGATTTTGTTCCTGAATAGTCATATCAGGACTCATATTATTTTGTTTAAAACCAGGAGAGAATAAATAATGATCAGTAGTTACCTGTGGGATAGTGGTAGCCGAAGACTCTATAGAGGATGGTCTTACATGTTGAAGACACTGAAGTGTCTCATTGGTAGGCATCGATAGGAACTGGGTTGCGAGAGAACTATTAGAAGTAATTTGTGTATGGTGATTTTTCCTGTTGAATAGTTCCTGATATGGAAACTTTAGCTTATTGAATCTAACATCTCGAGCAATGTAAGTTTTGCTAGAGGGATGATGTAATATCCCGTTACCCATATTAGGGCTAGAATAGTATATTATGAGGAATTTCTGTGAAATTACGAAAAATGCACGTCATGTATAAGTTATTTGTGACATGCATATTTTTGCACATTCATATGGTTGTACATGCATCTTTTGACATTTTTCCGGTCTAATTGAGTTATAAATGCGATTAAAATATGAAATATGGTATTTATGCATTGAAAATTTATTTGGAGAGTATTATTATTATTTCGGAATTTTTGGTAAATTTTAGAAAATTTATAAAAAAGAGACAAATGGGAGTGTGACATGTGGCAGCCTCATATGCATGACAAATGGATTATAAGCATGGGTGCCACGTGTAAGTTAAAAAAAAAGAGAGAAGAAGAACACTTCTTTAACTCTTTCGGTGTTCTTCTCTAGACATTATCCAATTCTCTCCTTTGAACATTCATCATCGAAACACTTGTTCAATATTTTCTATTTGGCAGTCCACATATTGCTCTGTTTTCATTCATCTTTGATTTTCCCCAACGACAGAAACTTGTCCTTCTATATCATTGCTGGAATTTCAGAACATCACTGCTGGAATTTTTCTAAAATCAAGTAATTTGTGTTTTCCGATTTACTAGATATTGTAAATGATTTTGATGATAATTTACTGTATAAATCAATACATGCATGAGAAGGTTGGCAGTCGAGTTTCGGCGAATAACCTTGAGGAATGAGAGATGTAGGATCGGTGAATTAGAATAGTGCAGAAAACTAGTGTTTATTCACGTTGCTCTGTTACCTTGCCGTGTACTGCATGCATGTTTAAAAGTGGTGTTAAATGAGTTTAGAGCTAAGTTTCTGGTGATATTATGATGTGGGGAAAACATTTAAATGGAAAATGTGAGATATGATGAGTGTGTTGTTGAAAGTGAAATTAGTACAGTAAAAATGAAAACATAGTGGAGAGTAAGCTTGAAGTTTCAGGTTTGATAGTCAATATTTTATGAACTTGTAGTTTATTGATTTTGAACTGTAAAAGGAGTTAAATGAAGTTCAAGAGTGGATAAAAGTGAGATGATATGCAATAGACGAAAATATAAGAATTGAACAATTACTGTAGAGTGAGAAAGTAAGAATGAAGTTCAGATTTTTGAGGTTTGAACTCTAAATCTGAATTTGACTTGTTTGGAAGTTACAGTGAGTGTAGACAAGCATAATGTAGATGATTTAGAAGTGATTAAGTTGGAAAAGAAATGAGAAGAAAAAACTGGGTCTGGTGAAGAAGAAGAAGATTTGCGTGCTAGACAGAGAAAAAGGGTGGAAGTTGCATATTTGGGTTATGAATTAGAGTATTTCATTGAATAACCCTAAGTCTTTTAGCTATAACTTTTTAATCTGAACTCCAAATGACTTGAAACTTATATCAATGGATTCTTAAGACATTTTTCTTTCTCTCCATAAAAATTTAGAATTATCTTAATTAAATTGAAAGTGATTGATATGATGAAATTGTGGAAGTCTGCTGGAATGTTATGAACTGAAAAATTTTCATGAACATGCTTTGGTATTCTGATTATAAATTGATTTGTAGATTTCCAAATAAGTTAATTCTTAGTTCAGATTAAACTATGGACATAATTATACATCTTTCTTGAAGAAGTACAATTTAAATTCTGTCTCTAAGACTTTCAAATTTGGCGTGAAACTGCATCTTAGCTTAGGCTATAGCATGACCAGGGACAGAAATCATATCCTGTGGTTATTGAATAAAATGTATTGATATATGCTGAATTAGACTGACATGTCTTCACGAAAATTGTATCTTATTCTCTTATCTTGAAATTGGTATAAATTTTTTAATTTTTTGACATTTGAGCTGAAAGATATGAGTTGTACAATTCTAAGGTATGATCATGTACTAGCCAAATGTTCAATTATACATAGTCTGTGGTATTGTAAGCATAACTCATAGAATACTGAATCAAATTAGATGATCTTGGATTCATTAGAAACTTAAGACATGGTTTAACAATTTTATAGAAGAAAGTGTTGCCTAATTTTGTCATTTACCCTATCATATTAATTATGCAAAGTTAACCCGAAATCATGTGTGTAGAAAATCTGAAGTGGTCAATTAAGTAATGTAATTGATTTCACATTGTTTTATTATGGTTCAAATTATAAATACAAATGATATTAATGTGGGCTTTGATATCTGAATGATTTGATGATAAGGATCAATAAGATACCCCAGAATTGTCATTGAACATGCATTGTGCATACTTTCTATACATTGATGTGCATAAAAGAACACTTGTACATTTATGCAAAAATATGATGTTTATGAATGTGTTGTGTATGTTATAGAGGAGCACATCGGATGCCAGTCGGAAATTATCGGACCATCTAGACAATAGCTTATTGGAGTGTACTGTGAGTCAACCTAGATGAATTTCCTAGGATTGATTTTATTTGATTTGTTAAACTTCCAATTATTGAACTGTTATGATTGTTTCTGAATTTTGGACTTAAAATCCGAGGAGTATATATTTGGGACTGTATTGGAAGTGTTCTGATTTGTTTGATGATTCTGATTGTACTATGCTATGTGAATTCTCAACGAAAGTTGAATGCTGGACTAAAGTCCGATGACTGTGAAAAATTTGTTTGAGCATTGGTATAAGATTGTGATATATGACATATTCGATATTTGATGCATTTCATAAATGCATGCTTAGATAAAGGCGTTGTGACTTGAGTAGCCAGTTTGAAGTGCTTCCACGTAGAGCTTGCTCTGTGATATATGTTTCTGCACATAGAGCTATGCTCCGTGATTCTGTTCTAACTAAGCCCTATGAGTCAATATCTGTATAAGTATGTGATAGGCACTCAGTCACAACAATAAGAACGAATGTGAGCCTTATTCATATAGCATTCATATAAGACTGAACTTCTTTGAATGATTTGCAAAGTTGTAATGAGTGACCATATGATATGCCATGTTATATGAGTATCTGAATAATAATTACATGTTTTGAATGAATATTTGAGATATATGTGAGGTGTGTTTATAATCTGGTGAAATCATCAATGATGATTCACTCCTTGAGTTCGCAAAACTTATCAAAAATTGCAACGTGACTTTTCAGGTACGAGACAAGAGATCTAATTCCTTAGTCAGGATTTAAGGAATCTTTTGGGTTGAGTAATGACTCATAGGTCTATCAGTTGACACCAAAAGTGTTGTAGCTTTTATTTTGTAGTTGTGTTAGAACCTATATTAGGTTTTGTAAATATTCGTCTAATGGAAACCGTTAGACTTTTTGAATGAATGTCATGAATGGTTTAAAAATTTGATGACTTCTGATTATGTTAGATGATGCCATATATAAGTTGGATTTGTTTGTGCTCTAACATGCCATTATCATAGGATATGTACTTGAATATTCTTGAATGTTTGGGTATGTACCTTGTGGCAGAGGGATGTTGCAGATGAAAACACAAGTAACCTTTGTGAGAAATTGAGTACCCAAGAAACACACATTTGCTGGTTCTAAATCTAGTTTATACTGGTTATATGGACGAAGATTAGGAAAACACACACACCCAAAACATTTCAGAAAATTTTAATCAGGTTTGTTATTAATCATTTTTTCCAAAGGTGAGAGGTGATTAAGAATAGGTCTAGGTAATCTATTAATGGAAACATGGCTGTTTGAACGGCTTCAAACCAAAAATTCATGGGTAAATAGATTTGAGCAAGAAGTGATAGGATTGTTTCAATTACATATCGATGTTTTCTTTCCACCTTGCCACTTTGGTAATGAGTGTAAGGACAGGAGAATCTATTCTCCATCATGGTCTATTTGAATAGTTTTTATCTATTTTTCAGTTATTTTTTTACATATTTTTTGAAATCATGGAAAGCTGCTAGAGCTTGGGATTTTAAGGCTAGAAGACAAATCCATGAGAACTGAGAGTAATCATCAAGGAAACATATGTAGAATCTATCACCATTATATCCAAGTAGAGGCAAAGGACCCCACAAGTCCACATGAATGAGTTCCAAAGGTTGATTTGTAGTATTTTGTGAGCTAGGAAAATGTTATTTATGAATTTTACCAAGATGACATGCTTTGTAGAAACTAAAATTTTGTTTATATGAAGAATGAGTCTTAATAGATCTTGATTTTAGTAATAGCTGAAGTATTTTGCTATTTGGGTGTCCAAGTCTTCTGTGTATAGTATCAAGAGAAGAACAGTTGGTTGGGTGCGTACAAGTGTAACAACCCAGATCACTCGTCCATAAATATTGTCTACTTTGGGTTGCCCATCAGTCTAAGACCCTCACCATTTTGCTCTTCTTGTACCCGAGAAAAAGCATATGTGGGAAAGAGATAACCGTACCCTTATAAGACATACTTCGTTATCCTCTCAAATTAATGTGGGATCTCACAACCCACTCCCTTAGGGCCCAGCATCCTCGTTGGCACAACTGGTCGGGAACAAGCTTTGATACCATTTGTAATAGCCCAAACTACTCGCCCATAGATATTGTCTACTTTGGATTGTCCATTGGGCCAAGGCCCTCATGGTTTCGCTCCTCACACTCGGAAAAACGCATCTATGGGGAGAGATATCCTTACCCTTATAAGGTGTACTTTGTTCTTCTATTCAATCGATGTGGGATCTCACAACGAGCTAAATCAATATTTTCGTTAACTTGGAGAACTAGATTCTTACATTTTGTAGGTTGATTTAACATGGCTTGATCAAATTTAGAATTTGGAAAATTAGAAATTGACTTAACTTTGCCTTGAAAAGCTAGAAGACTGATGTTGGATTGAGACTGACTTTTGAGTAGACCATTTTGCTTTCAACACGATAAAGACCATCCTCAGTAGTTCCTTGAAGCACTAGTCTCCCCTTTTTGTCCTTCACAAATTAAGATTTGTTAATGAACAGAACTGTCATACTATGATCAGAAACAAGCTTTGAAATACTTAGCAGATTTTTTTAATAGAGGGAATAACTAGAACATTCTGCAGTTCAAGAGCATTTAATTTCAGTTTACCATGATGAGACATAGGAAGTGCTTGTTCGTTACCTACAATCACCTTCCCAGTACTTGATAATCTTCCTTTAGGCTCAAATTGTTGACTCACTGGTGATATGTGTTGAAGCACTACTATCTAAATATCAATTTGAATCAGTAGTAAATTTTGACTAAGGATATTGAGATGTGAAACTATTTAAGTTGACAACATATGCTTGGTTGTTTCGGCGTTGGTAGCTCTGTGACGATTCAATAAAGTTCCGATCTAAACTATGCTAACATAAGTCAACAGAGTGTCTATAATTTAAACATAATTAACAGGTTGGTCTGTTTCTAACATTCTGTCTTCTCCTTGAGTTTTTTTGTTTTTCTTTTCCTCTTCCGCGATGGTTTTGATTTAATGGTGAAAAATTACTCCTTGATTGTTGATTTTAAGAGAATGCTAATTGAACAGAGTTGGTGTTGTGTCTATCTATAGCTGAATTAGCATGTAACCTTTCCAATCGAGCTTCATGATTTAACAATAGAGTGTATATCTTTTGTAAGGAGGGAAGTTCCTTTAGGAAACTTGAAATGGAGATAATTGTCTCCTATTCCATGCTTAGTCCACCTAAAATCTGTAGGACCAGTTCTTTCTCAGACACAGTATATCCTGCAAGGTTCAACTCATTTGCATATTTAGGCATCTTGTCATAATAATCTGAGATACTAAAAGAACCTTTGTGTTGATTTTGCAATTGTATTTTCACATGCAGGATGCGCGATTGTGACTGTGTTTCGTACATTTTTTCAAGTGTTATCCATAACTCATAGGAAGTGTTGGAACGAGAAACTTTATGAAGAACACTATTCGAGATGGTTGAAAATAGCCATCTTAGTAAGGTTTGATCATGCTTCTTCTGTAATATGTAATCAGGGTTATACAGATCTTTAGTATTACTAGAGTCATCATCATCATCATCATCATTACACCCAATCTGAAGTCTCATAGTGAAGCAGGGTTTGGGGAGGTCTGATAGTACGCAGCCTTACCCCTACATAGTAGAGAGATTGTTTCCTGTAAATCCACATACAGATGTGACAGGAAAATAATGATACAAGTTAAAAGAGTAAATAAGTAAAAAAACATGGCATGCAAAATATTTAAGTAAAAAAAATTACCATAAATGCAGAAGGATAATAATAATAATAATAATAATAATAATAATAATAAGACATCTGATAATAAAGT
>JANSVA010000003.1:8235719-8277834 GCA_025504915.1 Erythroxylum reticulatum
AGGTTTAATGGGAATCTGTGACTCAAGCTAGGATGCCTATATATAGCTTATTCGAGCTTTGCTCTTTTCAGAGAGAGGTGGAATCAGAGAGAGCATTCTTTGTATACTTTTGAGGGAAAGTAATATAAAGTTGGTCTTTTGACCGTATCTCTGTGTGTTTCTTGTTGCCTATATTCTTTATTGCTTCCGCGTTGTTTCTTCGAGTGTGTGCGAGGTAAACACTTCGGGGAATTGGGAAAGGCTGAGTCTTGCTTTAACGGATCTAAGTGAGACTGCCGTGCAAAGGGTGTGAGCGAGAAACTTCGGTGAAAGTTTGAGTTCTAAAGTGACCTTTGTAACACTAACACCCAAATACTTAACCGCCACATTGCAACTTCCCAACTTACCCACGCGCTTTAACCCCTTATAAATATTCTATAAACATGAGGTCGTAAATATCCGTTGTAGATAAGGTCCACGTCAGCTGACGCCAACCTGCCACTTCTTGCCTCATCCAAATCGAGTGTTTTGCACAAGCTGAAGTAGCGTTTGGACACAATCAAACCAAAAAAAACTTCCTTACACATAAAGCAACTACCAAACCAAATTATTTTCACGTAAAAACAACCCAAACACATCTCACTCAAAAAAGGAAAAAAGAATTCAAAATTCTTAACACGCAATGGAATTTTATCTGTTTTGAAGAATGTTAAGTATCAGATCTTTTTATTATGTACATAATTCACCACCGACGCTTCTATTTTCGCTTTGCATTTTTCGAGAAACAAACAAAGGTTTACGCTTTACGCTTTACGCTTTACGCTATCAGAACTCTGCGATATATATACATAGAGGGTGTGTGCGTTAAGTCGGTAAAGAGTTTCGTGTTTATCCACTTACCTCGAATTTGTCAAAATCATGTACGAGTAGAATCGCAAAATTTATCCAAATTCGTTTTTAACTGAATTTTGAACGGCTTCGTTTGATTCGATTTGGTGATCTCTTAGTATAATTCTTAGCTTGTTTTTCTCTTTCCTTTGTTTTTCTCGAGAAAGTAAAAGATGATGCGAAGGCAACAACAGGATCAACAATCCAGAGTCTTCTATGAGCTTTCAACTCTGGTTCTTAATCTCCTCCGCTCACCGCAAGCTCCGATCCCGTTCTCCGATCGAGCTCCGGCATCAGTTTCGTCTTCTCCATCGTCTTCGGAGTCGAGGAGGAGGTCCTCGGGGGCGATGACGCAGATATCTCCTGCGGGGTTCGCGTCACTGCTGCTGGGAATATCCTTGACGCTCATGTTGTGTGGGTCGGTGACGTTTTTCATAGGATTTATGTTGATGCCATGGGTGTTGGGATTGGTGATGGTGTTTTATGTCGCTGGGATTGTTTCAATGATCTCTATGTTGGGTCGTTCTCTTATTTGTTATGCCACGGCTCCTCCGCCTCCGAGGAAGGAGATTCCTGGTAATTTAAAGTTTTGTCCTTTTTAGCAAGTTCATAGATTCTTGGAGATGTTATCCTTCGTGGCTTTGTTTAATTTGTTGACGATTTGTTGTTTGGATTTTGCAAAAGTTTGAAATTTTTCGGGTTTTGGAAGAAGATGGAAAGATGAGAATTTCCATTTTATCATGTTAATTGTTTAGTATCCACTGTTCACAAAAGTTCTTTGTTTTTTACCGCGTTATGTGGGTACAATTGATATTGAAATTCGTTTCTTACGTGAAACTTTAGTTATCTGAATGCTTATTGTCTAACTCCTATGTCTTATATTACAAGCTTCGGTGATCTCTATTTCCGTGTTATTACAAGCTTCCCGATACTTTTATGTATAGCTTTTAGTTCAACTGCTCGTTTCCTGCTATTGTCGTCATTTGTGAGTTTTAAGTTTGTTTTCGTTTTTTGTGCAAACGATGAGTTTCAGTTGGGTATTTAGTTATTATTACGGCGATGACGAGACATATGGGTTTTGCGTTCAGCTAATGAGGAGCTTATGGTTGATTTTCTATAATAACGCGGTGCCTTGGGGTGGATTCTCGGTGGATGAATGCGGAAAATTCCAGATTATCATTTTCACGCTTATGATTCTGTTCTTGGTGTCTGCGGCCAATTAACAACTTGTTTACCTTTCCATTGTAATTGCAACTTGTGGGAGCTTCTACATTGAAAGTTAAGAGAAGCAAATCTTCTGGCTCTGGTTCGGTGGGAGGAACTAGCTCTTATCCCCCATGATAGTCTTGTAACGGATTGTTAACTACAATCAAATCAGTAGTCAAAAATCTGACTGAGTATAGTTTTGTTTGATGCTGCCACATATTCCTCAAAATGGGATAAAGCCAGAGTTTTAGGCTTCAAGTTGTCTAGGGTGATCATTTGGGGCTGTGATACCTAATTTTGTTCACACATTTGTTTGGATTTTATATAAATGTGTAGATTAGATTTAATAGAACAGACTAGAACTAGTTAATCGGGATAGAAGATCTGATTCCGATCATTTACTAACAATAGTAACCGTGAACCATGAGTGGAGTCATTTGTTTTTTTGATGCAAGTACACAACCCCCCCAAATGGAAATTTTGTAAATGAAGCTTTTGATGACATGTAAGAGTTTCTGGATCATTAAGATATTCAAAAATCTATTTCTGCTACTATCAAATAGAAATTCTATTTGGTAGTTTTTTTTCAACTTTTTATACAATGTCAAATAATGAAGCTTGTTTTGGTGTTTGTAATTGTCATGATTGAGTAGTAGTGCTCAAGTTTGTTTTGTAGAGTGTAATTTTTTCTTACAGAATAAACCTGAGTAACCTGACTCAAACTTCAGTGGTGGCAAACTTTAGTTGTTCAGTCCTCCAGAACTGATGGGACTACATTTAATTCTTCTGATTCTGTTATAATGGCCTGTAGGTAAATTTTGCCCTAGTGCAAATGAATGAAACATGAATGGTTGTGGCATACTTGTGTGAAAATTTGTTCTTGGTACTTCTGCAGAGCCGTTGATTAACACTTTCGCTCAAAATTTGTCTGATGCAGCATGGAAACTTCTATAAGGATAAAGGCTGTTCAGGGTAAATGTTTTGAAGAGCAGTAATGTTTCCAGCAAGTGATGCTACTTCGGCAAAGGGAAATGACTGCTAGCCAGCTTTTTCCATGTATTGATGAAAGAAGTGTTGATACCTGTTCTTCCTGGTGGCAGAGATTTGTGGATATGGGTTCTTTAAGTAGAGTATAGTGAATTTGAACTACTGTGTAATAATATCGTTACTTTGTGCTGGGATGGATGGTCGTTCCCATTTTCTAAGTGATACAAGATATATAATACGTAATTATTTCTTTTAAATGTTTTTTTATTGTTTTTATCTCCGTGGTCTGCCCATTACTTATGTACACTATAAGCTTGGCTTGTGATCAGTCCTCAATCGCGATCTGAAATAGAGCATTCTGCGCATATAATGAGAAACATGTGTTGACAGTTGGGGCAGTAGTTGTTTCTTACCCTTGATTTGCTGATAAAAATAGAATCCATCTTCAGGATACGGCGGTTGGCAGACCATGCATTTAACTCTGAAGTGACCTTTCTAGCTTAGTTAATGGCTTAGGAGTAATTGCTGTTTCTACGTTGCCACTTGGCATAATTGGATGTAGCTGCAACCCGCGTTGTCCCGTCTTGGATAAGAACCTCGTCATGAGCTTCTGTGTTTACTGGAATGCTGTATCTTACGAGTTCCATTCAAATCACACAATAGTTTTTAGTTTGTCATGTGAAGTAAATAAATGGGCGTTTTCGAGGACCAAGCAAGCAACGGCTGAAACTCATGTCTCTGCTAAATCAATGCAAGATCCATAGTTTTGTTTTGCCTTATACACTGAAGCCTTTCTTCGCTTATATTTTTCCGTAGGGGTGGGGCCAGCTGGTACGAAAAAGATGAGGACACGAAGCCAAAAATGCGTAGGGTGATGCTTCAGGATTCCTAAGGGAGGAGACGTGGAGTTTATAATTGTCCTGTCAACAACACCAGCGCAGATTAGTCCACTTTAATGCTCGTCAATTCAAATGCGTTCTTTTCCATCGAAAACGTTGCTTTTAAGAAACAGACAAGGAAGCTCATGGTCCACTAGACTAATGCCACCAAAATGACAGGTGCCTGGCAACCAGAGACAAGAGCATTATCCTCTTAATAAATTAAGCAATTCCTACATAATCAAGGCGTGGCATTGGACCAACCTTATTGAACGGTTCATTTAACATGCCAATTTACAGAAACGATTACAAAAAGACCCTTTACTCTCCCAGCTGATAGACAGAATAAGATGGTTCGGACAGATACGGATTTTCAGTTCTGAAGAATGGCAAAATACTAGCTATCATAAAACGCTTGCAAATAAGCAAATCTAAGACAAACATGGAGACTTTTATATTCTTCATTAAAAAGAAAAAGGGAAGAAACTAGCATTATTGTCTCAAGAGACAACTTCTCAACTGCATCAAGCTTCCAGCAAACTGATTCCACTGACCATCCAAATGGCGTATAAAGGATGATAGAAAACCAAGGACTAGAATTTGACAAACAATATTGTACCAAAAGCTGCTAAACAAATGAGTCAAAGTGCAAACAAGTGTTCAGCGAACTTCTGAGGCATGGTTGCACTTCCTAATTCCTATCCTGTGTGGATATGAACACCAATTGCAATGAGAAATATGGTTATGAGGCCAAAGTAAATGATTGTGTGGATAAGTATCGAGAGCCCACTTGTCTGCATGTTCCCAAACTCAACTACTCTGCTTCTTCCAGGCAACTGAAACAACAATCCTGGACTTAGCAAAACAAAAAGCACGACTGCTATGACCACTGGACCCCAATCTGCCATGTCTGTTTCTGCTTTCTAGTTGATGTTTCTTCAGAAGGCTGCTCACAACCTCCTCTTTTATAGGCACGAAAGGGTTGAGAATCTCTGATACGGTGTTTACCAAGAAAGGAATACAAGCAAATGAAGCATCTGTAAAGAACAAGCATTGTTTCTTTCGCAAAAAAGGCAGAAATACATCATTAAGAATTAACTTCTTATTTCCAGAAAAGGCAGAATTAAATTATGCATCACTGTCATAGTCGGTGTTTTGTAGGTTCATACACGGCATTGGCACGTGGCTGTTTTTGTTAACCGCAAGTATTGATCTAGCCTTTCTTGTCATTAACATAGCTTAACGTCCAGTTGTAAAGTTTCAGTCCTTTGACTTAGGCCACTTTGTTATTTTAAATGTTTAGTTTAGCATTTAGTTCTTGTCATCTGTACTGTGAACCTTCATTCTAGTGGCAATGTCTTCGGTTATTACACGTCAAGTTCGCTGGCATGAGCAGTTGAACGTTATAACACAAGCTGGGTTATTCACTGGCTCACCTTCCCTTGACCTGGTAGACCAGTATAGGTTACAATTACTTTAGGCGCAGCAGGATCAACAAAGAAAACTACCACCACAAAAGCTGCAGCTGCAATATAGTATAGCTTTATTGCTTGCATAAAGTATTTGCTATTAGAACTTGTAATAAGTCTACATCTAAGCCTATTCAGTCTTGACTTAAAACTTTTTATAAGAGACTTAAACTTGATGCAAGGTCTAATCGAGGTTTGAAAGATTTAACTCACCTAAAGATTGAGCCACCCAATTCCTGATTCAACTTGATTCAATTTTTAAAATTTTTAAAACTCGATCAAATATTTTGAGTATATCATGATATATGAATGATTATGTGATGAGAATAATGAAAAGATACCTGGGATTGTCATTGAACATACATTGTACATAATCCATATGTATACATATGTTCATAAATGAGTATGTGTATAATTATGCAAATTTGTGATATGCGTAAATGTATATTTTGCATGATATAGAGGACCATTTGGAACGTCAACATTTAGACGTTGCCAGGACTTCGAGGCAATAACTTCTGGAGCGATTTGTGAGTAACCTAGACGGTCTCACTTAATTGATTGTTTGTTTTAAATTATGTTCTGAATTATCTTATAAATGTGAACTTGATTGTGTTGATTCCGAACTTTAAAAGTCTGAGGTGTTTGATGTATGAATGAGATATTGGAAGTGCTTCTTGTATGTGAATCTGACTAAAATAAGTGTACTCAACAATTTTGTTGAATGTCAGACTAAGATCCGATGATAAATGTATTATGAATGTGAATATGAAATCATGTGATTGGTTGAGAATATAAGTGCATGAACAGATAATGGTTGTTGTGATCTGAGTAGCCACCAAAAATGAGCTTAAGCTCAGAATGTTATTAAAAGACAAAGGCTCACTATGTATAATGAGCCATATATCTCCAACAAATAAGGAACAGTTATCAATGAGTCCGGCATCCACAATGGATACGGGACAGTATAGGCACTCAGTCACAACAACATAATAATTGGAATGAGTCTCATTAACATTGCATATACATCTAATATGTATGTTTGAATGATTGTAATGTATTGTTGACTTATATTTGAATGAGAACGTGAGAATTGTGAATAAAGTGTTATGTGATGCTACTTAATGATAATAAAATGACATGAATTATGTGATAGTATGTATTGATGTGATGTATGAATTGAGTGAACCATCGAGGATGATTACCTCACTGAGTTCGCAAAACTCACCAAAATTACAACATTGACAGTGTGCCAAGCATTTTATTATGCAGAAAAAAAGGAAAATCTCTCACATGATATTTCTTGGACTTTAAGAAAGCTTATGACAAGCTTAATATATTATTGCCTTTTAGTTTTGATATTAAAATAACAACAAGCTCAACAAGAGAAAATGGCTACCATGAGTTTGACGTCTCCCCACTGAATTTGAAATTGCAAAGTCTCAAATCTTTTTTGGTTCTGAAATTACTTCTTTATAGGACATATTTAATATAGTGATCTATACATAAGGTACTCCATTTATTCATTCTAATGGCTCTCTTGTCGGTCACAATAATAAAAGTGGGATCGAGCAACTTTGATAATACATGATAGGATTCAAAAAGAATTTTGTGTCATTATTATTATAATACAAGACATATAAAATATGATTGCAGTAAGATGTATAATAAGAATAAGAGAAATCAGTCAACTCATATTGCATCTACTATTAATACATCTGAAAGGTTTATCTTAATTTTTGCAAAAGAGAATCATTGAATTCTTCGTTCACCCTTTTCACTAATATTGTTAAGTCAGGTAAACCAAATATATGTCTTATTATTTCCTCTTTCATGGCCCATGCATTTATAGTTGTTGTTATAAGTTATGAAAGTTTCTCTTTATCTAATAGCTTAACAACATTTAGATCCACAACATTATAAATAAAAATCCAAACTAAGTCAAAGCAAGCATTTAAAATTATAAAATTCAAGAGACTCTCAACTGAGTTGCTGAGTGCATTTTTTGGATTGACTAAAATAGAGAGATCTTGACTACGAGAATCATATCTAAATACATATTTTCTCACAATAATTTTACCAATGCTTCTTTAATTTTTTTAAAATGAGGTAATTTTGTTAATGTAATAAAACAATGTCATTTTGTTTATTGTTGAATTCAAAACCAAAAACTAGAACTATTACTCACCCAAGCCCTAACTGTCTCACCTTACCCCTACTTCTCTATAGGCCTCTCTCTCCTTTACCTAATCTTCTTTGTATGCCTCTTTCTCTTTTGTCATCACTACTGTATCCTCTCTTATCTCCTATCGCCTACTTGGTTTTCTATCCACCTGACTAGTTTTCTCCTCACTTATCTAGTTTTCTCTTCATTTGCTTGCTTAACTTCTTAGGTAGTTTGCTTCCATTATGTGAACAAATAGGACATGTTTATCAACATTAAGAAAATAAGCCTCCAACTCTCTACTATTAACGTTTGAATCGATATTGTAGTTTGCGTGCATCTTCCACATTTTATGATCTAATCCATTATAGGAGTGTCCATATTAAGGAGCAAAATCCCACTATTAACCACACCATCTTCCCCATCAACTTGATTATTATTGCAGACATAATGGTCATTCTTTCTTTCATGTTAAACACTTAGTTGTCAAACATTCTTAGCTTTATACCCTCATATTGCAACTTAATGACATGATCAATGCCAATGTTTATGATATAGGGAAGAATTAAACTATATATGTTTGTTATGTTAATATATGAAATAAACTTCGGTGTTTATTTAGGTACATTATATAAGCTAAATGGGTGTTTATTCTAGTTGTTTAAAGATGGAACCTCAATTTTTTAATCAATTGCTTTAAGGAAATATGATATGTTACAATGTTAATTTTTCAAGCCTAACCTGACCCAATTAGGATTTGGTCAAATAATTTAGGCTTGATTAGGCCTTAAGATACACCTAGGTTAAGATAAGAAGATTTTTGACTAAATAAGTAATGCCCAGTTATACCTTATATTGAATTTGGGCCAAAATAAAAAAGCTTGGGTTAAACTCAGGCTATAGGTGACCCTATCCCTGCCGACCCATTTCTAACTCTACAAAGCAAGTTAAAAAAGTTGTGGGAGAATAAGTCAGAGTTTAAAGCCTAATCAAACCTGATTATGTATAACAAAAACTGTCATATACCACGTCATGCATATTGGATCTATTAAAGAGATATAGAAGAAGATGAAGAGTCAATACATGTTAAAGTCTCTCACAAAAAGAGCTTCCTAAAGGATGTCAAACACTTGAAGTTAGACCTCCATAAGTTTTGTGTGCTTGGTAAAAAGCCTAACCTTCAAAGATGCAGTGCTTAAGGAACAACATAGGTTAAGGTAAACATACAGAAAGGATGTGCCAAGGTCAACAGAGAGGATGGGGGTTATAGTGAAGGATATGAGATTTCACAAGGTCAAGGACCTGAGTACATCTGAAAAAAAATCTTATTCAAAAAGGTTCACAATTCAAAGAGTATATGTAACATATTGATAAAGTTAGTTATCATCAAGAAGTTCAAGCATTGCTTAAGCTTGATTAATATCTCAAGATGTTAGAAGAGGTTATATCATAACCCATGTAGGGCATATTCACCAAGGTGAAAATTGTTTTATATAACTCACAAACATAGATGGGCAATCTTATAGGTGTATTTTAGAATGTGATGATTAAACATGATATCTTCAATAAGGTAGAGATTGTTGTATATAATAAGGTAGAGATTGTTGTATATGGCTCGTATATATGGACATGCAACCTTAAAATTTCATGAAGAGAATGGGTTCCTTACAAAAGTCTTTGGGTGAATATGGCCATGTGCTAGTGTGTATTCTTCTTTGAAAATTAGAGGTGAAGACATAGACTAAAACACAAGTTTATTGGCATAATGGAACATTTTCTAAAAAGGGATGCATTATGGGACACTTAAACTTGTGTCCATATATGTAGAGGAGTAAAAAGATCTAGAGTCTAAAGCACTTCTTAACTGACAACCTTGTACAAAAACAATTATTTGATGAATTTCAAACTTTAAAAAATGTTTGAGTTATTATAACGATATTTAAGTTAGATTAAGTTTAATAAGGACAAGTTATATATAATTGTACTGACTAGAGTTTACAATTAACTATATTTATATACCTAATCTATATAAAAATTTTATAATTTTTATTAAGTGGGCTATTGATTAGAATAGTAAATTAGAAACTCTTAACATCCAAAAATTCAGGCTCACCAATTAACCGAATCTTATTAAAATTTTCTTATTGATTTATTTATTTCATATAAATCTATCTTTAATTCTCAACAACTTGTTTTTGCTTATATTCTGACAATGTTATTGTAATAAATTGAAGTAAGAGTAGCTATCATCACTAACATTTCCCTCAATTTGGACGCTCATTAAGGGGGCCTATTAAGATGTTTATATGCCACATAATGAAATGAATTTGAGGACTTTACTCTCACTGGCAAACCTGAGCCGTTCATCGAGTGTGCTTAGGTTCTTGTTAACAAACCAATCATCACAACTAGAGGGACAACAGAAAAGCACCCAGTGAACAAATGGATGATTCTGGTCGGGTAGATCAAGTTTGCTTTTGTTGTTTGAATTACAGACATGATCGGTGATTCGAAAACTTCCATTCCACATAAAGATTATACTGACCGCTGCATCTCTAACCAATTTTTATTGAACACCCTTTGTAGCTTTTTTTTTTGAGAATTTAACACCCCTTGTAGCATTACCTGCTGCAATTTGCCATTCTTTATTTTTTTAGTTCTAGTGTTCGGTTATTCTTCTGCTTCCTTGCTTTTTTTGGAGTTTGATAGTTTATATACCTTCATATAAATTTTTGCATCAAGCAAATGTGCCACTATTTTTAGGTTGACTGCCTAATTACGGGTCCTGCTGAGCAGGAGTAGGGTATTTGTAAGTGTTAAGTAGCTGCCTTTCATGGAAATTGACACAGATTGTTTGCTTCCCCACCTCTTGCATTGAACTTTATTCGTAATATTCAAAACTTAAAATTGAGAAGTGAAGCGGAGGATTCTAACTTGCAGAATATACAAATTACAGAAACAAGGTTGCCATCGTGGTAAGTTAAGACCGAAGAGGTCTGTTCATTTACAAATTAGCCAACATCCCCACTGATGCTTTACATTAGAACAAGGAGAACTGCTAGTAGTTTCTCTTTTTCATGTCATTAGACTTGTTGCCCCTTAATTTACCAAGTTAAGATCTACATAAACTTACTCCTAAGGACATTGGGAAAATACGTGAAGAATTACTTATCAAGTCATCAAGACAGCATTAGAGCTTCCACCTTGAATCATGCACGCCATTGTCTTTTACTCGTATCATTTCCAAAAGGCCCATGATAGCCATTAACAAACCGGTGTTATAGAGTAGCCTTAAGCAACACCCTGGAAACACCATAAATGAATATCTTAGTAGGAAAAGAGACACCATTCATAATTAAGCAAGCAACTAGAGGAAAGTTGATTATCAACGCAAAATAAAAAGCTAGCAACAAACGCCTTCCCATTTATTTTAAAATTTTCAGGAACATAATGCTAACCCACTTAAGAATAAAATTTTAGAGAATTCATAAACAAATTTGAAATGAAACAAGAAAAATAAATCAAATATATCAATAAAGATAACCCATTTATTATAAAAACATCAAAAACTAAATTTTATTAAATATTTAAATATTATAAAGAAAAAAATTCTTTGATAAGTTTAAAGTTTAATATAAAAAAATGAGAACCCACGACTCTCAATAAATAAAGATATTAAAAACTTCTTGAAATCAAATAGAAATATTCCTTAAATACTATACAATAATTAGGGTTTCGACGATGAATACAGTTTCGAATGTGGTCTTGTTCTAAGTCATCCTAATTACATAAACTTCTGTGTTAGCGGATGCATTTTAAGACATAGTCATGTTTAAGCCTGTCTTCATAATTTGTTTTCCTAAGACTTACACGGGATGGTATACAATCGTGTTTGAGGATATGATTCCACAACTTGTTTTATTGATAATTACATTAGCAGAAACACTATGTATCAAATCGTATTCTTCACCACTTGATTTCTAAGAGTTATACAAGTTGTAACACGATTTTGTTTGGGACCGTGTTCACATCCAAGTCTTTTTTAACTTTAACTTTAATCAAACTAACAAATAGTTGGTCTTCTTCTAGGTATGAAAAGTCTCTCAAAATAATTCTTGAATTGCTTTTTGAAGTTTCATCAATATATATGTCTGGATTCAGCTCACTTAAAGCTTCTTTAACCTTCTTAGTTCTAATTATTATAAGTTGTCCATTAGGTATAAGTAATAGATCCTTTGAAACTTGACTAGTCGTACTCACGTCATTCTCCTTCACTTTAAAAAAGAAAGGTCACATACATCAAAAGGAGAAAAATCAACAACATTTAAAGTAGCACTAACATTATACGTACCTGAAAGCTCTAGTTTGTAAGAATTATCATTGATCCTCTTAATAAGTTAAAATAGACCATTTCCTCTTAGTTAAAATTAAGCCACCTTTTTAGTGAGAGTTGTTCTTTCCTTATAAGCACCTAAATCCAATCATCAAGCTCAAATATAATTCATAATTTACCTTTATTAGTTTTAGTTGCACAATTCTCATTATTCTTTTTTAACTGCAATTTAGGTCCCAGCTACTACCTACTTACTTTCATCTTTTCCTCATTTACCTTGATATTTTTCAGTTGATAATATAATCATGAAACACAATCTTTATGTTGTTGATAGTTATGCAATCAACACACATCAAGTGTCATCCTTTTTAGGTACTAAAATTACTAGAAGTGTATAAGAACTTATACGCTCTATTATGTACCTTTTAGACAATTTTTACTTGTATTTACAACTCTTTTGCTTCTCTAGATTACTCATATAAGTTGATGTACTAAAATGATAACACCTAATACAAAGTCAATTTTATTTTTAATCCCTCTAATAGATGGTAATCCATTTAAGATGTTATCAATCAACACATCCTTATACTCCTAAAATAAGGAAACAACAATAATAGGAAGAGATATATCGAGCTCTTAAATATTGAGATAAACATCATTATAAAATAGTAAAATCATAGGCTACTTAGTATAGAAAACATTACTAATACCACTTCTTTTGCATAGTAACTTACCTACTTTTTTTTCTCACTGCTATCACTTCCCTTTTTGAGCTCTCACTCTCCCTTTCTTTTCCTTTCATGACTAACTATCTATATTTTAAGCTCTAACCCTCACTCTATTTCTTTTATATTTAACTCTTTTTTCTTTGTTCTCTTTTTTCAAACTTCAATTGATCCTCATAAATATGCTTAGATGCTAAAAATGCAATGTTAATGTGTTTATTGTTCTTAAAAACGGCATACGTATTCTTGAAGTCATCACATATCACTCTACAATCGTATTGTTGTGACCTTCCTAGTAGAATATGACCAACTTTTATAAGCATCACATATGACTTCTTGCTTATACCTTTTAATAAAGAACAACACTAGCACCTACTTATTCACCTTAAAGGTACTTTTATACTCTTTAGTGTTTAAGTTGTTTCTTCACTTTTATTGTCATGTGCACCATCTCTCTCAAATTCACATAATGTTATAACTCTGCTACATTGGTTATATCTTTATTCACCCATTCAAGGACGTTGTCATAATCGATTCTTTGTTCTTTATACTAGCTCAAATCCTGGCTACTTCTTTTTCCTTATAATAACCTTTCATACATAATATTTGGATAAGAATTTATGACCTTTGATACAAAAATCTATAATAATGGTTTAAAACAAATATGTTGCTTATAAGAACTTTCAATTTATTTATGGTCTCTATAAGTTGCTCATTATTTTTTCTCCTATTATTTACCAACTGATCCTACCAAATGATGACATAATTAGTAAACTCTACTACCATTAACTTTTTTTTTTCTTCTTATTGTAATTATGTAATCAAAGATCAATTCAATGTTTGTTTCTCATTCCAAATAAGCTTTAGTATCATTCTTACGCCTAAAGTAACGTATGATCATCTTAATATTGCCAAGATTTCCACTCACCCTTTTTTTGAACTTTATTTAAGGTCTTTATAAGTCGCTCATTTTTTTCTCCTATTATTTATCAATTGATCCTACCAAATGATGACATAATTAGTAAACTCTACTACCATTAACTTTTTTTTTCTTCTTATTGTAATTATGTAGTCAAAGATCAATTCAACATTTATTTCTCCTTCCAAATAAGCTTTAGTATCATTATTACCCCTAAAGAAACATATGATAATCTTAATACTGCCAAGATTTCCACTCACCCCTTTTTGAACTTTAGGCCCCTACTTTGTTTCCAATCACACCTATCTCCTCTCTTGATCCTAAACATGTCTCATTAAACCTCAAATGCTATATCAATACCATCAATAATTATTTCATCATTTCTCCTCATCTACCCCTATTGGAGTTGTTAGAATATGCATAGTATGTCTCCCCTTATTAGGAATTCGGAGTTGTCTTCTCCCTTTCAATTCAGTAATCTGTTATGATTACTTCTCCAGTGTGTTTTGAACCTTAATATGTAACATATTCATCTCCTTGAATTGTTAAGTCATAACTTGTATAAAATATGAGTTATCCATCTCATTTTTTGGTTTTGAAACACTTTTAGGAGACATATTTAAACACTACAAGAATAGTTAATAAAAGAAATTTCTTATAAATTTGCTCACATTTTTGCTCTTAAAGATGATAAATCACTCATATTTCACTCTGTATTTGAATTTTCTCGATCCTAATTTTAGAGCCTCTTCCCTTTTTCACTCTTTGGTTCCTTCAAAGGTTCTTTAAAGAATTAATCAAACTAAAAAAAATACTTTAACATAGTAGAATCTAAAAAAGATCAATAAATAAATGCTTAAGGAAAAAAATTAAATCACAAGTTAAAAAAATGTAAGGAATTCAAATGAGACAAGGAAATATCAGTAATAATGTCAAACAATATTTTAAACAATTTCTTGAAGTAATTGCACATATGTAACTTTTCTTCTTTTCTTTTCACAATCTTGGGGCTTGATAAAAATAAAATTAATATGGTATGAAATAATTAAATATGAAAGGCATGAAACAAGGAATTGGACAAAGAGAATCCCTAACATAATAAGTATCGGGCATATGTCGAATATGGTACGATAACATGATTTTGATTTTGGTTGAAATTTTATAGACAATAGGAGGAAAATAATGAACAAGAAGTAACAAGGAAAAGTAAATTGGAGACAGAGATTTAGATTGGAAGAAAATTATCAAAAAAATAAAAGTAAAATCATACTTGATTTAGAGTCAAGTTCTGATACCAACTGACGTGAACTCATCTAGGAGTAAAATCCTAGAGGACCCATAAAGAAGTTTAAATCACATCAAGAAAGCTAAATTAGATACATAAAGAGAATTGAATCATTGATTATAAAGAATCAATAACCAAATCCAATAAGTATTTGAATGTCATAAAGAAAGAATTATTTGATAAGTTCAAAATATGATAAAGAACAAGAAAAGCACTCACAATTCTCAATAAACAAAAATGCTAAAAAATTTATAAAACTGGATAGAAACATTTCTTAAACAATAATTAAGGTTTTAGCAAAGAAAATAGCTTAGGACATAATCGTATTTTAAGCCGGGTTCATGGAAGCTTCAACATCAATAGATAAGTTTTGAAACAGGGTCATGTTTAAGATTTTGTCTTCATAATTTATTTTTCAAGAGTTACAAGAGTTGGTATAAAGTCATGTTCGAGGTTATGTCTATATAACATATTTTTTAAAAAGTTATATATGTTGACATATGATCATAAGTCATAGCATATTCTTCACTAATTGATTCTTGGGAGTTACACAAGTTGTAACATGACTATATTTAAGATCGTCTTCACATTTAAGTCTTTTCTAAATTTAACTTAAATAAAACTAACTAATGATTGATTTTCTTGTAAATCCATTAAGCAAGCCAAAGTTTCAAAGTGTCTTTTGAAATTTGATTAGCATATATGTCTTGAATCAACCAATTCAAAGCCTCTTAAAACTTTATACACTACTCTTGTGATTGGTCTATCTGGCATAGGTCAAGGATTTTTTCACATTAGAATAAAATTCATTAGTTAAATTTTACACCCATCAAGATGAATAATGACAGATATGAAGAAGACACAGATGGTCGGTGGCTAAAAGGGGCAAGAGAGGGGAGAAGATATTAGGACTGTGAAATAATTCTTAATTCTCATATATATAGTGGGACCTATTAGTATTAGTTGAGCTCAAAGGTTTGAGTTTCGTACCGTACCGATTAATACCAGCTGAAAGGTATTGTATTTACCGAAAAATAGTACGAATTTTGCTTTATTGGTACCAGTCATTGGTTCCAATTAGTGCCTACTAGTATTTAAAATACCGGACGAATACTGGAAAGTACTGTAAACTTAAAATTTTGGAGGACCTTTTTGCAAAAAAAAAACCTAACGATCTCTCTCTCTCTCCTCTCAGCCTACCCAGATTCATCTCCACTCACTCTTCATCCCCACCCACACTAGTCACCATTTTCGTGCAACACCAAAAGAAAAGATTGCAAAGGAAGAAAAAAAGAAAAGGTTGCAGAGCAACACCTAGATTCATCTCCACTCTTCAAAATAACAACCAAAGAACAAAGTTTATTTCCAAAACAACAAACAAAATAAACAACCTGTCACACTAAAAAGACAAAACAGAAGCAAAAAATAAGAAAGAAGAAAAAGAAGAATGTAAAAACTAAAACAATGCAGAGTGGAGGTGAGTTTTAGTTTTTTAGAAGAGAGAAACGACAGAGTTTGAGAAATGAGAACTGAGCAGTCATGAGAAATGAGAAGTATTGAGAAGTGAGAATTGAGCAATTTGACAGAGAAATGATGTGATTACATAGTGCATAAAAAGAAGCACTTACAAGTTACAACAAGAATAGTAAATTTTTTCAAAAAGAAAAAAGAAAATAGTCAAGATAGTCAGTTTTTCAAATAAGTAATTAATGTTTCTTTTTCTATTTTTCAAATAAGTAATTATAGGGTATTAGTTTTTATTATGTTTGTTGGCATTATTTGATATATTTGAGAGAGAGCTTAGTATTTAATCTTGTATGGATTATTTCAATTTATGAATTGGGATTTATATTTTTGAGTTATTTTTAATTAATTATAATATATAATTTTTGAAAGCATGGTTGATGTAAAATTATAAATTATATATTACAATATATTAAAGAACTATTCTATATTTTTTTTAAAATAGGAACTATTTTATAAATTTTAAAAATTACTTGAAATAGCACTCAATATTAATCGATACCAGCACAGTACCGTGCCAAAATCAAATCCAATACCAATACCAATACCAATACAGTATTCATAATACTGGTTGAGCTCCATGCCGACATTGGAAAGACTTATTAAAGGCAAAATTTAAAAAAAATCATCCAACAACTAGCAAAACTATGACAGGTTTAAGGTTTCATCCTATGGGGTTAGATCTAGTAAGTCTTTAAAATGTTAAGGTTCTTTCTAACATCTCAAATGTTAAGATCTTACTTAAATTTTGGTGGAAACTTTGAAATCCAAAAACAAGTTTTTTCAATTTGTTATTTGATCCATTCAACTCATTTTCAAAATGCTTTAAAATCTTATTAAATCCTATTTAATTTTGCCTAAGTGAGAATGTTAGAATTTTTTAGATGAATTACAACTAACTAATTTTTGGTTTTATAACTAGTTTAAATAGAGACCTATAAACATTTGGCTACATTTGTAATCTTTTTATGAACTTGATCTTCTCAATAAATTTATTATATGTGATGTGGTTATTATGTAGGGTTATTAAGGCACTTTGATGATAGACTTCTAACTTTTAACTAATTAACCTAAATCCCTCTTATCTTTTGTTATCTTGTAGGTGAAGATCCATAGAAGCACTTAAAAGAATTTCATGTTGTTTGCTTTGGACTGAAGCCACGAAGGGTGACAGACTAACAAATTAATCTCAGAGTCTTTCCATTCTCATTGAAAGATAAGGCAAAGGATTGGCTATAGATACTATCTTTCCCTAGCTCAGTGACAACCTGGAATGAGATGAAAAGATTATTTTTGGAGAAGTTCTTTCATGCGTCATGAGCAGTCAGTATCATAAAAGAGATATGTGGGATAAAACAATTTACTTGAGAAATATTGTATGAATATACAGAAAGGTTTAAGGAGTTATGTGCCAGCTGCTCATACTTTCGAATTCCTAACCAACGTTTGATTCGATACTTTTATAAAGCTTTATTGTCAATGGATTGAAGTATAGTTGATGCACTAGTAGAGGAGCTTTGGTAAATAAAACACATAAAGCGGCCAAACAATTGATATCAAATATGGCCTAAAATTCTCAACATTTTGGGACAAAGATGGATGGAGTTGTTAAGCGTGTGAATGAGGTAAGTAACACGAACCTTGAGGATAAAATTTCGTAATTAACTACTCTAGTTCATCAAATAATTGTAGGTTAATTGCAATTAGCATAAGTGTGTAGAATATGCTTATTGTCTGGACATTATACAAATATATGACCTACATTGCAGCAAGACTCCCTCTAAGAAGCTAACACAATAAGTGGATTTTCTACAAAAATATGACCCTTATTTCAATCATTATAATCCAAGATGAAGGGATCATCCAAACTTTAGCTATAGAAACCAAGAAGGGAGACAAAGATATCAATCTCACAACTCAAGCACCTACATATGTTCAACCTCAATCTTCAAATTCAGGTATGTCTTTGGATGAAATTGTAAGGCATTTGCTACTAATACTAAAAAATTTCAATAAGAAACAAGAGCAAACTTTCAAAACTTATGAAACCAAATCACTCAATTAGCTACCTTTATTAGTAAATTGGAAGCACAAGCATCAAGAAAATTATGGTCCCAAATTATGGTGAATCCTAAGGAGACTATGAGTGCGATGAGGTTGAGAAGTAACAAGAAAATTCAATCTAGATCTTCTTTATTAATGGAGGTAGAAAAGAATGATGAAGGAGAAAATAAAGATGACATTCCAACTCAAGAATCAATAAAGGTAAAAAAAATTATTTATCTTCATCGATATCAACTAATGCACGTTTACCTCTTTTTCCTATCAGGTTGGCTAGAACCTTCAGAAAGGCATAAATCAATATTCTACTTTTAGAAGCCATCAAGCAATTTTCAAAATATGCAAAGTTCTTGAAAAAACTATGCACAAATAAAAGGATGATAAAAGACAAGGAGAGTATAATTTTGGGTAAGAATGTATCAGATGTGATAAATAGAAAATTACCAGAAAAATGCAAAGATCTAGGTATGTTTACACTTCTATATGTTATTAGTGATAAGAAAATTGAGCATATTATGCTAAACTTAATACAACTATTGATGGCATGCCATACTCCATTTATCAAGCTTTAAATCTAAATTCTTTTCACGAATCTAGGTGATTATTCAACTAGCTGATCATTCTTATGCGGATCATGTAGGTATTATTGAGGATGTTTTAGTCTAAGTTAACGATTTGGTATTTCCAATAGATTTTTACATCTTAAAGATGGATGGAGATAGTGTTGAGCATTTAGCTTTGATTTTGTTAAGAAGGCCATTTGTGAAGATAACTAAGATGAAAATCGATGTGGATGAGGGTACTCTTTCAATTGAGTTTGATGGAGAGGTAACAAGGTTCAATATTTTTGAATCAATGAATTACCCTAATGATTTTCAATCCGTCTATCATATAGATATTATGGATTCATTTGTGCAGGATATTTTTAAAGAAGAAAGTGTTGATGATGAGTTGGAGTTTAAGGCTAAACTAGAAGTGAACAAGCAAGTTGATGGAACTTGTGAAGTTGTAGAATTATTAACAATCATATTAATAAATTTGAAAAGTTTAAATGTTGAACTTATTATAACTCATAAGAAAACGTTACCTTCTGTTTGCAAACTTCGAAGATAGAATTAAATGGCTTACCTGATCACCTAAAATATGTCTATTTAGGTGAAGAAGAGTTATTACCTACGATCATGTCAAAAAGGTTTATTACAGGGTAAGAGGAAGGGCTAATAGCACTACTTGAGAAGTATAAAACTGTAATTATGTAGAAGTTTGAGAAGAAAAGGCTTCATCGAGCATAATGACATTAAACAATTGTGCTTGGTGGGAGGCAACCTAAAATATGATAGTTATTATTAGTTTTGTTTTAGTTATATATAGTTTTCATTTGCTTATTTTTTTAGGCGTTGGTTTATTGGCTTAAGGCAAAAAGTCATAAATTTTCATAATACTAAATTTCATAAGGTGTGATCACGCCTTATGTAATACAATTGTTAGGATTAGAGATTGAAAATTCCAGAACACTAAATATCATAAGGAGATATCACACATTATGCGATTTAGTTTTCTGGAATAAAACCCCTAAAAATTCAAAATATTAAATTTTATAAAGTGAGATCACGCCCTATACAATTTAGCTTTCTAAAATGGACCCTTTAAAATCCAGAATACTAACATTTATAAGGTATGATCACACCTTATACATGTTAGTAGTCTATTTGGTTTTTAAAGAAACTTGTCATTTTTAATTATTTTAATTTAAATAAAAAAAGAAAAAATAAGTAATAAACATAGAAAACAAAAAATGTAAAATTTTTATGATTTTTGTAATTATTTATTTAAATTTTAAAAAAATAATAAAATCCCTAATATGTTTATTTCTCTTTTAGCAAGCAACATCAAAAGGTAGCCAGCAGTCACACGTACCATGCAACCCCACCACGTAACCCTACCAAATATAGCACCAATAAACAGGTCCACAGTAATCGTACCCAATACGCAACTTCCAGCCGACCACGTAACTCTAACAAGCGGTCCACAACAATGCCTCATACCAAACCCATCTTCCAACCAACACTAGCATAACCCCACCAAGCAACACCCCACACCAGATGTACCAAACGCAGCTTTCAACCAGCCACACACTCCCAAGTCACAGCTAGCTCTATCCAACATCTTACCAACAGTGCCCTACAATGTAGCTGAGTTACAACCCCATTAAGCAGGTCCATAGTCACGCAACTCGAGCTAAAAATGCAATAACGCTGACCCACCTCCAACCACCTAGCCACAAGAATGTCCCATGTTCACCATACCAACACGTACTAGTATTGTTTTAATTATTTATTTATTTATTATTATTACTTACTTACTTTTTATTAATTACTTTTAGTTTTCATTTTCATTTTAATTTTAGTTATTACTAGGTTGTTTTAATTATTTTTCGGATTAATTTTCTATTTATAATTGTCATAATTATGGGATGTTCCAAAAATACTCCTAGAACAGTAGCAAAAGAAAAGTCTATGGTGAATCCAACTACACAAGATCAATCTGCCACATAACTTACCATAAGTACTCATCGAAAGCTTGTTCGAGTAACTAAAGGATTAGATAGATTAAAAAACAAAAGAGACAATTTAGTTATGCCTCACGTGATACCTCCATGTCCACTAACACTATAGTACATCTCATTTAAAATGCTTACAATTAAAGGGAGTTTTCAACTCTATGCTTTATTTTTTTTATTTTTGTGGCATGTGAATATCATATGCATAAATTAGCCACAATGTATAATTTAGGTGTGAGAAAGTGAACATTTATATTATGATAAACTTTGTCATTTTTGTTTGGACTCATGATACTATGATTGCTGCATTGATTATTCCTAATGATATCCGCATAATTTTCTTAATGTTATTTATAAATAGTCCTTGAGTTAGGGTTCAAGAAATGATGCATGAGAGGGACTGCATGATTAGTGTTTTTCATTAAATTATTTTTAATATTTCATTGGTTTTGTTGCATGAAAGTGTGCAAATTTTTATGCATTTTGACACCTATGTGAGCTTTGAGCCTAAAAGCATTCATCACATTTGTGCTCATACATATCTTTTTATTATGTGTTATCAGACATAATTTGTTTACACTAGAACTTGTTTTTTAATACGTGTTGAGATCACATTTTTTATGACTATGTGTATAAAGATGATAAGGGCACTTGAGATAACTATTTTATACCTAAACAAGCCTTCCTTACATTTTATCCCAAGAAAACCAATTTGAGCCTTATTCTTTCTTCTCTTACATAACAACTTCTTTATAAGTCACTTTTACCCTTCTTTTTGTTGATGTCCTTAATGATTTTGAGCCCCTAAATTGAAGGAATTGTTTAAAGCTTGTTTGCGTAAGATTTTGACTATTTCCATGAAAAGTTAATTAGTTGATTCAGGGGGAGAAGTAAAAAAAAAATCCTCTTTGATGTTCTTGTTAAAAAAAGGGAGAGAAAAATACAAAAATAAAAAAGAGGTGATTTGAAAGGATATTATTTGAATTAAGTGAACTTTAGATTGATTTAAGTTGAAACTTGTGTGCATAAGTTTGTATAATTTCCTTTAATTAATTTAACCTAAACACTTCTTTTTGTCATATCCGTTACACCCTTTTCAAGTCTCTTTGATTTATGTATTAACTTGATCTTTATTAAATGATAGAGATATGATTCATGAGCAAACTTATGGAAATAACTCACAATGATTTGATTTGAGAACTTAATAAATCCTAAGCACTTTGAATTTATAGAGTGAAATCTATAATATGGTGTCAAAAAAAATTTCATTTGATTTTTATGGAATTAATGAGATGCTATGTTTTCATTCTAAAAATGTGTTTTAAGTGTGCGTGTTCTCTTAATTGTCATTTTATCATAAACCTTTAATATGAATTAGCTTTTGAATATTTCTGGATAACATGAAAGAAGATCAGATGTTGATACGATAATGATTGATGTATTGAATTAACGTATACTTGAGGACAAGCATGAGTGTGTTGTGGGAGAATTTAATAAGATCTTATTTTATTATGATAATTCAAATTAGCTCTTTTGTTTTTGATATATTTTGGTGCTTAAATAGGAAATTTTAATGTTTGTTTTGTTTTAGAAGATGAAAAATGATTGCATCAAATTAGATTACTATTGGTGAAAATCATGGATTTTGGAGAAAAATGGACAGATTAGTGCAGTGGAGAAGACAAGATCATATCTAATGTCATATTCACTTAAAAAGTTATAACTCAGTTAGGAAATGTCTTTTCATCCCTATTATATAGAGATTTGGATTTGTTTTAGATAGAAATCTTTGTAAGATAGAAGGAGACTAAGGTTTGAGTAGAAAAAACAATAGGAAAACATGTCTTTGACCTCTCGAATATTCTCTTTTCGTTTCCTTTTAGTTTTCTTTCAATCTTTCATCTTCCTATTATTTTTTTCTGTTGGAACTAAAGTCGTGTAACTAAATACAGATATTTTGATTCATAGGAATTCAAAATTATAGTTGTAACCTTGTGATTATTTCATTTTCTTTTGATAAATTAATTTGACGCTAGTTATCTATAATTATCTATGAAGTCAATTATTCGTAATTATTATGAATGATTGACACAAGTAAAAAATAAATTATTTAGGAATTTTCATATTTAACGTATAAGAAACGAGAAAATTAAATTGAATAGTTATAATTATTTTAATTATTTAATTTAAGATCTAACCTTTATCACTAAGCTTATTATTATTATTTAATTAACATAAAATGCTATCATGCTAAGCCAATTGTTGGTAAATTTTAATTTAAATGTTAGGGTTGAGTCAATTAATTTAAAAAATTTTAAGACTTATAAATATCGTTAGCATGTTTTGAATTGCAAAAATTATTCTTTCAAACTAATGACTAATGTTATAATTAGACTAAATCTTTCTTTGAATTGGAATTAATTACTTGAATTTATTGATTTATTTTAATTTCTTATTAATTTTAGTTTAATTAATTAATTAATCATAAACTCCCTCCTTATTTTAGTAATTAGAATTAAGAAACTAATGATTAATTATCTCCAGGTTCCACAACTACTACAAGAAGAAAATTGGATTAAACTTCAACAATCCGATTAAAGGTACGTACTTATCCACCAAGTATCTAGTGGCCAAACAAGAATAATTAGAAACAGTGGAGACCTCTCCCTAAAGCTGCAGAAGTTGACATCTTTACGTCTCAATTTAGTTCATGACCTTTTATCGTGCCAGAAATGAAAGTTGGTCACTGCAAACATGTATGCCTAATATTCAGTGCTCCATGCATTTCAACATCTTAAAAGCTAAAAAAGGGACACGGCAGTGTCCATAACAGCATAACAGTGATAGACTAAATACATCCGCACCTTCGGATTTTCCATAGTTCCATGACTTTCAATTTCAAAAGTGTCGTCCTGGAAGTACAAGAATTTAGAAACCGATGCAAACACCAGTAAGGTCAAACGGAATCGTCCAGGAAAAATAGAATTATGGAAGTTGTCTAAACCGCAAAAGCCAAGACCTTCAAGTTTCTGGAGAAAATGACAGACACGGGTGAGAACTTTGGCAGGTAAACCACCACTTCACTGGAGTTGCAAATTCAATGGCCTCAACGATTACAATGCATTTAACTTTGAACAAGATCAATGAGCAACTTCATCTTCCACTAGAACATGTCATCTTTTTAGCAACCATTACAAGTCAACTCATTAATAGCAATAAAACTTTTAAGGGAAGTCTCGTGTTCACTTAAATGTAGATAGTTTAAGCAATCCCAAGAATAGGGGTAAGAATTCACATGTGAGAGGTAGATGTTGAACTAGATACTGATCTTACTTCCCAGGCAAATACATCAAGATGTAAAGAAGGATCACAATTCTAGGCTAGTTCAGCTGATTGGAATAGAAGTCACACTCATATGGGGCTTTCATTGGCTGGAATTCTTGAAAGTACATACCACTATCACTATGCAAACTTGAGGCATGCAATTGCGAGTCAGTTGACTGATCTTCAGTCCTCAAGTATTCAGGCAGACCTTGGGGCATCACATGCAGCAAAGACTGAGGTATGCCAGCATGAGATGCAGGCATAGGTTGCTCAAATGAAATAGATTTTGGCTCACAAGAAGCCCATGACTTGGTTGACAGAAGAGAGAGAACACGATGAAGATCCTGTGTTGCATCCACATTAACAGAGATGACAGATTCCTCTGAGCCTGTGACATTCAGGTAATGTAAATAAGTGCATGCATAAAATTTCAAAGAGAAGTATCACTGTTCACAACAATAAAAGGTCCCTTCACAACAGTATCGACGTAATAAATAACTAAGTTTGGGGTCTTTAAACTCGCATCTTTTAGCTTATTCTAAAACAGTTTCAGCTTCCTGTAAGTACAATCATTACATCCTACAATCAATCTGCAAGATTGCATGCATTGACCCTTATACTTTTCATTTTGAATACCCAACACAAAATTTTGAGAGAGCACACTTCATATGTGACACCTTATCTATCTGATTTCCATAGATAAATATGTTGGTCATCAGATAATTTTGCACCTTTCCGTCATCATGTTTCCATCTCTTTGAGGACCATAAGGTTAATCCTTCTATTAGACTACTTTAATTAATGAAGGAAAGGTTCATTATTTTTGCATGCTTTTTCTAGAGAGAAAAGGAGGTGTACTCATGCATCTTTGGATCATAGTGGAAGTTTCTTTCTTGTCATTTTTAGAACTTCAAATCAACAAACAAAGGCCTTAATTCAGATGCCAGAACAGAGAAGACCTTGGTTGAGAATCTCAGCCATCGTGCCCTTGACCTTGCATGGGAAGGAGCAATTAGAATCATGACAGTGCATAGGAATTGAATTAGTGCACTCCTGGTCAAGCATGCGCGGATGTCCAGCAATATCCTCTGCCTTATCAGGTTTCAGTATATATTCTTTTGTTATGGAAAACGTGGTGCCGGATGTTGTTTCTGATGACAAACTCCCATTTGGTCTGTTATTGAAAAGTGGTTCTCTGCTCCAATCAATGCTTACCTGCTGCCTTCTATCTGCAAAAGGTAATAATGTTTCATATCAACTAGTCTGGTTCAGAAAAAAAAGTGCTACCAACTCTGCTTGCATGAATATAGATAATCCTGCCGCTTAGTTGCTAGAAACAAATTTAAGAAACTGAAATCCACTTCTACAGATTTCCTTCATCTTCTACAAATTACATGCACTGAAAATCATAATTAAAACTACTAAGAAAAGTCAATTCATCTGTAAGAGGTTACTAATGTCATTAACATAACAAGTTGCAACACTCCCTAATTCCCATACAATATATAAGTTAGCTCAAAAGGTTAGCAAAATCAGTACCATATAACAAGGTGGATAGTCTGGCAGAATTGAACTGGACAGAATCCGGTTGTGGCTTGCGACGCCTTGCATTGTGATCAGAAAGACGCCTGCGACAGCTTCGCTTCTTTTCATCAAATTCTGTGAGGCCATGGAACCTTTATGTCAACAACAAATAGTTCAGTTAGATGAATGTAAACATATGACGTGGGACTTAATATAATCACTGCACAAAACAAGTTGCAATACTCGCTAATTCCCGTACAATATAAGGCATGGTCTTTTGAAATGAGAAACAGGAAAAGGAAGTCATTCCAAACATATTCCATAATTCATATTAATGGAAGCTCTACCTGCTACACTGCTGGCAAAATCGTCGTTCTACACCAGCTACGATGACGTTTGGGCACTTTGAATGACTTTCACAAACTCTATGTTTTCTATGGTAATCTTTTGCTGATGAGAGGTCAATATTGCATCCTTCTACTTGGCAATGTGTGGAAGGTGTACCCTGAGAGCTGGATTTAGATCTCTTAACAGAAGTAACAAAAGAAACAGGAATTGTGGAAGGTAATGAAGTCCTAGTGTTACTCCCTGCTAAAGCATCTTTAAAATACGCCCTTTTACCAAGCTTCAAGCTAAGCGGCGGCTCACTTGTGCCCACTGTGGACTCAAATGTAGAAGTAGAACTTGGCCACACCTTTGCAAATTGTGTCTTGTTATTGAGGACATCTGGAAAAGGTTCACACCCGTCTGAAGTAAACATGGGAGTTTTCACTTCCCCAGCCGATGAAGAATTAATAGAAGCTGACTTTGAGCTCCTAGATGATGAAGCAAGTCCCAAGTCAGAGCCAGAAGCACCACTACCACTACCAGTGCCACTCACAGATGAATATAAAGACCCAGAATCACCTCCTCTATCTCCATCAAATTCCCAATCTGTTTCTTGTAACTTCTTCGGATTTTCATTAGTTGTTGCATTGAACGTGACAAGGCTCTCCAAGTCCCATCTTATCTGGGGCTTTGCATTCCACTCCATCAGTGAGAGAGAGCTGACAGAATTACCTTACAGACTGTGCGTCCTTGTATGGTGAATAAGCAAGACACCAGATCATGAAATTATAAATTCAAGTTTAATCAAAAGCAGCAATAGTCACAGAAAAACCCAAGCAAATAGTAGAAAGCGTTTATGGATAATACAGACAATATACGACGGCTACAACTTTAACTAGCCAAGACCTGAGTGCAGCTTATATCTCACTGAACTCAAGAATAGAACAACTGTATTTATCTAAATTAGACTCTGCAGAGTTGGTCTTTTCAACCCACCCTACCTACCACACACAGTCTATCTTAAGATAGGTTTGATTCCTCCCCTTTCCTGTATAGTTCCAGCTGTTACTATTATACAAATACCAAAGAATTCAAACAAGCAGTGGACCACTTTGACTAAACAAGAGTATCAGTAGCATACACAGAACGAAAGTTTGCTCCTCAATTCAGCCCATAATCCAGATATGAATCACCTCCTTCATAAACTCACATCCGGCTAATAAGCTCTTAGATCATTTTCCAGTTTCCCAATCACTAGGTACGGATATAAGGATTTATTACACTTCACAAATGCCTGAAATGCAGAATCCAACCAAAAAATAAAGATTCACAGGATATTCTCACAGCACGTATCCATATCATGACTTATAGGTACGCTAACTAACAAGCTCTACAGTCTCTACTATTCATAGGACAACAAACTAAACCTTAATCCCAGTAAAACTAATATTTGGTACCCGATTTCTTGCAACACTTGATGTCAAATTCCCACATGTATGGAACAACCCTTATTTATGGCCACTCCCCAACAAACTCTCTCTTGCTATAGTAATATCTACCAAGAACCAACAGTTATGAGAGCAAAGTGGTTCAACTTTTTCCATTGGCGGTGAGGACAGATATCATACCGTAGAATTCCAGTAATTAACATTTAAATCTGTTGGGGCTAATAAAAGTAGGTCCATGAATAAGACCCGCAGGTGCTGATCAAAAAACCTAATCAGATAACGACTCCAATTATTACCCACTTTCCCAACAAACCTCCCACAAGCCTGATGCCCACTGATGATGACTCCAACAACAAACTACTAAAAAAGACCCCAGGAATTTCAAAGTAAAATGAAAGAAGCAATTTACAAACATCTAAAACTACCTTCCATTGATAAACTTTTATGGGTAGTAAGCTCTTTTTTCTGTAACTTCTGATGCATAAAAGCAAGAACTTTATCGTGATAACGAACAACTGTAAAAATTTAGATTGTCGCTTGTGGATGGAGAATGTCCCGTAGACTGCTCCCCTCTACCTCTCATCTGGGCATAGAATGAAAATGTCAGACAAGCAACGACATCGTCTTCTAGCACCACTTTGCAGAGAAAATATTGAAAAGAAAGTAAAAAGGTACGCATTAGAGAGAAGAACCATTAAAGAAACAAGTGTATATCTTTAGCTTTCAATAAAGTCCCACCTTCCTAGTACCGACGATGAAAGTAAAGAGGGACCGATGTTTCAATATGAGCCGCAAAACTCATAGCCGCTTCTCCAAATTTAGCAAAAAGAAAAAGAAAACCAAAATATCGGGAAACAATGTTACCCACTTTCCCAATTTTATAATTAATGTACCTTGCAATCGAAGTCTCTCTTCATATGTAAAAACAAAAAAGCAAAAAGGCAGGAGTTCACACATCTATTGATAAAACAATGGATTCTTTACTCACCGATCATTGAGAAGAAGCGAAACCAACAGTTGGGTATGAGCTGAATCATGGAAAAAAGGAATCTGGTAAAAAGCTTAGAAGGAAAGAGAGAAAAGGAAAGACTGAAGCTTTTTGAGCTTTTTTCAAAGAGCAAATAAATGCAACCCTCCAGCTTGTAGCTTGGCTTCTTTAAGTTAGTTGATGGATGATAGACGTGTGGGATTGTGGACCGCGAAATCCCACCTGCGCCTTTTCACAGTGCCACCCCACACTCACAACTCACTGCTCTTCTCATTACAGCTTTGCTTTTTTGGACCGTATCAAAAGATTGTCTTAGACACACATGTTAAGTTTGAGTGGACTCCGCGTTGACTGTAAATTCAACACCGGGACATGGTGAAAAACTCTGCTTTGCTTTCCATCCATATCTGCTGGAGATATGGTAAGAGATTAAACTATTGTCTTAAGATTATTTAATCCAGGATTGCGTCCATATAATGGATGATACAAGGTTCCATTCATTAATCTGAAAGCAGGGCCAACTTGTCCTAGTTGATTATATAAATATAAAAGAACTAGCCTGGTGTGTCCACTCGTTTAATGCCGGCTAACATAGGATTATTTTTATAAAAAAATAAGCAAGTAGATTAGATTCAAAAGGCATAAGGGTGTATGCAAATCCATAATCTAATTCCAAATGAAGAACTTTTAAGAAAATGAAAGGTGTTGTATAATAAACAATATCTAAAAACTATTTATATATTTTAAAGAGAAGAATACTTTACAGCTTGTCTGAAGGTTAAACGTTATATGATATGAAGCCTTCAAATAGAAAAGATATAAATGTTGCGAAGTTAAGAAATTGGGATTTGTAGAATTAGGAATTCGAGGATTTTCACAATTAGGATTTTTTAAATTGGAGGTTTTTGTATTTGAAGATTTTTAAAATTAGGGATTTCTAGAATCGTTTTGCTAAATTGCTTCATTACTGATTTGGTTAATAACTTTTATGAAATTTTAGTTGAATTGCTTAATCATTTTTGTGAAATTGATTACTGTTTGTGGAATGTTATCTTTGTTTTATGCAATTAGTTTAGGAAATTGGCGAGATCAACATCATGTATATTAGTTCTTTTTTATTTTTGTTAATTTTTTTATTGTTTAGTTTAGATTATATTCATTTTTTGTTAAATGCATGTTGGAGATCTTAGTTTAGCTTAAAGACAGGTTCAAGTTGTTGCCTGTAATGAGATATAACGGAAGCAACTTATTTTCATTGAGATTATACACATATTACTTGATTTTGCTTCAATTTATTTATACTAAAATATTTGGGGAATGGAGCCCATTTGTAGGGTCACATTTATTGAAGGCTTAAGTTGTTTGGTGAAAGAATACCATGCAGTTGACTTGTATAAACTTTTAAATAGTAGACTTTGAAAGTCCACAAAAACAGAGAAAATTAGAAGAACATTTTCAACAATGAGATAATTAATGAAGAAGTTGAAGTTGTGAATCTTGATAGTTAAACAAATAAAGATGTTAATAATATTAATGACATTAAACAAAATGTACAATTTCAAATTTATAGGCCATAGCTAAAAGTAGTCAATATGTTAAGTTTTGAAGTTGACTTTTTTCAATTCTTTGATAAAAAAAGTGGTGAAAAGAATCGTGAAGAAGTGGACATAATAAATGTTGGCAGAGTCAAAAATATTAATGTAACAATTATAGTAGCAAAAGAAGGCGATCCAAAACTTGTAGCATCTAAAGAAGATTTCATGTTTGCAAGCTTGCATAAACAAATACTCAAAGTTTGCTACAAAGAGAATTCTCAAAGTAAATTATTGAGAAGATATTATGTCCTCATCTTAGGATGTCTCCCTTTATAAGTGCCCTTATTGGATTCTAACTATCCAAGTAGAGTTTGAATCCATCCTTACTAGAAAGCTAGATTAATCTTTGGTTTAGATTCTATTTCTATACTCGGATGAACTCTTTATTCATTGACCTTATTTTTTACTATAAGAATGGATCTTATATATTAAGCATATTCGATACTTTTAAGGAGTCATACAAATGCAATTCTAAAAGTTAGAACTATGCAAGGAAGCTTCAAGTCAATAAACTCAAAAATAAATTGGGATAAATTGAATAAATCAAGCTCATCTTATACGTATGTTAAGAGTGTATCAAATATTCGTATAGTTAAAGAAAATGATGTATTAGCATTGGATCACCATCATGGTAAATGAACCTTATAGTTTTCATGCATTATTTATTAAAATTATATAAAATTTAACAATTTCCTTTTATGACGTAGAAAGTATAGTTAATCTTTATTAACTGATTGTTGGCTAGGATGAATCATATTTTTGGATGTTTAATTAGATATTTTTTTCTTGTATGTTTTATGAGTTAAAATTTTGAAAATAATAAGGTATATGATATTGAACCTGAAATCTATACGTTACATAAAATGATGATTTGCTTGCAACACTTAAACAAAAGCTAATAATAAGTAGTTAAAGTCATAAGTATTAATGTTTATTATTCTAAAATTAATTAATAAGCACTAAATTTATAAATTTTGAACTCCTTAGATAAAAAATATGAATGGGAGAGTTGAATATTTTAAATTAACGTTCTTCTAAAGATTGATTAATCTTAAAGTTGGTAATAAATCTCTACTCGGTGCTGGTATTGATTTAAAAAGTGTGGCATTCTAATATACTTAGTAATTAAATTTGAAATCGGTATTCAATTCAATGTAGAAGTTAAGGTGGACCAATAATATGTTGTAAATGAAGAAATTAGTAGAGCTGTTGGAGTTAATTCTGAGGGTGAAAGAGGTAATAAAGTTATATATCTTTGATAATGAAGAAAAGAATCCAAATTATCAAGAAAGTAGTGACATAATTGACGATTTTGAGGACTTAAGTGTAAATAAGGAAGTTTATAGAGTTTTTAAAGAAGATTTTTATTACTAAAGGAACATATTTATATACAAAAATATGCTAGCCAAAAGGAGTTATGTAGTAATCAAAATGAGTCAATTAATACATATATGGAAGTTAAGACTGTTGGCCTCATATTTTTTCTCTAATTAAGCATGATTTAAATGAATTATGAGGTTTTAATAGATTTAATTTTGGATTTTAATTATTATGTCTATGTTAGTAGGAATTATTTCATGAGTTAGTTGAATTAAAAGTGGTAAGAATGCACAAGGGCATTTTTGGTAAGTCACTTAAGCATTTAAGATCATAAGGCATAAATGAAGGGCAAAATGGACTTTTTACACTCATTAAAGGTAAAATAGGAAAAAGAAGAGTGATCTTACTCTTGAGAAGGAAGAAAAATGAAAATAGAGAAGGAAGAAGAGAAATAACAAAACAAAAAGAGAAAGAAGAGTGTTTCGGTGGTTTGAGAGAAAAGAAGGAAAAACGATTAGGGTTCCATCTTTCTTAGTTTTAAGAAAGATTTTGGGGTCGTGCAAGAAGGGAAAAAGAAAGAGGAAGAAAAGAGCTTTCATTTGAGCTAAGAAACTCTTTATTTGGTGAAGATTCAAAGTAAGTCTGATTTTAATCTTTTGAATTTTTAGAAGAGTTTTGGTTCATGAAGCTTAAGAAATACATGGGTCTAAGTATTCTAAAATCAATTTTAGTGAATGTGATTTATGGGCCTCCAATTTGTAGCCCTATTAAATGGGAAATTTTGCGATTGATGAAGGAAATCAAGAAAGGAAAAAGATCAAAAGGAGAGATGATTCTTGTTTCAAATTAAACTAGAGACATAGAGCTACGATTGTTTTAAAGAAGCCTTTTTGAATTTTCGCTGCCTGATTGAAATGACCCTACAAGGAAACCCACTCAAGTTTTATGACTCAGGAGTTAGACTCTAGAAACGAGGTCCTACATGTATGGTATCAGAGCAAGAAGATGAACCGATGATGGTTAAGGAGATTACATTGAAATAACGCTACAGGGTGATACGCTCAAGTCTTATGATATTCCAGATAGTTGGGCTCCAGAAACAGGATCCAACAAAGACAATGTATGGTGACTCATATAAACTTAAAAGTGAATGCTAAGGAATAGATAATGTTGAAAGAGAACAACCTAAATGGTCAAATTTTGATGCCAATGAGGGTATAAAATTGAAATTACATTACATATTAGGATGTTTGATTCAGTGAACACGTTCAAGAAGCGACTACTGTAGCATTCATTTAAGTAAGGTTTTGAGTTTGTACATACCATGAATGAGAGATTAAGAGTAACAAATCTTTGTGAGAAGAAAGATGTGTAAATGATATATATCGACCATACAAATTAAAAGTACGACTTTCAAAATTAAGATTTACTAGTCTAAACATGACTATAGGAGAGAGTATCAAAACAAAAGATATCAAACTAAGTGGATTGCCAAAAATATATCTTATTTTAAAGGCAATCCTAATAGGAAATAGTAGTCTAAGGGGTCCTATAGTTAGGCACTACAATATCTAAAATAATATTAAGAAGGCATATAAAGCTAAGACTATAGATTTATAAATATTGATATGAGAGGATGATAAATAATTTAGGATGTTGAAAAGTTATGGGATGACCATTTTATAGTTTAATAAGAGAAGTTTTTTCATCATCAAGTATCCATATGGCTTATTTGAGTTTTGTTACATAAGCCTACATGCATATAAGAAAGGATTTATAGTAGCATACAAGCATAAATCATTTCTGTGGATGGTTGTCATCTAAAGCATAAATATAGAGGACAATAACTTATAATATTGGTTGTTGATGCTAACAACATATGTTCCATTGCTATAGTAGTTTCTATATAAAATAAAGTCACTTAGAATAGTTTTTGAGTGCTTCAAGCAAGATATCAAGAGTTATATAAATATGGGATGGTTAAGATGTTAGGAAAAAAAAGTATTGTCACTTTTTAAAAAAGTTTAAATTTACATTTATGTTTAATTATCATTTTATTTAAGTATGTTGTTAATAGGATCTAGAGCAAGTTTTCAAAGATGACCTACCTAAGAGTTAAGCATATCTATGCCAACATGCAAAAGTAACTCATCACAACTAAGACTGTAAAGAATATAATGTGGAATATAACTAGTGTATACACATATAATGAATAGGATATGTACATAAACGACAACAATAACACTCAATAGAAATCTTGTTGAGACCTTGTGAGAAAGTCTAGTAGTCTGCAGTCTTATTTTTAACTAGTAGAGAGGTTGTTTCCAAAATAAAATAATTTAATAAGATAATATATGATTGGATAAAAATGTATTTTATTGAGTATGTTGTGTAAATACACATATAATTCAAGAATGAAGTGTGATATGTTTATCAACAATCACTCCAAGAATTTCAATGCCTATATCAAAGAAGTCCAAGACAAACCTATCTTAATGGTACTTATGATGATATGGAGGGTTATGATAAAGAGATTTCATAAAAAGGAGAGATGGAAAGTACATTGGTGACATTTGTCTAAGAATCATGTCTAAATTAGAAAAGAAAAGAAGCATATTAAAGACTATATTTGTATTTCAATTTTAAGAGAGTTTTTGAAATTGAATACGTGCATTTTGGAAAACATATAAATGAAATAAACTTGCACTTCTATGAAGTAGAAAATCATTGGAACTTTTTATCAATATGCATGCGCTACTATTAGACATAATGGATGCAAGCTTGAGGATTATACGGATAAAATTTACAACATTGAGAGATTCTTGCAATTATATGCTTGCTAATTGTTCTTTACTTTAGTTACTTTAGATTAGCATCATTACCTGTAAGATGATTAGCATTTGTATTTATCAATTTCATTTTAATATTGTTACCTTTTTGTAATTTTTTGCTAACATTAGGTGAACATTTTGGCAAATTTTAAATAAGAATTAAGGTGCAAAAAGTGGAGCTTTCACAATTTTCAACAAAGTTTGATAGACCAAAGAAGGCAAAAGTATGAAAAGATACAAAGGAACTAACTAAAAAAAGATGGTCAGGAAGGAACTTTACATGGTATGTGAGGTTTATAAATAATTTGATCAAGGCAAGAGAGCTTAGCATTAATAATACCAAATTAAACCAACCAATGTAATAATGTTAGTTATACTTTGTCATAAGGGTAAAAGTCTCAAAAATTAAAGAGGACAAGAATGAATATATAGCAGATTTTTGTGAGTAAGTTTTATTTTAAGTGACTAAGTGAATATTTATGAACATAAATTAAATTTTCATACTAACATTTTTATTTTTTACAAAAGAAAGTAACATAACACATGGTTAATATTTTTTTAATGAGAACAAGCAATATAAGTCTATGTTAGATGAGGAAAAGCATTTTTACATATTTTACACTTATCTTTTGTTATTTTAGATGACAAGTAACATATGTATATAGTACCTGTTAAAATAGTACATTAATGTTTATGCTTCTAATATTTAATATTAAGTTCTTTTAATGAGAAAGTAATGCAAGCTAATATTTGTTATCGATATCTACTTTACTATAAGCTTGTACATACTTGTGTTTGTTATTTGCACATGAATTAGACTCTCTTGTACTCTATGTATTCTCCAATTCTTTCCAAAAGGATGGAATTTTTATTTTTATTTGTCCATTTTCAAATTTAGCAGTGAATAAATCCATGTATAAGTTAAATTATAGGGTTATTAATAATTATATTATTTGAATTATATTCGATTAGCGGGCTCGTAATATGAATACGATATTTATATAAACATAATTTATTACGTAAATTATTTATTTAATAACTATAATTAACAGAAAGGTTTTGTCAAGTAACTTATGGAAGTGGACACTTGTGAAATCCACTAGCAACTTGTTCTGGTTGTAGTTTGAATAACTTGTAGTTGAGTTGATAGGAGTGGACACCTGTTAACTTCACTAGCCACTTATCTAATTTTAGTTTGAATAAGTCTTAATGAAATTAGTCAACATTACAATTATTGTTCCGATTATGTAGTTGTTGAAATATTGGAGAGTGGATGAACTATTCCCTTATTTATTGCCAACAAATCATATGAATAAAGGGGATCATTCTTTTATTCACTAAACTAGCTCTTTAAGTTCCTTAGGAGGTTTTGGTTCCCTCGAAGTAACCAGCTATTACTTATCTTGTTCTTTAGCTACTCTTTATTTCTATTTCTAGTTAATCAAAATTGGGAAGTATAAGCAATATTAATTTAAGAGAGATCCTTCTTCTGTTAACTAACCAATCACAAGATCTCATGCATAAGACAACTTTAGATCTCACACACACGATAGGTTTATGGTATAATTTTCTTTAATCTTTAGAAGATATTTTTATAATTTTAAAAGCACATAATTTTTTGAAAGTAAGTAAATAAGTTGGTATCATTTTCCCTATTTTTTATTACACGTCTAACTCTTTATTCCTTTTTGTTATGTTACCTCAAATTCAATTGTTGTGGCTAATTTAATTGTTGTGGCTAATTTAAGGGAACTTAGAACAAAATAGAGAAATTCAGTAAGTTGAGTAATTTAACATAAATTGATCCTTTAATAAATTATTATAGATTTTTTTGATATTCCAACTTGTTAATAATAAATGGAAAACTTATGTGGGTGGCAACATGATTAATTAAACTGACTAATATTAAATTAATTATAGAAAGCAAAGATCTGATGCTCATGATTCACTCAGCGCATCCACGTGAGTATATTAGGTAATGTCTTTTGTTAGTCTCTAGCTCACTTTGTTAACGAATGTAGCTACGTCAAAATGTTAGGCTAATCAAGCATGACCTCTATTTTTTACAAAACCGAGAATGCTTAAAGAACTTTTAGTAGCCCCATAGATTTGAAATTTGATTTAATTGAATGCTAATTTTGTTACTTAAGGTCATTCTTTATTAATCCATATTTGAATAACATCTAACCTAGATCTACAAAGTCATGGAGTAGGAATTTTTTCCTCTTTTTCATTGTGAAGTTTCAAGATTAGTTTAAATTTTGTTATCAAGTAATAAATATTAAGTTGTAGACCACAATATTATTTTAATAAGATTTACATTTTCTGAAGCTGGGTAATGAGGAAACAGATCCTCTGTTCTAGTTAACTAGTTCCTACCATGTTTCATTAAATCTCATCTACATATTTATATGAGACCCACATAAATGTGTAGTTAAAATTGACTGGAACAGGTTAGAATACCATTTTGGCACAGACGATCTAGTGTCGGGTAATGGCCCAGAGAGACTTAGGCAATGTCAAGAGGTTATATAGTGACATTATAAGACCCAGCTTGTCACTTCCCAACAGGTTATTAAATAGGCTATCACATCTCTAGTTTGACCATCAGGACAAGGACATCTTTTCAAAAGTAAGTTCATATGGTAAAGTCCAGGAGTTACCAGACTTATTATACATCATCATGATGATTCGAAACAACATCATCTGTGAAATGTGTCACCCAGTCTTGAGTAAGACTACAAATGAAAATCATAAATGCAATTCTAATGATTAAGGTTAAGAAATTTAATTTTAATCCAAATTAAAAATAATAAAGAAATTCAATAAAGAATATGGTTAAATGGATTGAAGTCTACGAGAAAAAATGAGTCATAATCAGTGTGACTGGTTATTAATTGGGCTTGTGATTAGAGACTCAATAAGATTACTATAAATAGTTACCAAGGTCTCATACTGCCTACTTAAATAAGTTCGTAGACGTTCAGTTTTTCTGACTCATAAAAAGACCCACACAATAAGAAAGTCATAGAAAAACATTAACGACATAAAGATATACAAATTGCGTAAATTTTGATTTTAAAGTTTCAAGAGCTTCTTCATCGTTCAAAGAATAGCAAAATTGATATTCTACACATTTTGTTCGTTTTAAGCAATGGAAGTAAGATGTGGAATTTGTGATGAAGATGACAGATATCAACATGGCCATGGACAAGGATAGGCCACTAGTACCTACATCTATCAGCTCAGGTGCTAAAAAAGTAGAATATATAGTTTGGGAAAGGTCAAATAGAATGTGTTATTTGACCATAAAGAGATCAACACCAGATCATTTATTAAATGGACTTCCAGAAACGAACATAGCAAAGGATTTCGTCAATAACATCTCACAAAGACATATGATATCTTCTAATGTTGAAATATGTACCTTATCAAAGCAATTATACTCTATGAGATATACAGGAGTAGATGTAGTCAGAGAGTATATAATTAGGATGGTCCACTTTGAGATTAAGCTAAGAGCATAAAATATTTATATTTTGATGCTTGTGAAGTTCACCAAGTTTTGAATACACTTTCATCAGAGTTTGATATTTTGGTTAACATATACAACTCTCGTGATAAAGCTTGAAACATAAATGCATTGATCACCTGTTGTGTTGCTGAAAAAGAGAAGCTGAAGAATACAAATCATATAGCCTTAATAGCAACTAAAGGGAAGACAAAGGTAAAGCCCTGTAAATTAAAAGGTAAGAAACCCAAATTTCCTCCACATATAGATATTGATCAACCTAGTGTTGCTAAAGGTCTTGTGGATATTGTGAAGAGTATGAATTTAAGCTGTTTCTTCTGTAAGAAGAAGAAATATAAGAAGTTGGAACGTCGAAAATATAAGATCTATAAAAAAAATCAAAAGTTATTGGGTAACCCATTAGCTTGTATGATACATAAGTCTAATCTTGCTATAGTCAAGTTAAGCTCTTAGTGGCTAGATAGTGGAATCTCTAATCATGTTGTTTTCATAATGCAAAGATTCATGCAAAAGAGAAAGTTGAATAGGGTGCAGGAAAAATTGATGGTGACAAAAACAAAGAAGTTAATGTAATCTCTATAGGGGATGATGGATTGAACCTTAATATAGGGTTCAAGCTCGTATTTAACACTTTTATATATCGTCTATATATATATATGTGTGTTTTGAATAAAAAAGATATAGTTTTGCAATTGAAAATTGTGTTGTGAAATTATCTTTCAATGCAAAACATATTAGTATTGTCTTTTTATCATATGACTTATATAAAATGTGTCTTAACCCTAATGAGATATATACTTCTTCATAAGTTGCCAAAAAGTCACTAAAAAGAGAACCCTAATAAAAGAGAAGTCATACATATTATGGTATAAAAAGTTTGGTCACATTTCCAGAGATAGAATTGAGAAATTGGTTAGGGATAATATTCTCCTAACTCTAGATTATGCTAATCTGGAAATATGTGATCACTATTGCAAGGGTAACCAAAATAAAGAAAAAGAGTTCAAGTCATACTTTTACCTTATTAGAACTTATACATACAGATATATGTAGACCTTATACAGTTGCATTGTACAATTCAATATATTTTCTGACATTTAGTTGATGACTATTCTTGTTATGTATATATGTTCTTATATAAATTTAAAAAAGTCTGAAGTTCTGGAGAAATTCAAGATCTTTAAAACTAAAGTTGAAAACCAATTGCGAAGGTCAATTAAGATTGTCATATCTGATTGTAATAGTGAATATTATGACAAACAAGAGATTTCATAACAAAAAAAAAGGTCCATTTACCACATATATAAGATCATGTGGAGTAGTGGCTCAATTCATTCTGCTAAGTAGTCTTGAGCAAAACAGTGTAATCGAAAGGTATAATCATACCTTAAAGGACATCATAGCTAAGATCAATATAAAGCAGGACTAATTTACTGATTACCATTATAGCGAAGCCGTAAAGACTGCTTTATATATACTTATAAAGTACTCAACAAATTAATTTAAAAAATGCCTTTTGAAATATGCAAGGAGTGGAAGTTTGTCCTCACTTTTCTTCCTTTTATTTTGTTAAATATCCCCAACACTCTAGGGGATATATATTTCACTACAGAAACATAAGATCTAGAATATTAGAATTACAAATAGCTAAACTTTTAGAGCGTAATGTCTATAATGAAAGTGGTTCATCTCATATTAATGATGGTGTTCATTATATAAGGGAAGATACTACAATTATTTCAGATCCGTACTCATATAACCACAACTAGTGGACAAAGTCTCAGTATCATACCAATACAGTGACAGAAATATATTCATGTACTAACTGAGGTTCCTAAATTACAAGAGTATACTGAACAAATTCTTCACTTCCTTTGGCATTTTTGCTCATCGCGACACAACCAACTGGTATCTCTCCAGCCTCATCATCGGGCAGCCTGCAACATGTCTGCATTATAGTTTCATCAAACATGATGTTCAGGGGCATATTAAAACTCAAGTAGTTGCCTTCCAATTCAATTTGGAGATTCCAATTTCTTTAGGAAATTTTCCATTTTGGCTTATATACCGAAAACAATGTTACGTAAAAAGTAGCAATCTTGATCCAAATTAATTGAACTAGACAGCTTACTCAGGAAGTTTGTAGTTATCAAATCCTTGTCAATTTTCCCGGCAGTCTTTTCCTCATTATTAGAGGAAATGGAAAATAATTAGTGAAAGTTGGTCGTAACTACTGCAATAATTAGCATCATCACCGTGGCATATCAATGGTAGATATAGATGATCAGTAATTTGTAATCATAACGCAATCTCACTAAGGAGTGTTCTTGGGCGGAGATTGGCCTGTGTGAGGATCAACAAAACTAGGAAGGTGTATCTACTCAATTCTCTTTGCAATGCCATGTTCTCTACATTGGCCCCCAAGAATGAGAGTTATGTAGCTACGATTAGTGAGAGCCTGAGTTTGAGTTTGCTGAGATTGAACTCCTAACTGCTGGGCTCTTAACCATTTGCAAACTAATTAGTAGAAGATTGGTGCAAAAGTAACAATTCTTGCATGATTAGTGCATTCAGAAATGGTCTTAATGTCAAATCAAGACTTTGCGCTTGTTCTTGAATGTGGCATAACAAATACAGTGATGTGATGGATATGTAAAAACGGAATCAAGTCAAGTGTGCAGCGCTGTCCCACCAATTCAGGTCTAGCCCTGAAGAGAGTGGGGCAAAGGTTAGCCGCTAGATTTTGAAAAAATAACATTACAGCTTTGGACATCCTTGTCGTGCCTGATAAGAATGTAAGTCCATATAGTTCTGTCTGCATAACACACTGAGACAAATCTATTGCTTGCACTTTCAGCTGCCAATATATGGCATTTGAAACACATGTTTCGCTTCGTACAATGGCCGGGCTTCCAAACCCTTCACCTGTAATTTCAGGACAAAGATCGATACAAACTATGGAACTTTTTGTGATCATCTGCTCTGTAATTTCCAAGACAAAACATTCACAGGAAGATGATCGTAAGTTCAAAGGATGACGACTATGTCAACCAACATGGAGCAATTAAGGTTTAAATTCTAGTAGTCTTAGTACTTTCCAATGTACCGAATAAAAATTTGCACGATTTTATTGTCCATAGGTAATTTCACTTGTCATAATCAACTTACTTCTGCTTCCTCCACTTGCTTCTTAATTTGTGATTCATGAGCTGCAGGGTTAGCACTAGAATAAACACCACCTCTACCCATTATTCCAAGTGCTATAATACCAAATTCAACTGCATTTGCGAGGATTATAACCACTAGAAGTGCTTTCTCATGCTTAGCGTAAGTACATAACTTCTCAGTCACTGCCTCAAGAAATGCTACATTGTTAGTGCACAATCCATTGTCTTGGAGTACGAAATCCAGCAAGCGCACTTCATGCACTGGGACCATAACAGCTTCAGAAGATATGTTCATCGTATTCCAAATAAGGAAGACTTGGTTTCCGTGGCGAATAATGTCAATACAGAGTTGAAGGGGTGAATATGGAATCGTATTTTAGAGGGAGAAAAAGTGGAAAAAGAATTTGGTGGTCATGTTGTGTGGCGTTGCATGGAGTTGGAAAATTGATTAATTAGCATAAAGTTACAAGCTTGTTGGATCCGATTATAGTAGAGGTTAGACCATCATCCAAATATCTTGGATCAACCAGGGCTTCCTAGTTGGGTTCAATTGGGTGATACTTTTGACGTGCCTGTAAATGGGTTTACATTACATTTGACATTCTAGTATTGACCCACAAGGAAACCTGAAGAAACAACTGCTTGACGGACAGTAAGTTAAGTGATGGTGGTATGATTATTTATGGGAGTTGGCCTTTTTAATCGGAATGGTGAGTCAAGAAGTTAGATACCTAACCTTGGCGAGGAAAGAAAAGAAGGGGAATCTATGATGATGATCATGATAAGCCATGATGCAGCAGTAGCATATAAATCAAAAGCTTCTCTTCCTTAGATAAAGATGAAATGATTAGCCACAGCGTACCATTCCATTCCTCTTGGTTTTGACAAACCTAATTATCATGAACCCAAAAAACCCCTTCCCTCCTACCCTTTCCTTAAACTTTAGACTCTATCCGTTATCATTATTTTCTACTTTCCTTTTACCAAACTAATTACTCTCCGTATCACGGATTAATTACTACTTAATTATCTTATTTGATTGAAAGGAAGATTTTTCTATTTTTTTATTGAATCATGATTT
>JANSVA010000003.1:8312972-8342598 GCA_025504915.1 Erythroxylum reticulatum
AAGAAGAAGAAGAAAATTAATTTTGTATAATAATAATAATAATAAGAAGAAGAAGAAGAAGAAGAAGATAATTAATTTTTAATAATAATAATAATAATAAGGATATTTTGGTCTTTTTATTGATTATTCCTTTGTTATTCCAAGTTTATATCTTCAAACCAAACATTGACATAAAAATTCTTTATCTATCCTATTTCTTGAACCAAACAAAGTAATACTCATTTCATTCTATTCCTCATCTTTTCTGTTCCTAAGAACAACTATTCTATTCCTTATCTATTCCATTACTTAAATCAAATAGGCCGTAAATCTTGATTTTAAGATCTTTTGGGGGTTGGCTTCACTTCCCTTTTGCATCACATCATAATTTTGGCTTTTATTTTTCTAATGAAATTTTTTATTTGATTATTAATGTTAATAGTTGTTTTATTATTGATAATAATTAAAATTAAATAAAATTAACAGAATTTTAAAATAAACTATAAAATTATATTATATCAATCTAAACTCTTTTAAATTATTATTATCATTAAATAATAAAAAGTACAAAAATGTTTACCAACTTTAAAAGAGCATCACAAATCCTTTAGATGATCTATAGACAATAAATGTATTGGTGCTGTTACGTTGTTAGAATTTGTTTTAAATGCATTTTACTTATTAAATAAGATTTCGTTTGAATTTATATATTTTAAGATATTTCAATTTTAATTATTAATTATTAATAAAATTATTAAATAAACTTAAATTATTTATAATTTATATTAATAATTAATTTTAATTAAATAAATATAAAATAAAATAAAATTATTAATAATTTATTAATAATTAATATATTAAATAAAGTATATTAAATTGATAGTAAACAGATTGGTTAAAAAAGAAAAAAAAATACTTTTTATTACTTCATAATTTTTTTGAAAACAAACGACCTCTTCGACTGAAATGTCGAGGCTGTGAATTTCGATCAAATTACCATTTTCTTCAGTCGAACATTTATTCCCAAGCACTGGATCGTCCATCTTTACACTCGACTCTTTAAGGCATCCCACTCTTTCCCATATCATACGACTTAAGACTTACTTTTCGCCATTCAAGCCCAAATCCACATGCGGGATCTCTGGCATGTTAAGAGCAGGAAGATAAGCTGCTTCTGGGGATTGTTGCGTAGAAGATGAGTTCTGTTTCTCTGCTTCTTGGATATTGGTCTTCACCAACCCACTCAGCAAGCTTCCAAAGGATTTAAATGGGTGGCTCAATCCATCCTTAAGTTTCAAGATCAGTGACACCTCTGAAACTTGCCACACAACTGTAAGCACGATCATTACCGATAACAGGCAGTGAGTTACCGTGTTTTGCCTCTTCAACTTTCTAAGCTCTTTCACTATCTCCTCTCCACCATCTAATCGACCCGCCTTCTCATCTTCCTTCAACTCGCTGCCGACGAGACTCTCCGCCGTCTTCTTTTTAGGATTCTCAGAGCTGCCATCTTCTTTTAACGACTCAAGCTGTTACCATACGCTAACACTTATTGATAGATCTTTCCATCGTGTTAACGTAGATTTCATCGAAATCTCATAGCGCAAGTACTAAATATTTCAGATTCATTTGGCTTTCCGTTTCTCAGAAACTCATAATCAATTAATCGCCGTTAAAGAAAACCAAAAGGATAAATAACGAAAAGAAAAGTTGATCAGCTCTTGAATAAGATGACTATTTAGATGAGCAGGTAACAGTATGAATGAACTAAATTACTACCTCAGCAAGCAATTTGGAGAGGAGAAGCTGATCGTTCTCGTCATGGGTCAAGAGAGCAATATCAGCTTCATTTTCCTTCTCTGCTAACATTTTCTTGATTGCCTGATCGAGAAGCTCCAGCTTCCGACGTGATTCCATGTTTTCTTTTTCCGTTTCACCAAAAAATCGACAACTTAATAACAGAAAGAAAGGAAAAGATGGGCTTTGCTTGTCCACAAAAAGCTCTTTACCGATTCAGGCTAGAAGTCAAACTCCATAGCCCACAACCCAACCGCCCAGTTTACCCAACTATAGATTGACACGTGGCGACTGCTACATCACCCCAAGTAAAGCATCCGTAATGGAATTTAGGTTGTGAGGGAATGATAAGGCACTCTTTTAGTTTAAGTGAAATTGTGGGTTCAAATTTTTCTTATATATGCAGTTGTTTAAAATTTGATATAAAACTTTGCTTTTCACAAAAGTCCTACCTGACTCGAGTAAAGATTAATTTAAGTGTGGATGGCTTAAAAGTATCTTTTATAATTTAGACCCGCTTAAGATATCTTGTGAGCTACCGGAAAAAAAAAAAAGCACTCGTAATGTATCATGTTTCGATCCGGTTATAATGTTTCATCCTGATTTATGTACATAGTTATGTATATTCTATATAAATGATAATAATCCCTGTTATTTTTACGACCTATGTTTATAGGTTTTCGCTTATACAGTTTGAAGTTTTTCTTTTGTTATTAATTTCTCTTGTTATTAATTTCTCTTTGCAAATAACAATCTATAGGTTTACAATATTATTGAAAAACACTGAATATTTTTTATGCATTCAGAGTAGTCTATAAGGTCAATCTTGTGACAATGTTTTCCTTTATATTTTTCAATCTTTGACCTTTGCTTTCATGACTTTATAGCTCCTTTGTAAGTTTTGTAGAAGCTTAAGAAATGTCTTTTATTTCTTATTGATAGAATTAAATCTTATTCCTATACACATACGTGTGTGTGTGTGTTTTTTTTTTTAATCGTCGTTGCTTTCATGCCATTCACTTTTCTCTTGCTATTGTTTAAGGTCTTATTGTGATTGTCTTATATAGCTTGTATTGGGTGTTAGGGTTCTAGTGGTTACTTTAACTTTTGATGATAGTAGTAAAGCTAAATTTTTAGTAAGTTTTGGAGTTAGGACGAGAAAAGATATTGATAAATTACGGATAAGTTCCTAAAATATCGACTCTTATAAGGAAGTCATTAAAATTAGTGAAAATTTTAGATAAACATAAAATTCATATAGAGTGTATCCATGAAACAAAATGAATGGAGATTAAAGCAAAAGAGATCAATGGGTTAAAATTTAGTATTCACAATGTCGAGACAACAGATTGATTTAAGTATCTTGGTTATCAAAGAACTCGTACATCATATTATAGAAGTAAAAATGACTAACAATAAGATCTTGTCCTTAAACATTGTGGTGAAAGATGTTGTTTTCAATATGGCGTATACTTATACACCCTAAGTAGGGTTTGAAGAATAACTTAAGCATCAATTTTAATAAGAGCTAGATGAGGTGATTCAACATATTTTCGTTAATGAGAAAGTCAATATAGGAGGAGACTTTAATGGCCATATAGGAGTGACCTCAGAGGGGTATTTGTGTACTCATAGGGGTTTCGAATACAAAGATAAGATTGATAGTGGGACTACATTATTAGATTTTTCAGTAGCATTTAATGCGGTGCTAGCCAACTCTTTTTCAACAAAAAATGAGAAGCATCTGTTGACTTTTAGGGGCAGAACTACAAAGACTCAAGTTGACTACTTTTTTGTAAGGCGAAGTGATCGATCAAGTTGTAAGGATTACAAGGTGATATCTAATGCGTACTTGTCAACTCAGTATAGATAGTTAGTTATGGATCTTATAATTAAGGAATAGAGAAAGTAGCCAAGTTATCGGAGGTATATTAAAGTTAGATGGGGGAATATAAAAGGGGGACATTATGGAACAGCTTAATGATAAAGTAATGTTTGGAGAAGAATGAAAACTAAAAAGGAGATGTTAACAGGATGTAGGGGGAAGTAACAACTCTTTAAAGAATGTAACTAAGGAGATCTTGGAAGTTTGTAAAGGGTTATCGACAGTAAAAAGGAGTCTTGGTGATAGAATAAAGATATATATGAAAAGGCGAAGATTAAAAAGGTTGTGTATCAATCACGAATATAGAGAGGATAGTTAATAGAGATAATTACAAGTTGTTAAAAAAGATGTGAAGATGATAGTCTTAGAAGTCAGCCTTTAAGAGATGATATCAACGATTGAAAACTAAGGATGGAGAAAAAGATATATTTAAGTTGGCAAGAGCTAGCAAACAAAAAGGAAGAGATTTAGATTCAATTTGTTGTACAAAAAGTTGAAGCAGGACAATTGCTCATAGGTGAATATGAAATCAAAAGAAGATAACAGAGATATTCTATAGCCTTTTTAATGAAAGTAGATATGACAATATTTTCTTGTATAATCTTAACATTTCTGAAAAATATTGTAGCTTCATTTATTTATGCCAGATCACAAGAAAAAAGTTAAAGGAGCTTTGAAGAAAATGAAAAGTGAGAGAGTAGTAGAATTTGATGAGCTACACATAAAGGTATGGAAGAGCCTAAGAGAAGATGATTTTACTCAGTTAATCAAGCTTCTCTGATTTTACTCAGATAATCAAGCTTTTTAAAGTGATCTTCAAATCCGCCAAAATGCTAAATTAGTGCAGACTTAGCACATAAGTCTCTCTCTATAAAAATAAAGAGGGCATCCACTACTATAACAACTATATAAATATCAAACTACTTAGTTACTCTATGAAGTTATGAAAGAGATTGATTAAGAAAAGAGTGAGAAATGATGCACCTATCTTGTAAAACCAATTTAGTTTTATGTACGGGAGGTCCAGGACAGAAGCTATGCACTTTCTTAAATGATTAATGGAATATTATAGGGACAAACAAAGAGACATATACATAGTTTTCATTGACTTAGAGAAGACTTATGGCAAGGTATATAGGGAAGTCATATAGAAGTGTTTAAAAGTTAAAAGAGTTTATGTAACTTATAGACGAATCATTAGGGATAAATATAAAGGTGTTAACCTAGAATAAAGACAACGGAAGGAGAAATAGAAGATCTCGGCTTAATCATCTTCTTACTCTTCAAACCGTCTTTGACAGAAAGCCCACATAGAACCTCTATTCTACCTTTAGAAAGAAAGAAATTTATTAGAGATCCAACCCTAATCTCTAAAGTTGTAAGAGAAGGAGATGTCTACCTGTGGAATATAGTCGGTTGGAAGAAGATTGGAAAACAACAAGGCCACTGAAACACCTAGAAGTCACAAAGAGTGTCTTGGGAATGAAGAAATGTCTCAGAGAAAACCCTAATCGCTAAATAAGGAACGTGAAGAGGCTGATTACCTTTGAAGAAGAATCCTTTGGAAGTCGACTGAAGACCTTGTCGATCGCCGGAGCTAACACCACCTCCGAAACCTCTTTTTAGCGCCAGACACAGCCACAACAAATTGCCCGTCTGAATTAGAGAAAAATCCAAAGTCACGAGAAAGACATTGGTGGTTTTACCCTCATAGTCAAGGTAGGTAATATTAGAACGGTGTTGTCTTGTGTTAGTAATCCTAAGATAAAACACTGTAGTATTGATCTTACTGATGAGTTGTTGCTTTAGTAGATTATGATGGTTTTAAGTCCCCACTCTCTAATTTTATCCCATTAATGAATTTTTTTAATTTCTCCAAAAAAAGTATTTGTCTATTACTATCAGGCTACATCAGGGATTCTCGTGAAGCCCCTTCCTATTTACAATAGTTATGGATGAGTGCACCAAAAATATTTAAGGGGATATGTCTTGGTGTATTTTATTTGCTGATGATATTATTTTAGTGAATGAAACAAAAGAATGTTAGTGTCAAGCTTGAAATTTAGAAAGATAGGTTAAAGTTGAGAGACTTTAAATTAAAGAGGACTCTGACTAAGTACTTATATTTTAACTTTTTAGGTCATATGATTGCATTCAATGTGGAGATAAAGATTAGTTCAAAAGATATACCACAAAAAGATTGTTTTAAGTATCTTAGATCTATCATCTAAAGCAATAATGAGATAGATAACAACATAGTTCACTGTATCAAATCAAGGTGTCTTAAATGAATTAGCGCATCAGGAGCTTTATGTCAAGAAAATACCACTCAAGCTAAAAGATAAATTTTAGTATTTAATAATTAGGTTAGCTACGCTCTATAATGCAGAGTTTGGGCCCATCAAACATGTATATAGTTATAAGTTACTAGTGATAGAGATGAAGATACTCTATTGGATGTACATTGGATGTACAATCTTACAAGAAGAGATATGATCTGAAACGTAGTAGTAAGAGACAAGTTAGAGGTGGCTAACATTGATGGTACATTAAGGAAAACAAAACTTATGTGGTTTGAATATCTTAAAAGGAGTTATCATAACGCTCCATTAAGAAGATACTAGAAAATTGTATTTAAAGATTGAAGAAAAGAAGAGAAAGACCTAAAAAGAATTAATAAAAGGGGATCAAATATGATATGATTTTACTCAAAACTTATTGAAAACTTAGCCTTCAAATTTTAACAAACTACAGAATAAGTAAAAGATTTTACATAAAGAGGTCATTCTCTTTTTAGAAGTCTTTTGAACTTTTTATTTCATTTCTTATGTTTTGTATTTAGCTTAAATAAAACAAATTATTTTATTTATTTGTTTCTTATATTTTCTCTTTCAATTATTTGTTTTTATTTACTTATTTGTCTCCTTTTTTCTATTTACTTATTGACTTATTTATATTTTGATTTTCTTTAATTTAATTTTTATTTTTATTTTTACGCAAGTTTGTTTATGTTTATTTTCTTTAAACTATTTTCACTTTTTCTTTTTCATATAAATCAATCAAAATTAACTTCTCTATTAATTAAAAATAAAATCGCATACTTCTAACTTTCCGGATTACGCATTTGAAATTTTTTATCAATCATTATTATTGTTGTTATTGTTGTTGATGATCTCTATTGTTTACGCAGAAAATAAAGTAACTTCCGATTTGTACGAGAATAATAATCTCAACCTATCAAAAGCCATTTACACCAAATACCAATAAGCATTTACAGACAATATGAGAACATGATGAAACTACGAAATCAGGCAATTTTTCAGTGTAACCCTATGTTATGTAGCCTTCTAAGTAACTTCTAATTTGTACGAGAATAATAAAATCAACTTAGCAAAAGCCATTTACACCAAATACCAAGAAGCATTTACATACTATGAGAACATGATGCAACTATGAAATCAGGCAATTTTTCAGTGAACGCTACGTTATATAGCATTCTGGCATGCACGACTACGAACTGTATGCACTTTACTAGTTTGTCCCTCTACTGGAACTCAAACAGCTCGTCCATGTCAGAGACATCATCCACAGATGTTAGTGTAGCTGCTTCGCTCGAATCACCAAGTTCAGCCTGCAAGAATTATTCAACAACTCACGATTACGGCAACCAAAATTTTCAGGTGCCAATTTGAGAAATTGAACTGTACAGTGTACACTAAATATAGGAATCGGATTTGTCACGTATTTGTTTCCGCGCATGTGAGGTTCAATTTGGTAAAATATTGCCATTCACGAAAATTGATATTTTGATAGCATATACTGTGAAGGTATTTTATTCAACTGGAAGCTCTCACCGTTATTTACCAGATTCTCAGCCATAACTAGGTGCATGATACAATAAACCAAAAAGATGAGCTGCAGAAAAGTGTTAAGCCCTGACATTTACATGCACTTCAAACCAAAAAGTTCACGTGGCTAATTCCTATGGCCAAGGTAATCAAGAGTAGTGTCTTCACTGATGCAAACAGTTAGTAGGACCAGTGCTCCATTCCCCAAATTTCATGTCAACAGGAGTTTACCGTACCTTAGCTTGGTAGTATCTTTCCAGCATCCGATGGTACTGCTGGCGTGCTTCAGGAGAATCAACCATGTTGAGAACACGATGGACAGCCTCCTCAATAGCTCCATCTACCTTCTGTTTACGGAATACCTTGAGAATATCTTCATCTTCGCTGCTTTCATCAGCATGCCCTGTCTCATTCCGGAAGCCTCGCAAACCAACTCCTTTACGACGCCACCGCAGCACAGCCTTGTCCATAATTCCAACAGCCCAACAAATTACCTTGTACTGCTTCCTAACCCGATAGCCTCTCACGTGAGCCTGCCAGATAAAAAGGGTATGACCTTTAGTACATGACCTCTCAAGTTTAACATTTTCCGTGAGCCGCATTGTGTGTAGGATATGCAAATTTTTGCAAGTTAAAGTTCTATTTGGTCTACATACATAAAACTGAAGGTTGTTAACAATTTATAAACATTAATCTTTCTTTTTTTTTTCTCCAGGCACATAGAGAGTATTTACTGGAGCTGAAACATGAAAAAGAAAAGGAAAAAATAACTAGTACCTGTATCTTCACAACTTTTTGTCGTAATGCAAGAAAATCTTTGCGACCTTTCCAGCCACGATACTTCTTCTGTATAGATAGAGCGGCTGAATTATAATCTCGAGCACTACCAAAGGCCATCTTTGTTGCCACGGAGAGCCCTGGAATATCACCATAGACGATACCATACTCATCTGTACTAATAGCAGAATTAGATTCTCTCTGATGACGCTTTTTAAAAGAATGTGCTCGGAAAGCAGCCTGTATCCGTGCAGCTGCCTGAGCTGCGTTACGAACAGCAGCTAAGGTTTGTTTCATTGAAACCTGATCTTCACCAGCAGCTAAGCTCATAGTTGAGATGCTATTTACAGTTCCTTCTGCTTGGACCTCAGCAGAGCCTTTAGAAAGCACAGTTTCCTCAAGTCTGAGGGACGAAAGATGGCTAGTCAGTGCCACCTCAGAAAGATAACCTGCAAGTCCCTTATGCCCACTCGTGGCAGCAATAAATGCTGGGGTTTTGCCAACAGGGTCTTGTGGATTAGGATCCGTCACAGCTCCAGCTGATGCACCACAAGCTAAAAGAGCCGCAACCATATTTTCCCTGTTGTACAGAATAATCTACATCATTCAAGAATTTGTACAAATCTAACCATTTGAAATAAGTTTTACCAGATTTAAACTTGTAGATTAGGAACCGATCTGTTGCTTTAGTTCATAGTTAAATTATATCCCTCCAGCTGTCCCTGGAAACTAGTTAAGCATTACAATTTCTGACATTCAAAGATTCTGAGCACTGATGCTAGTTTGTTTCAAATATAACGTTCTTAAAAGACAAAGATTCAAATAAAGATTGTTCATGTGCAAGAATAAAGTTCTGGTTTACCTTCCAAAACGTGCAGCCCAGTGAAGTGCAGTCCACCCATTAATGTCACGGAAATCTATACTGACACCTTTACTAAGAATTGGACTCAATGCCCACTCAAAGCCCAACCCAGCAACCATATGTATAATTCCTTGCTCTTTCTTGGACAAGGAACAACCAGAATCATCAAGTCTTTCTTTGGACCTAGAAGAAAGCCATTGACACAATTTATCTTTTACAAGCTGTTGCATAAGCCAGTCAATAGTGCTTGATGAGGTTCCAATGCCAAATAAAAGAGCCTCTATGACATGACCCCATGATTCATCATTTGCTTTCAGTTTTCTAAGCAAATGAATTCCAGTTTCCATGCTTTCTCCTTTCTGTACAATTGAATCAGACAGAAGCAACTGCACAAACCTGACAAGTAACAATAGTTCTTCTGGACTCTTGGTTGCTTCCACTGGGGATTCATTACAGTGACAACAACTAGTAGCTTTAGCTCGATACTCAAACTCTCGGATCTCACTGCAGGCCTCCCTATTGCCAGCAGTAATGCAGAGACTGACCTTTCCAGGAAGGTGAGGAGGAGCTTCACAGCGAATAACTCCTTCCTGAACGATTTGAAAAGGGACCTCAATGTCACCAAACATGCATGCTAAAGCAGATTCTGATGGATCACAAAGAAAAGACCCAACAATGATTACCTGCATAAAAAGAACTCAATCTCATTAAGTCTCCTCTATAAAAACTGATAACTGAACCTAACTCACTCTAAAAGACACCTTAAGAAGAAGAGGATGCCAAAGCATTAAAAGCTTGATATGCTCATGCCCCTAGTTTTTGTGGGACATGAAGACATTTAACACACCCATGAATGAATACTGGATGTGTGAAGTTTGCAGAATTAAACATGTATGGGTGGCTGAACATCAAAATAGGGGTGACGCCGATATCATGATAAATTGGGCCTAACTCCACCCAAAAAGACTCCTCAAGGGATTATCATGCTCCTACGCACTCAACAAAGACAACAAAGGAAAATGTAGCCACTAAAAATGCTCGTACTCATGCTTATGCTTATTCAATCACTTGGGATCGCCCTATAACTTCATACCCAGTAGGAAAATGGAGAATCATTTTTATTAAATCTAGTATTCTGCCGAGTAAAGACAGAGAAAGTCCATTTCTACAGTTCATAAAAGCAACGAGTAAGCAGGTTCTTTAGTGTCAACTCACAACAAAAACAGTAATAGTGCAGCAAAGATTTCAAGAAGACAGAACCAAGATGCAACGTACTTTTGTAGCTTCAGTAGGATAACCCCACTCTGGGGATATTTCATGGATTCTGAACTTCTGTTGTTGTGCAAGAGTCAAACTTGAGCCAACTTCAATAGGCAGTTGGGTGTGCTCATACAGCATCCCAAAGTAGCCAGAACTGATGTCGTGAATTTCTGGACTCAGAGAATAGGGTGACATTTTGACACTTTCAAGTTCTTGAGGTATTGAAGTAGAAGCTGATAACATATTAGAATCATCAAAAAAGTCATTAGCTAACGAAATTTCTGTATCAATAACTATTAAAAGCAGTGGACATACAGTTTCCAACATCATTCCCATTGAAATTTTGCCAACAAGTTTGTTCTTCACCAGTAACTTCGTTGCTCAAAATAGAATGGGGCTTTTCCTGCTATAGAACATGAAATGGATGTAGTAACAAAACCTAAAACCAGGTCTGCACGAAAAGAAACAAACTAGTTTCCTAAAAACTGAAAAAAGATATAAGCACATGCCACAAATTGAAGAAAACACTGAAGCAAATAACTCTGAAATATAACAAGCTTCAATGTATCCAAGTGTTTCACCTGGAAATCAATTGGTGATAAAGTGATACATGATTCCAACATCTCATTCCAAGATAAGGATTCTTTATTTCCATCTTTGTAATCACGAGAATAAGACTGCTGATAGGCATCACAACTACCTAGAAACCATAATCACTACTATCAGCCCTTTCCGTTCATCTTTCAATAAACAACAAAGAAAAGTAATGAACAAAAGCTCCATACAGTCAAATCCAACTAGCATAAGACTGACACACAGTTGAACTTAGTTGAGCAAAGAAAAGAAGAGATGAGAAAGGTATACTTATATGTAACAATTCAGTATTAAGGATATTTTATTAAGTAGTAAAGTTTGAGCAACAATCTGAAAAGAAAGAATATAATAGGTAAATCAAATAATTTAAAAGAAAAGATGTATGCTAGATATTCTAGCATATATGATTTAAGTAGAAGTTTAAAACCTGCCCACAGGTAAATTTAAAATTGCAAACCTCCATCCTGAAGGAATTCCATATTGTTTGCTTGCAGTTGCATCCCGCAACTCTGGTTGCCTACAATATATCCTGGTTTATCTTGAGAAGTGACAGATTGATATTGCTTGGACATCTCCCTTCCATGTTCCAATAGTTCAGAATTATTTATGGCCTCTTGCTGACTGTCCAATGTATCAATATCTTTGATGTTCTCATCGTTCAAACTCAACTGCTCTTCCAACTTCCGTAAAAATTGACTAACTTCAGTTCTAGGATAACTAGCTAACTCTGCAGTATAGTCTACCCCATCGTCTTTGATGACTCTTTCAGAACTAACTTCGGCATACCCTGGGCTATACAATTTCTGGTGGAGCTCCAATCTATCACTCACCGCAGAGGTAAATCCCTGATTTTCAGTGGTATAAGAGCTTGTACTAGGAACCAAAGTAGAAGATGATGCTGGTGACAACTCTGTAGTAGATGCAGGAGATAGCTTTCCCTATAGACATAAAAGTAACCAACATATAGTTTAAAGCTCAAAACAATTTTCTTCCAGAATGTCAAAATGTAAACTGACAGAAGTATTTTGTTGTTTAGATGGACCAAAAAAGTTTAGCAACTTTGACAATCAACTTGTTCCAACTTCCGTCGGAACTGAAGAGTCTAGATAATAAACTTTGAATCATCACCATCAAAGCCCATAAATACTCAATATTTACATTAGTTTCTGAGAACTAACCTCAGTAATCTCCCTATAATGGACAAGAACAATGTGCTCGTGCGCCCTATAAAAAAATGAGTTATAAGCAAATCCAAAAAGGAAATAACCATCTTTTTCTCGTTCAGTTTAAAGATAATTTTCCAATTATGTGAATAAGTCACCCGTCCAATTCCAAGATTTCATAGTCTCGCTCAGCACTTCTTCAAGATCAAAGGCAAAAATTTATAAACTAAGAAAAAGAGCACCTAAAAGTATAGGCATACATACGGGTCCAGCATCCAGTAGCTTCTTCTCTGAAAATTTGGGTTCTGTTCTCCATGGGCGTAATAACAATTTAAAGCTTCAACATTACCCACCTACAAATGAACAAAAATGCATCAACTCCAGGAAAAAAGATAAAAGAATAATATACTTGCAAACACACAAACAGACATAAATTATGTCCCTAAACACTAAATTAAGTTCCTAAACCACTCAGCACAGCTATTTCCTTCATTTTCCATAGTACCAGATGAATCATGTAGAAAACCCAAGATATGCAAACACATTGGGATACAAACCTTAAGTCGTTCATGCGCCTCTCCAACGGTTCTTCCATCTTTCTTTTTACGCCAATTATGACCATCTCTACGGAAAAACCGAGTCACCTTCTTGTTGAAAAGAAACACCGATCCACCTAGTCAAATATTAGCAAAAATGATAGTTAACCCAATTACCAACAGAAGAACATTGGCACTGAAGATGGGCATATAAAAACAAGGAACATACTACTTGGCTTATGCACAGGCTCTTGGGTGAGTTGGTACTTTCCTTGATTCTGTAAAATTGACAAGATCTCTGGTGGCTTCAGCCACCTCGCCTGCGCTTCTTGAAACAGCTTATCTATATCATCTCCTGAAATTTATGAAGAAAGGCACAAAAAGTTGCTTCTTGGTAAAAGTAACTTAGTTAAGAAAAAAACAAGTGATGAAGAAGAGAACAGGAAATTGAAATTTAGTTTAGTAAACTGTGACCTGATTCCGACATGTGGGGAAAATTCGGGAACTCGAATAATTGGAGAGAAATGACACGACTGAACGAGTTGTTACATGTGACGAATCGACTAGTAGAACAACTGCAGCTGCTTGGAGCTGAATCGAAACTGTGGGTGCGAGAGGGAGGGAGAGGGTTTGTCGTCTGATATTGAAGCTCAGATGGTTTTGAGAGAGTCAAGGCTGGGGAGACGAGAGTGGTATAAGAAAAAGTGAAAAACGACAAGATGAAAGTAGGCGGATAAATGTTTAAGAAATAGGAGGACAGACAGGGCAGTCATCGCTCAGATTTTGTTTTGGGTCTAATTTAATTTTAGTCTTTGTAATTTAATTTTATCTAACAATTAAAATAATATTATCTTTAAAGTATTAAAAAGAGTTAGACATTATAAAATTAAATAGAATTAAATATCATAAAATGAAACGTCATTGTAGGCAATTAATTTAAATCCACGTAAAATTTAACGGAGGATCCTTGCCCCATAATACAGATACCTACTACACTAGTCTAGTCTACTAGAGCATAGACCATAGAGCATAGCATGCTTCATTGATTAGACGTTGATTAAGGAAACTAATAATGTCAACTACTTCCTCCGATCTTCTTCACTCAATTTGCTTATTTAATTCAATAAACAAAAATCAGATATTAAAAGCTGTTAAGTGGGGCATTTTCGTCAGTAAATACATAGTTGCCTTGTACACATCTCGGGGGTTGGGGTTGGGGTTGGTGCAAGTCAAGTAGGCTATAATGAGGGGTTGCCCACAGGCTATGGACAAAATATAAGGAACAGAGCACCTTAAGGTTGAGCCAGATATATATTAATGACGTGCTATTATAAAACTAGATATGAATAAAATCTTCCTTTCTAATAATGTGAAACAGAACACCTTAAGGTTGAGCCAGATATATATTAATGACGTGCTATTATAAAACTAGCTATGAATAAAATCCCCCCTTTCTAATAATGTGAAACATCTTTCCTTAGATTTTTAGAGGTGGGAAGTTACGTCGCCAATTTGGGGTGGGTCCGACTCCAAAGTGTCCGGTCGTTTTTTCTTTTGAAGTTTCCCTAAAGTCCTCCTCCTCAGTGGTGTCCCGACTGCGTGTGAAATTTCGCCACAATTTTCCGGAGCTAGTGGAACTGCTTTACGCCTTGGCACAGAGCTTAAAAAATTTAATCAATCAAATCATGAGAGTGACACGCTCATCCTTGGACCTTCGGCGAAATTTCAAGACATGTACGTTTCAGGGTTTCCCTTATCATCGTCCCTCCAACCATATCATATTCTAATTATGCCTCAACGGCAATGAGGAAATTAAATATAGGAAGAGGAAGGATAAATATTTCAGATAATTTTTTAAAATTACATGAATAAACCGTAAATTCTATAAAATTACAAAAATCCTTTAATATATTATTTTTTATATAATATAACAATGTTTCTTTAATTTTATTAATATTATTCTTACATATTTCTCACAAAATTACAATAATATCAACAACAACACTAGCTAACACGGGAAGTCTGAAAAAATGCACCAAGTTTTCTTTAACTAAAACTACATATAGATATTAAATATGAAATATAAAAATTTTAAAATATTTTTAATAAATATATTTAAATTATATTAAACTAATATATTAAATTATATAATCTAGAGTCACTTCATATTGTTAGGGGGAGACATGAATTCATGCATCATAGGTACGATAAAGCAGTGGAAGTGTCGGAATCTAAATTCCGATTCATGACATCCTAAAATGCCTGAATCTCAAATGCATGCATAAACACATTATATGAACATGGTATAACAATACATGTACTTTTTGATTCTCCTCATTTCTTGATTCTTCTCCTTGCTTTGGTTGTTGCAAACACCAAATCCTTTCTTGATTACTTAAGAACACGTAAAGATGAAGAAGAAATAATGTGTAAAGGTGGTTAGAGCATCAAACTAGATGAGTTCAAGTATGTTGCATGCACTTTGATTCATGCAACAATTGCATAAATTGTATGAATAAGACTCAAGACACTTCTCTCTAACTCCAGAACTCTTCTAGACACATTATTCTCTCACTTGAATGTGTTTGTGGCTAGTTTTCTCTTGTTGTTGAGCCGTTGGTCATGATTGTGTGGCCTACTTAATTGACAGCCTCGTCTTCGGTCACGATTATGGCTTACTTAAAAACAATCATGTACACTTTGCTTTTCATCCGATCTTTTATGTGTGTGGCCCTTAGATTCTCATTTATTTTGGGCACTTGAATTAACTCTTATTCCGAGCAAATCATGGATGGTTTCATGCCACTTGAATTAGCTCTTAATTCAAGCAAATCATGAAGGGTTTTATAATGCCAATTTACCGGAATATAATTGAATTAACACACAAACTCTTCGATAGTTAATTATTCGACTTATGAACCTTTCCACAGACAATCACCTCGCAATTCGTCCTTTCACCATACTTACCCCATTGGATTCGGAGTATGGGTTATGTGTCAACTCCCATTAGACTGACTACATCATATCTAATCCAAGTGATATTAGTTCTTATCCTGGGATCTCATTATTCTATGTGTCATTGAAGACTCTCTTCATGACACATAACTACTCTAATTAGAGACTCCTTATTAATGACCCTGACAAGAGTCCATAGATATCATCTCTTTTTATCAGGAGTGGTGAATTCTTTATTGGCTACTCAATCACCTTCGAATATCAATAGTTGTACCTAATCACCATCTTATGAGCACCTCGTCTTGAGGCAACAAGGAATGATGTCAAAGCACAAGATCAGTATCCAAGATAGCTTTGAGTACCCTAAAGATATATGCACCATTGCTATTATGAGATTAATCATTAACATTTGATAGATCATTCATATGATACATTGTTGTTATGAGATTAATCATTAACATTTGATAGATCATTCATATGATAATCTCATAGCGGGTCATCCGATGTACTTACAACTCTTAGTAAGCATCCACATGTTAACTTTAAATATCTCATGCTTACAATTGTGAGATCCATTGCTTGATCAAATCAATGAGTATAATATGTGCTAGTCTATCCGGATTAATAATGTCATATCTTATTAATCATATGACTAGGAATAATTTAGATACTAACATAATTGCACATGATAGGAATCTCATTATCATGATCTCATCATGATTTCCTTCATGTTGTGTTTTGTATCATGAACTTCATTAATTCAATTTAAGATCGACATCAATTCATAAATAAATAAATATCAAATTAATGAAAATTTGTCTTTCGCTTTATCAATCAAAATAAGTTGTACAAAAGTACTAAAAGTGATTGCCTTTAGAGCACTACTTTAACAATCTCCTACTTGCACTAAAGCTAATTGTCTTTGTATCTAATATCATAAGCGAGTACACTAGAATCAAATTTCATTTGAGGAAGTTGCTTAGTCAAAGGATCAACGATGTTATAATATGTGGACACTCTCTTTATCTTCACATCAGCTCTATCAATAATCTCCTTGATCAGGTGATATCTCCTGAGTACGTGCTTGGACTTCTTATGAGACCTTGGTTTCTTGGCTTGAGCAAATAGCCTCATTGTTGTCACAGTACAACAATATCGAGTCTACAATGCTAAGAACCACTCCAGGTTTCATAACAAACTTCTTGATCCAAACAGTTTCTTGTACCGCTTCCACAGTTGCAATGTACTCTGACTCGGTCGTTGAGTCTGCAGTCGTTTCTTATTTAAAGCTCTTCCAACTGACTGCTCTATTATTTAGTGTGAAAACATAACATGACTAGGATTTATAGTCATCCTGGTCAGATTGAAAACTGGTATCCGTAAGTCCGCTAACTACGAGATCTCCATTTTCATATATCAAGAATACATCCTTAGTCATTCTTAAGTACTTTAGGATATTCTTGACAGCCACTCAGTGACACTCACAGGATCTAATTGATATTTGCTCGTAACACTTAGAGCATACGATATATCGGGTCTTGTACATAATATAGCATACATGATTGATCCTATGCCGAAGCATACGAGATCATACTCATGCGAGTTCTTTCATCTTACGTCTTGGGACACATAGATTTCAAGAGTTTTATCCCATGAGTCATAAGAAGAAACCCTCTCTTGGACTGCTCAATGCTAAACATCTTTAGCACTTTACCTATGTATGTAGACTGCGAAAAACCTAGCAACTTTCTTGATCTATTTTTATAAATCTTTATTCCCAATATGCAAGTTGCTTCTCCAAGGTCTTTTATGGAAAAATTCCGGGACAATCAAACTTTGACTGATTGCAAACTGGAGACATCATTTCCTGTTAGTAATATGTCATCCACATATAATTCAAAGAATATGATAGCACTCCCACTAACCTTCTTGTACAAATAAGGCTCATCAGGATTTTGTGAGAAACTAAATTTTTTTATTGTCTCATCAAATCGGATGTTCCAACTCCTAGATGCTTGCTTCAATCCATAAATGAATTTCTGAAGCTTGCATACCTTTTTGCCATCTTTGGATATGAAGCCCTTAGGTTGTATCGTATACACATCTTCAACTAGGTTTCCATTCAGGAAAGCCATCTTCACATCCATTTGTCACATTTCATAATCATAATGAGCAGCGATGGCTAGGAGTATTCTAATGGATTTAAGCATGGTTACAGGGCTAAATGTCTCGTTACAGTCAACTCCTTGTCTTTGACGATATCCTTTAGCGATTAGCCTCACTTTATAGGTATATTACCATCCATGTCAATTTTCTTCTTGAAAATCAACTTTCACCCTATGAGTTTTATGCCTTCGGGTGGGTTAACTAAAGTCCATACTTAGTTTTTAAACATGAAATCCATTTTGAACTTTATAGCTTGAAGCCATTTTTCTTATTCTAAACTCTTCAAAGCCTCTTTATAGGTTGTAGACTCATTGTCTTCTATGAGCAATACGACATTTTGTTCACTTACGAGAAATTCATATCTCTCTGGAACATTGCGTATCCTACTTGACCTACGAACATTTCATGTGTCAGAAGGTTCAACTATTATCCCATTTCCGTGAACAACAATCTCGAGTTCAGGCAATTGATTTGCGTTTGTTTAAGCATCATAAACTTCATCAAGTTCGACTTTGCTCTCACTATCTTCTCTTAGAAGAAATTCTTTCTCTAAAAAGACAGCATGCGTTGAGACAAACACATTTTACTCTAAAGCACTATAGAACTTATATCCAATTGTTTCCTTAGGATATCCTATAAACAGACACTTATCAGATTTTGCTTCAAGCTTGTATGATTAGATATGCTCCACGTAAGTTGAACAACCCCAGACTTTCATGTGAGAAAAATAGGGGTTTTTTGTTAGTCTATGTCTCATATGGAGTAACTTCAACTACTTTTGAAGGGATTATGCTTATCACATAAACAACAATCTCGAGTACATAACCCTTAAAAGGAATTTGGTAGATCTGCTAAGCCCATCATTGACCTTACTCTGTCCAACAAGGTTCGGTTTCTCCTTTTAATCACACCATTATGTTGCGGTGTATAAGGTGGAGTCCATTGGGATACAATCCCGTTATCCCTGAGATAAGTTAGAAACTCCTTGTTCAAGCATTCACCATCTCGATCTGATCGAAGTGTCTTGATACTTATACTAAGATGTTTCTCTGCTTCATGTACTTCAAACTGGTATCTCATTAGATACACATACTCATATCGTGAATAATCATTGATAAAGATAATGAAGTACATAAAACCACCTCTGGCATAGATGGACATCAGACCATATACATCAAAATTGATTAAGTCTAATAACCCATTTGCTCGTTCACCCTTTCCTTTAAAAGGTGATTTAGTCATCTTGCCCAACAAACAAGATTTACATGTGTCATATGAATCATAATTGAATGACCCTAAACTACCACTCCTATATAACTTATCCATGCGTCTCTCACTTATATAGCCAAGTCGACAATGCCATAAATAAGATGATTTTAAGTTATCTCGTTTTTGTCTTTTATTCTCATTGATACTTAAAATTGGATTGCATATATCTAATATGTAAATACCATTGCACAATGTAGTAGTACCCTACAATATTTTATTCAACTTAATTAAACAACCATCGTTTGAAAAAGTTAAATGAAATCCTGCTTTATTAAGACATAAAATAGATACATTGTTCTTTGTCACAATAGGTACATAATAGTAATTATCCAAAATTAGCTCTAGCCTACTAAGAAGATTCAAAACATATGCTCCTACGACTAATGCAACAACTCTTGCTTCATTTCCCACAAGCAGGTCCGTCTCTCTCTTCTTGAGCGGTCTACTATCCTTGAGACCCTGCATATCAACACATATGTGTAAGTCACATCTGGTATCTAATACCCAAATGTTATGATCAAAAATAGTATTAACCTCAATAATAAATAACATACCTAAAGTAGACGGTAAGACATCTAATGTCTTCTTCTGCTTTAACAACTCCAGATAAGCTTTATAGTTCCTCTTCTGATGTCCTTCCTTCTTGCAATGGAAGTATATCCTCTTTGATGTAGTCTCCTTTGCTTTCTTCTTGGCTACACCTCCCACTGGCTTCTTGGACTTCTTCTTCTTCTTTTGGTTCCTCTTGCAAGAACCAGAAGTAGAGTCTACCAGCATCACAACCTTATTGTCTTTCTTGACAGTTTGCTTAGCTGTTTTGAGCATATCAATCAACTCAAGTATCGAGGTAGATATTTGGTTCATCCGATAGTTAAGCACAAACTGTGAATAACTATCAGTCAAACCAATCAGAATTAAGTCTATACTTAATTCATGATCCATTATGAAACCTAAACTATCTAACCTCTTAATATATCCATACATCTTCAGCACATACTACACTGACGATGATCCCTCAGCCATCTTAAAGCAGAAAAGCAATTTCGAGATCTTGAACCTTTCAAATCGAGTTTGCTCATCAAACAGTTCCCTTAGATAGTAGAATATGATATGAGCATCCATAGCCTCATGCTACTTTTACAGTTTTGGTGACATAAAGGCCAGCATTATACAGCTAGTCAGCTCACTATCATCTAGTAGCTTCTTGTAAGCTTTCTAATCCTCATCAGATGCATCAATATCAGGGGAATCAGGAAGTGGTTCATCTAGGATATATCCTAGTTTTTCATATTTGAGAACAATTCTCAAATTCCGCAGCCAATCTAAGAAATTAGGTCCTATGAGTTTGTTGGAGTCTAATAGAGAACATAGATTTACACTAGACAAAGACATCGTAGCCATTCAATAACCTAAAAGAACGAGAGAAAATGTTAGAATGTACACTTAATGCATATTGATAAGGACTTTAATCACATGCATTATGGGTCTCACTATTTTTATTCAAATCCATAGCCCTCGTTACGAATTCGAGAAAACTTATAATTTTCCTGATGGGTCAATAAATAATATTACTAAGAATGATCTTGGGTTTGCCCAACAAGCCACCTTAGGTCAATTGGTAGGTATCATTCATACTAATTGCATTTAGCTATGCAACTATCGACTTGTGCCATCAACTGTTGATTTAGCACACTCATTGAGTTATCAACTCTTGATTTGTATACATTCGATATATACAACCCAACTTCGCATCTATCCACGTTGACCTTGTGTTTGCCCAACAAATCAACACTTCCAGCTAGGACCAACCCATTAGTTCGGGAATCTAATTTCCATGGTTTGAACATATTCGTATAAAGCGGGTTTAAGTTTGCCCAACAACCCAACTCTAAAAGAACTTTGGTTCTTGCCATATCAATGGAAGGCGTAAGTTCTAATATTTCGCTTAAGGGATCTGTTCTTTGGTCTCATCAATACTTGGATGATATTGTATATATATCACATGCATATATTCATATTATAGACAACTCAATTAAATTGAGTCTATGTCTATAACCACCCTTAAAATGCATATAATGCATGTATCACACAAAGGAGGTTCAATTTAGGTTGTGGATTGACTATGCATCTAAAGTTTGTGATTCGATTCAACTTTTGAACCAAATCAGGAACTAGTGTTAGTCTCGACTAATTCGAATTATGAACGTGATTCAATTAGGAACCCTAAAATTCAATTATTTTGATATTCAAATTAAACACTTTAATTCTAGTACACAAGCCTTTTTCTAGTCACACTAGTATATTATACTCGGATTAATTCTAAATTAATTCCTAAGGTTTCCAAAATTCCCAAACATCAATTAGTCATCTATAATATCCCTAGGTCATCTTAAATTTATCTAAACAATTTTGACACAAGCCAAAAAATCTTGACGGCCAAAATCATCAAGATAAATAAGTTAACCTACTAGATACTAAAAAGATCGATTCGATGTCTGAAAAATTTTCAAAATCCTAATTTCAAGCACATGCACTTAGCATGCTACTAGGAGCAAAATAATACATTTCTTATCTCATAAAAACTTTATTAAGGTTTTATAACCAAAACACATACATCATAAGTCATTAAACAAGTCAACTCCATCAACTTTCAAAAAGCTAATCAAATGTAATTAATTCTGAAAAAATTCCAGAATCTTATACACATTCTAAATGTGTCTAATAAAAAATTCCAGAGACTAATTCCTAGGAATTATTTATTAAGTTAGTGAAATAGCCACCACATCACATATCTATGACACTTGTCATGTTACTTCTAACACTAGTCATACTCTACATCATGCATGCATAAGATAATCACTTTAATAATAAGTGTCATGCATCCCATACACGTGGCAACATCTTATCTTGCATGTCTATGCAGAAAATTCATAAAAAATTTTTATAAAATTTAATATGGAATTTACAAGCATGCATGCTCATCAGAATTTCCCAGAATTTTATACATGCATCAGGCTAAAACTAAATTCGTAATAAAATAGCAAATGACCTTCAATTGTATTTTCCTTTGACATAAACATGATATAACAAATTATAAACATGTCTGTGAAAGAAAATCATTAAAAAATTTACAGAATTATTACGAAATTTTCAAAATCAACACATGCATTCAGTTTGCATAAATTCCCAGAAATTAACATATGAACAGATAGGATATTAATTCGAAATAAAATGATAAATGACATTCAATTGCAATTTCCTTTGCCAAAACATGATATAATACCTTATAAACATTTCTGTGAAAGAAAATCAAAAAACAATTTTTCCACAATTTATACAAAAATTTTCAAATCAACATACATGTCAGTCACAACCCAACAAACACTTTGCATATGTTCAATACATCATCTAATATATGCATGACCCTGCTCTGATACCATTGTAAAGGGGAGATATGAATTCATGCATTATATGCACGATAAAGCAACGAAAGTGTCAGAATCTAAATTCTAACCCCATGACATCCCAAAAAGGCCAAAATCTTAAATGCATGCATAAACACATTATACGAACATGATATAACAGTACATAAACCTTTTGATTATCCTCCTTTCTTGATTCTTCTCCTTGTTTGGGTTGTTGCAAATACCAAACCCTTCCTTGATCACTCAAGAACACATAAAGATAAAGAAGAAACAATGTTTAAGGGTGATTAGAGTACCAAACTAGATGAGTTCAAGTAGATGCTCTAATGGAGAGAAAAATCAAAACTATGTTGCATGCTCTTTGATTCATGCAACAATTGCATAAATTGCATCAACAAGACTCAATACACTTCTCTCTAACTCTAGAACTCTTATAGATACCATATTCTCTCACTTGAGTGTGTTTGTGACTGGTTTGCTCTTGTTTGCATAAGTGAAGAACTCATTTATGTACATCTGTCGAGCCTTCTGTCACGATTGTGGCCTATGAGCCACGATCGTGGCCTACTTAATTGACAGCCTCGCCTTAGGTCACAATTGTGACCTATGAGCCATGATTATGGCCTACTTAAAAACAGTTATACACACTTTGTTTTCATCCAATCTTTTATATGTGTGACCCTTAAGTTTTCGGTTATTTTAGGTCATTGAATTAATTCTTAATCCGAGCAAATCATGGATGGTTTCATGCAATTTGAATTAACTCTTAATTCCAGCAAATTATGAAGGATTTCATGATACCAATTTACCAAAATATAAGTGGATTAACACGCAAACTCTTCGATAGTTAATTATCTGACTTGCGAACCTTTATATAGACAATTACCGTGCAATCTGTCCTTTCACCATACTATACCCCACTTGGTTCGGAGCATGGGCTATGTATCAACTCACACTAGACTAACTACATCATATCTAGTCAAAGTGATGTTAGTTCTTATCCTAAGATTTCATTACTCTCTGTGTCATTAAAGAATCTCTTCATGACACATAACTGCTCTAGCTAGAGACTTCTTAGTAATGATCCCAACAAGAAATCGTGGATATCATCTCTTTCTATTAAGAGTGGTGAATTCTTTATTGACCACTCAATTACCTTCGAATATCAATAACTGTACCTAATCACTATTCTATGAGCGACCTCGTCTTGAGGCAACAAGGAATGATATCAAAGCACAAGATTAATATCCAAAATATCCTTGACTACCTCAAGTATAAGGATATATGCATCATTACTATGATGAGATTAATTATTGACATTTGATAGATCATCCATATGATAATCTCGTAGTGGGTCATCCAATATATTTACAACTCTTAGTAAACATCCACATGTTAACTCTAAACGTCTCATGCTTACAATTTGTGAGATGCACTGCTTGATCAAATCAACTAATATAACATGTATTAGTATTCGAATTAATAATGTCTTGTCTTATTAATCATATGATGGGGGATAATTCAAATACTAACATAATTGCACAAAATAAGAATCTTATTATCATAATCTCATAATGATTTCCTTCATGCCATGATTTGTATCATAAACTTTATTAATTCAATTTACGATCTACATCAATTCATAAATAAACAAACATCAAATTACTAAAAAATTACATTTCGCTTTATTAATCAAAATAAAGTTTATACAAAAGTGCTAAAAGTAATTACTTTTAAAGGACTAACACATATAATACATAAAATTATTTAATAAATCATTATTTATGTTTCATTATTTACTAAATAAATTACAAACAATTTTATCATATTTCTTTTTATGTTTAAATAATTATTATTTTAGAAAAGAAATGTTTTTAAAATTAAATATTTGACCAATATTTTAGTCACCAGCCAAACTATTACCAACCGAAAGAGCCGATCCACGATACCCCTTTGGTTGATGCCAATTTTTTGCCAATACAGATACGCTACCGTATTCAAACATGTGATACATACGTACAAAGCTGCAAATAACGTTGAAATTCAGACCACTAATAGGCGGGCACTACAGAATTTCCTTTCGCAGGCCCACAACAAATAATAAATGTTTCTTTCTTATTAATTTTTCATAACCAACCCAACTTTACCGGGCTTCCATATTTGCTCATCACTTGGACTTTATGAATTCTAGCGCCTCATGTTGCATCATACAAGTTCGATAACCAATGGAAGGAATTCAAGACTGTCTATGACATAAAACAATCTATATTATCACTCAAAAACACATTAACAGAGGCGTATCAATGTCTACAGGATTCATTAGAGGACATAACAGGTTCAACTAAGCCACGAACACCATAATGCAACCGAGGCTTGTATACCAGTATAGCAAAATCCTTGATCAGTTTTATCAGAACCAAAATCCTTAAAGGACTTTCACCAAAAATCTCAGATTATGTCACTTCATAAGCATTTTTGCATGTTTAGCAGAATGCAACAATTCCGCTCAAATAGTAATACTCGGAGTAGAAAATGTAACTAAATCAGCGAGAGTTTATAACTAATGTGGCATGCTCCCCTCGTTCATGGAAGTCGTAAAAAGCTCATGAATGATGGGATCATGATATTTGATTGAAGCCGTGTTCCAAAATATCAACAAACTGATTACAAAACCTATTTATTGAATGCAGCTGATTGGTTGCTATCAGGTAAGAATCCCAAAGTTTGTGCAACCTTTTGGCACCAAAGAATAGTAGAGTTCATAAACCCTGAAGAATGCATTCGACTGATGCGCTCGAAATGAAAACCAGACAGAAAGCCTCAAGCCAGCCCATAAAAACTGGCTTGGATAATGCAAAACACAAGACTGTCCAACTCAGGCATCTCTGCTACAATGCCTCAAACCATAACAGAGGCCGAAACAATGAAGCCACTGGTCATAACAAAATCAAGCTACTGAACTATCAGACACATTTATTATAGAATACCTACCTAAATTTTGCAGTTGACCTATACATGCATCCAGAGGAGCATTGCTAGAAACGCTGATACTTTCACATCACATAGACAATCCAAATGAGCAAGAATGTGAAGACTAATATATTCTAAGTTCAAGGAAGTATACCCACTAGAACAGATGAGTTCATCTCAATATTATAAAGCCTAAAAGATACCAGAACGAACCTGTATAATTTTTGCCGGATCAAACTAGCAAACACATGATGCATCAAATAATCTGTAAAGACCACAAGTACAGTAGCAAGTAATACAACAACTTGACAGACATCATGAGAAGGTAGAGTAACTTGACAACCGCTGCAACATGAAGACCACAAGACTGACTTTCAGACACCACATTGAGCAATCCTGGACGACAACTCTGGACCTTTTCAACCCTCAAACATGTCCTAGTACTCACTGGAACAGTAGACAATTGCAAATCAATTGTTGCCAAACAGAAAAATAATGAAGAACTAACAGCACATATTGCAGAATCTACAAATAGACTCAAGGAAGAGTAAAAGATTAAAATTAAGTCGAAAGGGTTACATTTGAATAAATGACCTTAAAACCAATGCTCACTGAATTTTTTAAGTGTACAAAAGTAATTGATGCTATCACTTTCAAATGGCAAACGGGAGAACAGGCAAAATGGATCACTTGACAGACCTGATCATTCTCCTCTGCTTCTGGTGAAGAAGACTTGTTTGATTCGGGTGGTCTCTCAGCACCGCAATTCTGTCTGTTGCACTTGGTTCGAAAGGGATAATTTATATTGTTACACAATTCGCACTTCCAGCTTCCTTCAGGCATCTTTTGCTCTGCATTGCAAGTAAATGTGTAAGTATTGTACTCAGAAAGAGTAGCCCTCCACATAATGGAACATAGGGAAACTTACTGGGGTTTTTGTCAGACTTTGCATCCTGCAGCACAGGTAAGAATATAAATACCAATAAGTTTACATTGTAATGATTGATGATAACTAAATACTATATCAATACAAGTAGATAAGCCGATTCATATCATCATGTTACTCAATATAAAGTAGAATCACTGAAACAACAGAATCATTGTAGGAGTGACAACAATAGATATAAACATGAATCATCAAAACTAATTCTACAGTATCAAATAAGGAAGCAGCACAAACCAAGGTTCCAGGCTTCGGCGTATTGCATTTCCTCATGTTACAAACAGTTCTGAATGAGAAGTTGATATTCCCACATTTTGGACATGTCCAGTCATTATCACGGGTGGCATCTGCAAATACAATATCGAGATGGAGACAAATTAGATGAATTAATCTCCCACGGGGCTAACAATTAGAATAATTTATCATAAGCTTGCACCTTTTTTCTGGGATTTATCATCAGGGAAAAAACCTGGCCTTGGCCCCTAGCAAGAAAGACAACTCAAATTCATAATCATGGAAAACAAATCAAAAATTTAAGAAAAAGAACTTGGCCCATCAAGTTCTATGGATCAGAATCATGTGCATGCAAAAGTTGAGTGTTTTTCAAATACTTAGTAGTTAGTGCAGGATATAAGCAAAACACTGACGGGTAAATTGATAAGATATCTGCCAATATTCAAAGTTGAGGTAGTCCAAAAGAACATAAATAGCCATTGCACAGGGTCTGGGTGTACAAATTAAGCAATGCAAAAGGACCTGTAGAAATCTATATATTATAAATAAAAACGATGGAAATAAGTTAACATACCAATGCAGCAGGCCCCATTGGCATACCCAAACCATAGCGATCCATCAAGGGAGGCATACCATACATCCCACCTGAATAAAAATAAGACAGATTTTCACTTCAATGAAATTCTCTCAATTGGATTGAGGAGAAAATGAAATAAGTGCACTGCATCTAAGAAAAGGTTGTGCATATGATGTGAGTTCAGATACAAGATTACATGTTGAAAAGAATCACAAAATTTTCTTTCATGATCAATAAACAAAACTTTACATAGAACATAGAAAGAAGAAATGAAACAATTGGACAAGTGTACTAGATTGGTGGCTCTATTAAGTAGAAAAAAATATACAAAGAAAACGAAGCTAGCAGTTATATAACAGCAAGACAGCAAGTTACACATCAAGCTCGTGAAAAGCATCGTACCGTTTCCCATCATAGATCCACTAGAGTAAGGTGGAGGTCCAGACATGTGCAGAGGCCTATAAGGACTACCAGCAGAAATGCGGCTGCCATAATTGTAATGATAAGGCGAACTTCCAGAAAATGGCACATCATATGGAGGAATGGATGATCCATTAAAGAGAGAAGAACCATATGGAGGCACACCCATATATGGTGCACCAGCACCTACATAAGGAGCTGAAGAAGAATAAACATGTGGGGCTTGTAGAGGTTTCGCAGCAGATTTCTGGAGATCAAATTTAATGTCAGAAGCACTAAAGGATAACAGATGTCCTATCATGAAAATATGAGAAAGCTTTCAAGCATCGAACCATTCAAAAACAGATCAAAAAGCAAGAATACCACCCTAACATCGGCATGACAGGCCAACAACTGGTCTTAAAACTAATGGTACACATAATTACCGTCCTGCTTTTGTAACACTTAGATTCCAACTTAAAATTCAAGAGAAAGTAAACACTCAAGTACACTACTTCCCGAAAATTCAGTTCTAAAATGTTGACCCTTACTACAACCACCTTGTGAAGAAAACACTGCATCTCTTTTAATCCATATTTTCATTACCAAATCATATCCCACATGAATAGTTCCTATTCACTACAACTATCACTTACCACATTGTGATCGGATGGCCTAGGCTGGGTACAATTACGCATATTGCAAGTTGTCCTGAAAGAAAAATTAACGTTGCCACAACTCGGACATGTCCAATCATCTTCTCTACGACTACCTGCAAACGGACAAACAAATATGAAAGAACCCTCATCAAGTTCAGCGTAATAAGCCAACAATAGAACATCAGACACCAAATGTCTAAGCTCAGCCTATTCAAAACCCTAGCTTAGATTAAAAAATATATAGGAAGAAGTCGAATTGATACCGTCAGTTCTGGCACGCTTAGCCGCCGATGAATTCCTGTTATCGACCTGAAAAACACACCCAAAATTACAGTCCGAATATATAAAAGAACTCGAAAAGAAATTGTAACAGAGCAGTAATGGGTCAAATTGGAAGATGAAGTACCCGAGACATGTCGAGAATGTGAAGGTTAATAGAAGGAAAGGTACCCGGATCTCTTAGAAATTGCAAGTGTAGGAGGATTTTTCTGGCTCACCCAACTATCGACTACACAAAAACGCTAAAGAGGGGGAGAGGAGAAATTAAGAAACAAAAATCTCTCTCGTCACCAGAGATTTGCTAGGGCTCTTTATAGCCGCCACACGTTTAGCTAAAACGCAAAATCAATTTTTAACTTTGTGTTTTTATTTTTAAAATCCATTTATTAATTTACCTTTAAATTTTATTTAATCATTATTATTATTATTATTAAAATATAATTTTTAATTTTATTTAAGTATATAGATCAAAATTAAAAGTAAAACTAGACAGTCCTAAAAACCTATTGCCAGATTTTACTTTTGGGTGGACGAGGGTTTAGCGGAGTCACCACGCGTGGGTGGTTTCTCAGGTTAAAATTTTGCACTTTAAATTAGATTAATAACTTCGAAGGATGAATAATAACTTTTTTTATCATAAAAGTTTTTTAAGAAAATGACTATTTAGTTATAAAAATAAAAAATAATTTTTTAGTAGATATAATTTTTTTAGCAAATAAAATATAATTTTTTAAGAAATTCAAATTTAAAGTTTCTAAAAAAAGTACTTTTTAAGGTAAATTTTTCAAATAAACTGATGAGCATATTTTTTAATCATTTTTATCCCTATGTTTTATACATAATTCTCATAATATTCATAAATATATTTTCACGTTTATTTTGAAATTTATATACTACTATTTGACTTTTTAATATATTTTAAATTTTATTTTTAATATTAATTTTAATAATGCTATATTTCATATAAAAGATTTGGTTAGATATATTTTCATTTATATTTCATATGGTTTAAAATTATATAATAATTAATAAATTATGTTTTACATATT
>JANSVA010000003.1:8342607-8356207 GCA_025504915.1 Erythroxylum reticulatum
TTGTTTAATATTTTAAATAATATTTATATGTATAAATAATTTTTATTACAAAATAAAATATAGTTGAAATTAAAAATATTTTTATTTTTATATTACCAAACAGTCTATTATATAAAATTCTTTAAAATAAACTCTTTTTTAAATGATAACCAAACAGCCAATTAGTTTCTTTAAAAATTCTTCTAAAAAAAGCACTTTAAAAAAATTCTTTTTTAAATAATAATCAAACAGTCAATTAGTTTCTCAAAAAAATCTTCTAAAAATAGCTCTTCTGAATATATTAATCATTTGTTAATTTGATCATTTTATTTTATTTTAAAATGTTTAAATAATTTATTTTTAATATTTAATTTAAAAATATTTTAATATGTAATTAAATTTTGATAGTGTAACTTGCATAAAAATCTGAGATCATTCGGTTAAACAGCTTAAAATATAGTTTTCTATCAATTCATATAGTGCACTGAAAATTGGTAATTTATGTTTTAATGATGATTTATAATTTTAAATATCATATACTATGTTGTAATATTTTTCAAGGTACTTAAAAATGCTGTTCTTCTTATTATGTTACATTGTCGGGGCGTAATAATTTTATGTATAGTATACACAAAAATAAAAAACCATTTAATTTGCCTTAAATTTATTTGAATACTAAAAGTGTTAGACGTCAATTCGGTTAGCACTATGCACTATTTTTATCATTTTTATTAATAAATATTTTGTAGATTTGTTTTTTATATTCACTTAATTTTGTATTTCTTTAGATTTAAATCTTACCTTGAGAATGAAATTTTGTTGGTTTATGCATTACACAGATTGGTTGTAATTTTGCCACATAATTATTTAATAATATTCTTTTTTAATACATATTTAAATATATGAGATCAAGTTTATAAAATAAATATAATTATTTAACAATATTCTTTTTCTTATACATATTTAAATATATGAGATAAAGTTTATAAAATAAATATATTGTAAATAAATTTATGATAAAATCATAAAAACACTAGTACATATTATATTTGTCTTATGATTTTACTTCGTAAACTAAAATATGAAAATGCCTAAATAAATGCATAATTAATTTTTAAAAAACAAATTCACTAAATTAACCTCGCATAAGAAATTAATTTAGATCATCACTTGTATGTCTGTAAAGATTTCACTATAATGACTGTAAGTTATCATTGTTGGAAATTCACATATGAAGTAATTACACATCGAAAAGAGATATAAGGATGAAGTGAGTTATATATAAAGATATGACCCATATTTTATTGTCTTAAGGTTTTAAGTTGAGATATAATGTCCTAATTATCCATGGGTTCATTTTGATCCAATCTCATTTTTGCTCAAGCCCCTCAACCCTTTAATGGTATCAAAGCAATTGGCAAAGTTTGATGAATAAAAATTCATGGAGCTGGGTAAGATGAACAGGGGATTCATAAAAGTATCTTAAATGGCTTTGCATGAGCTTTAAGTTGATGGGGAGCTAGTCTAATATTAATGGATCTACATAATACCCTAGTTGGATATGAACTTACTTGGATCTAATATAATTTCTTGTAAAACTCCCTCAAAACCTTTTAATCATTTGACTTAAGATTATCAAATTTATCTCATACAAGAATTTTTATATTTTGATACTACTTATGACATATTATAGTCAATGATAGTTACCTGTTGAATATAATATAAATTATATGAAGATAGTTAAGTAATCAATATAGGACTCACCATCTTAAATGATTATGACGAATATAATACTTTTCTCAATTAATATTAATTTGAAAAAAAAAGGCCAAAGTGGAATGTCAAATTGTCAAATAATTTACAAATGTCATTAATTGAGTCAATTGCTAATGGTGGATAAATAATACGATTAGATTAAAATAAAGTCAATATTAATTTAATATTCTATTTCTAATTGAAAGATTATATGATGAAATGATCGAATTATTAATAAATTTATGCACAAAAAGGTTAGTTAAAATTACTTGGACATTCTTAAATATTTGGGTAGTCATGATGTGTTGTTAGACACTAATATTGATATATGAATATAAATTATTTAATTAGATAATTAAAGATAAATTCAAGGAGTTTAATTTATTTAATTATATATATGATTTAGGTTATAATTTACATTGTGAACTTCCTAAAAACTAAATGAGTCATACACAAAGAATAAGTTGAAATGAGAAAAGATATTTTTAATAAAGTTAGATTTAATTATAAAGTTTGAGAAACTTTACGATTATATATGAGATATTTAATAAATAAGGATCAATATGAGACATTAGATCTTATTATTAGATCTTATTTGGACATAACTTATAATTAGTTACAATTAAAATTAAATTTAAAATTAAAATTCAATTAAATTACTAAAATATTGAAAATATATTATAAATAGTCTTAAGTTTTAAGGAGCTAACACTCATTGTCTAATCATCTATGTAACAATTATATAGTTTTCTCAATAAGTTTTGTAGATACAATTAAAAACCGAACACTTATGTAATTATAGTGGTTGAAATGAACCAATTTCAAAAACAGTTCAAGAGATAGGATAGAAAAAAAGATCAAACTTTTGAATAAATAATATTTTTACTTTATTATAATTTACATAGTAATCGTTTTGTAAAGTGATCTTAAATTTCATAAAATTTATAAGAAAAATTTTATAATTATTCTTCTACGCACGAAATCAAATCCTACCCTGAATTTTCAACGTATTGTAATATTATATGCAATTTAATTTTGATAGTCAATGAATGTCACCATTCTCAAACTCATAAATCAACAAATTATAACTTAAGTAATAAAGATACATTCATGATAATGTGATTGTTAATTATCGAAAAATCATAAATTCATGAAAAACATATTAACGTAATTATTTTTATTAAAAATGTATGTTATAAAACGATATTAATTATATATGATTTTAAGATTACGAGGTCATGTTTAAAGATAATTTAAACAGTAAATTCATGTATGATAGGATTGTATTAATCCATATATTTAATTTAATATACATTAGACGTAGTGATATTAACTTGTTGCGTCAATGTCTTACAAGTGACTATTTCTTTTTAATTAGTGAGATTACATATAAAAAGTGAATTTAATGTTAACAGTAAAATTTTTCATCAAATTATTTATTTTTCAATAACTAAATATATTGAAAATGTCAACATGAATTGAATTACAAGCTATTTAAATTATATAGCTATATTTTTTTATACTTTAAATGTTTGTTAGCACAAACATAGTCAATTCAATATGTTATATCCATCATCATTATTTTCTTTGGAAATTTTTTAGGCAAAATTTTATTGAATAATAAAATTATTCATTTGTGATTTAAACTATCAGTTTGAGGCATATAAATAATCTCTTTGCAAAATGCAAAGTAAAGCTACTTAAGTAAATACAACCAACCCTTAATTCCAAATCATCTCCCTCAACTTGTCGACGAACTCCAATAATCAAACCTGAATTTATTCTTTTGAAAAGGAAAAAAAAAAGTCCAATAGATTGCAACTCTATAACTACAATAAGTAACTCCACGAACTACAAGATTATGATATTAAAACACCATAATTAGTGGCATCTATTTCATTTATTCTTAATAATCATTTTCTTGTTCTTATTAATAATGCTTAATAATAACATCCATTTTATTTATAAAGATAACGATGAGTCAACCTATAAATTAAGATTCAAATATTTTAATGAAGCGACTTATGGGTCAAATTCAGAATCAGATTAACCTAAAGTTTAACCATTTTAAAAAAATAGACATTATTTTATTTAAAAAGAAGGCATAAGCTCAAGCGGAAGATCCAAGTAAACAAAAAAGTGACTTTATAATTTTAACTTTTACAAAATTTAGAGGGCTGAACGTGGCATAATTTTTACATTTTAAAACGAGAGTTATTTGAATTAAATGTATTATTTAGTTTATAAAAAATAATAACATTAAAGAGGCATAATTTTAATAATCAATGTAACCGAAATTGCTCTAATTCTCTTTAAATTATTTAATAATATCATTTTTGTAGTTTTTATAATTAACATTATTTAAGATATCTTTTCACATCAATAAATAATTTAAAGTGTACATAATTAATTTAGACAATATTGTTTATATAATTACTTTAGACAATATTGTTTATAATAATTATAAGAATTACTGAAAATATAATTTTTCTTATCTTTTTCTGAAAGATATAGAGTTTACTAGTAATTTATGCCCACTCCTAAATAATAATCGCTGCCGCTAAGAAAGCTCACCTTTTAATAGTTGAAACAAAGCACGAAGGTAATAAAAGAAAGCAAAAGAAACAGTTGAGGTACATGGCCATCAGGACGCACGTGGGAAGTCATGTGGAGCCTTGTCAAGTGTCAATATGCCAAGTTCGCAGTTACGCGTGCGCATGTACACTCGGGTTTCATTACTTTCCTTGTGCCATTGTCCCCTTCTTCTAGTTTTAGAATCCCGTTTAAAAATTAAAAACCAATGTTCTACAAATCCCAACAATGCCAATTACCTTCAAAACTCCTATTTCTCTCTAGACAAACACTCGCTAAACTGTAATCCCACCAAAACTTTACATAACTTACCTGCTCTTCAATACTTGATTGTCACTTAATTTAACTGCTGGTATGCCAACCAACGACCGACCCAGATTTCGTTGTTGTCCTCGTTAAATGAATGTTAAAATGAGAGTGAATTCGCACACGTTTCGTTTGCTTCTCCAAGTTGTTTGATGTTGTCATTTTTGTTTGGATAACGGAGACGATTTAGGACTTTGTGTGTTGCTCTGGATTTGTTGGCAGACAAGGATTTATTTATTGATTGTTAATTTTTGCCTTTTCATTCTCGCCAGTGCTGAAGCATTGAACAGTTTCGTGTCGTTGGTTGAAAGGTGATCCAGATATGTTAAATGATCTGGTAGTTCCTTTTGTCCTTTTAATGTTTGAAATCTTTGAGGTTTTCAATGTATGATGATTGGATTTAATGTTTAGCCTCTTCTTAGAATGTTATTGATGTTTCTTCCGCAAGTAGATGGAAAATGGAGTTGCTTCTTCAACGGTTAATGTTTCTTCTAATGCACGTCTCTCTAATGCCCATTCAATCTATTGTGAAGGTTAGTTTGTTCTATTTGTTAGTCTTTAAATGTATTGAAGTGGGCATATTATATATTTCGTTTTTTGTTAGCAATAAGTTTCTGGGCTATAATGTGTGATGATCTTCTGTTATCTTCATTTTCATCTGCCCACTTAGAGTGTTTCTTATTTGGTTTGATCTTTTCGTTTTTGTTGTCTTTCAGGCTATAATGACGTGATTGGGAGATGGTGCACATGTCATCCTGATGTTGATGCTCAAGGCCTCGAAATTGACCCTCGTGTAACAAAAAATTCTTCTTGTTTTTTCTTTTTAGTTTCTCTGTTTTAGTTTCATTGTTTCTTTTGGTACCATATTCACTTTTTTTGATCTGATGTAGGGTGTTTTCAATGACTCTTTTTCTCCTTTATTCAATGGTTATGGCCATAGTCGAGAAATTGTACAAAGACCTTATGCACCTTTCTCAACATCACTGCCCTTTGTAAGTGATCATGATCAGTCATACAATGGCCAAGGATTCTCCAATCCGGATTCACACCATAACCAACATGTTATTCCTTCAAAAATTCACTTTGCTGCTTTGCGAGATGCAATTCCTCAAACTAGTTTGGCAGTCAACATTGACGCACAAGTAGATGGCAAAATGTTTTGGGCGAGACCAGGATACATACCAGGTTCTTTGTGCAGGGGACGCAACTTTTCTGCAAACTCTGGAGAGTTGGATTTGTTGCAGCAAGGATTTGAGGGATTTGAAAGTGGTGGATTGTGGTCGGATTGCCCAAAATCTATGAACAGTAAGAGTTCCTTTGTGCATTTGTCATCATCATCTGCAATTGGAAAACCAATTGATTCACTGGGTTTGTCTGGACTGGTTAGTTTCCTTTGCTAGAAAATCCTTTTACAGTTGATTGATTACTGAAAGTTAGCAACAACCTTTTATGTTTATAAGGCTCCATGAATTGCTTTTCAATTTAATTTATTACTAGTAAGTTAATGTGTTTGAAAGCCAACAATCTTTGTGCTTTCTGATTTTGCTGTCACTTGATCCTGTTAAAGATTCATAATCAATTCAAACGCATTTGACAGATGATTGTTTATAGGCCTTGCGTATTCTCAGGAAAATTCAGATTCTTCGATGCAAATGATGTTTAGGTTTGCAAGATCATGTAGGAAGTGGATTTTAGTGTCAGTTGAAAATATATGTTTTTCTATATTCTTGTGTATGTGTGCATATATGCGCCTGATATATGTTCATGAATGTCAAGACGCTCACACACACTTCTTGTGGATTTTCGTTCATGAACGGATTTGATACGTACAAGTATTGTTTTGTTTTCATTTCATATGCTGCAGATATTCACCGTAAATAATCAAGGGATCCTTGTCATGCAATTCAGAAACGTTTGATTACTTGTTACATTATTCACTTGGTTAAAAGAAGCCCAAAGCAGCAGACATGGATCAATGTGTTTCAATCATTTTGGAATTTACGTTTGATTATAATGAAGGTGATTATATATAATCAAACAATAATCCTTGCAGGCCTCTCAACAAAAGGATTCACTTTATGGTTTTGGATTACATTTAGACTCTCGATATAAGAGCTACACTCGAAATCCAATTGATGGAAGCCCTAGATATGAAGTGGAGTCCTCTTCAACTAGAGGAACTGACGGGCAGAACTGGCCCTCACTCGATGAAGCAAGGCAACAGCGTAGCTGCAATGGCTTTTCATGCAATTGCGCAAATTCGTTGGATACCATAGGAGAGTGGAATAGGGGACCTAGGGCACTGAAACCAAGAAGTCAGACAATGGCAAATAGGTCAGATGTCGATGATTGTGGAGCTGCAGTTTCTCATGTTACAACGTCTTATAATCAAGCAGAGTTTGTAACTGTGTACAAGGACGCGAAGTTCTTTGTAATAAAATCGTACAGCGAAGATAATGTTCATAAGAGCATAAAATATGGTGTTTGGGCTAGCACCCAGAACGGTAACAGGAAGTTAGATGCTGCTTACCGCGAAGCAAAGGAGAAGCACGATACATTCCCAGTCTTTCTTCTATTTTCGGTAATCCACTATATCTACTTGTCTTAATTTTGTATAACTGAAATGTCAAATCAGTTGATGTGAGTAGACTGTTGACTGCTACAAATATTCATAAACGGAGAGGATGAAATTCTTGGTAATACAGTAAATGAAGTGGCTACTTGTAGAGATGATTATTATAAGCATCATAAATGGAGAGGATTAACTCTTGGTAAGACAGTAAATGAAGTGGCTACTTGGTAGAGATCATTGGCATGAAATCCTCTGTTTTTATAAGCTTGTTTTAAATAGGCATAAAACGTCGTTTTGAGGTAGAAAAAAAGGTTAAAACAGACTTATGGGAACAGAGTATCTAAAGCCGAGATCATTATGTTTATTCGATGATTGAGAATGTGATCATCTTTCTTTTCCTTTCTTTCTTTTCCCCTGAGAGCTGAGTGCCGGACTTCTTCACAGGGTTAGTTTTCATGCTGTAGTCGGTGCATGGCCTCATGAATGCAGAAATTGCCTGGACTTACTTTGCAATTAAATCCTCAAGAGAGATAAAATGAGGAGAAGAACGAAACTAGTGTAAAGCCAATCGAAAAGGACAAAAAATGGCGTAAGCAATATTTTGAGGAAACTCCTGATTCTTAAAATATGATGGAAACTTATTGAGGAACTAGATTACTAAGTATGGTCCATGAAAGCAAAATGCCTACCGAGATACAGACTTCTGGTTCCCCAGTTTAGCACTTACCATATCACAGTGATTAGTTTCCCGCACAAAAACAAGAGATTGATGGGCTTGCTGACCAAGTAGTTCCGGTCGTTTAATACATTTTTAATGTTTTACTAAGCATGTTCTGAATACAATGATGTGGAAATCCTATTTATCACTTCGTTTGTCTCATTAAACCTTACCCAGGTGAATGCCAGTGCGCAGTTCTGCGGAGTAGCTGAGATGGTCGGACCTGTGGACTTTGACAAAAGTGTGGATTACTGGCAGCAAGATAAGTGGTCTGGACAGTTCCCTGTCAGGTGGCAGATCATTAAAGATGTACCCAACAGTCAATTTCGGCATATTGTTCTCGAAAATAATGACAAGAAGCCAGTTACTAACAGCAGAGACACTCAAGAGGTAAAAGTTCATTTCTACGCCATCATCTTTTTCCGGCACCATGAATTATGGGGACGAATAAGCAATAGCTTATTGCTGGGCTTTTTCTCTAAAAGAGTTCCTGATGTCCTGTGTTCAAATTTTGGTTCCTCTTTGCGGATTTAATGAGCTTCTTTAAATAGGTATTTCTACACTGAACTCAGATGATGAATATTTGCCTTAACGGCGTTTTTTGCTTGAGTTTGCTCTAATCGACAGTCACTTCCTCTAAATTTTTGACTCAATATCTCTTTGGATGGATACTAAGTATGCTAGTATGAAGAACTTTGTATCTTGCAGTCAGTGGTATTGAAACCTGTAATATTTGTGTTTTCTTCCTTTTACTTCACTAACTTAGATCACTCATTTGTGCATGCAGCATGTAATCCATGATACTCTAAATTTTACAGGTGGAACTAAATCAGGGTATTGAGATTTTGAACATTTTTAAAAACTATGAAAGCCATTCTTCAATCCTGGATGATTTTCTGTTCTACGAAGTAAGACAGAAAGCAATACAAGCAAAGAAGTCAAAACAGCAAAAAACCCTGCTGTCAAGTGCAGTTAAAGGACGAAATCCTGTTTCGCGGCCTACTGACTTCGTACAGAAATTGTCTAAGAGCTTTGCTGAAGCTGTTTCTTGTAATGAGAAAAAGATGGGCTTACACTTACATCAGAAGACTATTGGCGTTGATCCTGATATTCGAAGCTGACAATATCAGTGTGATAATAGAGAAACTATCTTCTAGGTGCTGACAGTGGGGTTCTTTACTTGTCAATAATTCATATTCTTCGGTTCCTTTTTCTTTTACGGGACTTTTTATATGTTTATATTGGATGGAGATGATTGGGATGCCTGTAATATCAATTATCTGATATCGGCTAAACTGATTATGGCCCCAAATTGTTCTGGAGCTGATAGCGAATGGATGGTTGTTCTCCAGTATTCTGAGGTTTCATAAGATAGGAATTCCAGTGCTACCTATGACCGGTAGGAAGCGGTTCTGGTACTTGGAAGATTATGAGTTGAACATTATTATAGATTACACAGAAAATAGGACGTTCGGGGAGGTATGATTCTAATGAAACTCGATCACGGTGCGCGCAAGATAAGCTTTGTGCATCTGTAGCAGTGAGTGGCTGTGTGATTGTTGTCCATTTAAGCAACTCAGTTAGATGAACAGATTTTTAGGATGAATTAGCATAAGCTCTCACATCTTTCCAGGCTTGGAAATGCGACCCAAAGTTTTATTTTTCAAGATGAACTCAGTTTTAGTTCAGGCCAGAGATGCTCACGGGCTGTGCACCCAGAAGTGTTTTCAGTTTCAATTTTCTAGCGAACAGTTTCAGGATTTGCATGTCAATGTGAAAGATTGAAGGTTATAGTCGTCACAACAAAGTAGACTCTATCGAGAAGTCATGGTAGTAGGGATTACAGGTAGATGCAAAATAAACATGTCCTTGAGAAATCAAAATGAACTGCAAACGTGACATCCCATTCGATAACTAGTAATCCGACATAGCAGGTACGGCAGGGAACGCATGGATAAGGATGGCCACAGCAATCACCAAAGGACCAGAAAAGAGATGTCTACGGTTGCTGCTACCGTAATCGCCACTTTTCTCTGGCGCTGCCGTTGTGGTTGTATTAGGAGCCGCTGTTGTCGAAGCATTCGTAAAAATCGCAGCATCAGGGGAGTTGGGAGACAAGCCTAGAAGTTCTGACAAGAAGCAAAACAACCATGTGTGAGATTCTTGTATTGAACTGTAACTGTACTAAAACGAATGGCCTTACATACATCAATCGTGCTCAAGTACTTCTAAAGTTCAGTTTCCAACTTGATACACTCCGAGTGGATGATGTATAAGTAACGATTCTACTCTCTTGCAAATATTGACCTTGACTTAACATTCAATGAGGTTTTCAGCTTAAGTTAGCTTGTGTAAGGAAACTTGCTTCCAAGACATCTCCTAACCTGGCTTATAAATCATCATCAGTAGTAGTACTCCTATTCAAAATGATAGAACAAAAAACGTTATCTATTTTCTTAATTCTTTTGGGTAAACCAGTAAGAAAAACAAGATTGGCGCATTCCACAGCACCATAGGTAGATCGATGATACCCAGTTGTAGTGAAGAACCTTATATGATGCAGAAAGGAGATCAAGAACTCAACATCATGCATCAATCTACCCTCAACAAACAACCACGTAAACTAATAGATATAACAGTCATGAACTCACTAGGGCAGTAGCTGACAGTAGCATTTTGAAGTTGGCAAGCAGAAGGTAGCTGAAGAAGTCTAGCCTCCTGAATACCCAAACTTCTCAACTGAGAGTTTCCAGATCCACTATGAGTCTGCTGCATAATATAACACAAGCACTTGGCATCGCTTCCTTTCACTTCTTGCACAGCACTGCAACAATCCTTTGTTGGCGTATCGGCTTTCCCTGTGGCATAGTTCATGCACTTCATCACCTTCTGGAAATCATCCTGACACTCCTGGCTTAAGTTCTCCCCACTAACCACTACAAAACCCGAATTACTCCACACAAACCACAAGACCAAGAGACAACCCCAGACCCGCCCTCCGATCATCTTCAGTGCAAGGTTACGAATTGGAAGCTTTACTATATAATATAACAAACAATGGTTGATAGATATATGAGAAAACAAGGAAAAAGGTGGAAAAAGGCCAGATTATGCAATCTTGACCGTCCAAGATGGCAGCAACCGCCCACGATATTTGAGATCAACAGTATAGATCCGAGTTGCAGATGCCAAGTCAAACAGGCAGTGAGACCATTAATGAGGGTGTTTATTGAGCAGCTGGCCCGGAGTAAAGTCCTATAGTGACCCAGCTGTCCAGTCTACAGCCAACAGTATCTTCGCCTTTAATAAGGTTCAGCCTTAGACTAACCACGTGTCACAGAACTATCCACGTAGCAGTGATGCTATGTCTTAATGCCGAATTCTAATGCATGGCCTTGATTGTTCCGCCTCCATTCTGGATCGTCCGATTCTCACTTAGTATTGTGATATCCGTTCAACTGGTTTCTTCCTAGTAATGGAGTAGTAAATGATAACCTATCTTTTGTGATTTTAATGAAAAACGCTTTTCGATAAACCTACCCAAAGACAAACGCGTTATCATACCTTACAAAAAGAGATATTATAGAAGTTACCAAAATATCATAATATGGGTTACTCTTACTCGCGTGTATAATAACTTTAAATGTGTTTGATTGGAAGTAGAAATAGGTTCATTTCAAAATTGTATTTAATTTTAAATAATTAATTAAAATATATTATCTATATTTAATAATTCATTTACTGACACTTAAAAATAGTAATTACTATTCTCTAAACTTTGTTAATATTAATTCAAAAAGCAGAGATTTTCTATTTAATTTCACTTTTGTATTTCCTGTTCGTGTGTTTTTCAAATAAAAACAAAATTTTCGGATCTTGAGGTCGGTGACTTTCACAATATGGCAGGCACGATAGAGGTCATACAATAAGATTTGAACGAAGAAAAGTCTAAATTATGTACGGTTATGTTTGGTTACACGAAAGGGTTTTAATAAAATTGAACGATTTATAATAAAATATAATATAAATATATATAATATTAAAAAGTTATTATTTAAAAATGATAGAAGAGTTCGTAATATAATATAGCGGAGTGTTATTTAGAAGAAGAGTCTATAATATAATTTAGTAAAAGTTATTTATCATTTTGCATTCCATTTTAAACCCTTTAATTTTATTATTTCTAAAAGAATAAAATGTAATTAAAAACTTTTATATTTTATTTCATTATAAATCTTCCTTTTAAATGAATAATATTATATTTTATTTTATCCTATTACTAAATTTCTAACCAAACATAGCCTAGAATGGTTTCTTTCGGTTGAACGAAAGAGAGTTCATAAATATCCAGGAGAAAAGGTCGGTGGAGACATTTTGAATTATTTTCAAGCTCCCTGGGGGAAGATGGAGATGGCAATAGAGAAGGGAGAATGATGAAGTAAGATAAGATAAAAAATGGGCATAACTACTCCATTTTTTAGGCTTCCCCCAATTTGCAGTTGTTCAAATATTTTTGGTTTAAACAAGGATATCATTTTGTACTGGCTGGTACATATTATACTCGATAAAAATCAATACAAAACAAAGTGTTGGTTGTACTAAATTTAAATATTAGTAAGTATCGGTCAATTTCGAATGATACTAGTACTGAAAATTTTAAAAAATAAGAAAACTTTTTAACAAAATTTTCAAAAAAATTTAAACTCTTCCACGCTCCCTTTCTCCCGTCTATCATTTCTTTCTCTTTTTTGAAGTTTTTAATTAATTATTTTATTTACTCTAATTTTATAATTATTGTGAACTTTTAATTTTTGTTTTTAAAATAAATTAAATATTTTAATAATTATTATTATTATAAATTAAATAAAACTTAAAATAAATTCTTTGTATTTAAATATTTTATACAATATTTATTAATAAAGTATTAATAAAAATATTTTATTTTAAAAATAAATAATTTAAAAATTGTTATTTATAAACTAATATTCATTTTATCTAATTAATTATTAAATCAAAATTTATATATTTTAAAAATATATTTTAAATTTAATTATATTTATTAATAATTATTAATCTAATTTATAAAATAAATTAAAATTGTTATTATTATTATTTCTAGAGACAGGGTTAAAAATATACAGTACAATTGTATAAAATGGTAATGAACTATTTTGTAATTTACAAAAATTCAGGAACTATTTCATCAATTCAAAAAATTATCCGAAACAGTGATCGATATTAGTATAGTACTATACCATAACCCAATTCAGTATCAAATTCGGTACAGTATTCGTAACATTGAATTTAAGGCTTATAAAAGGATATAAAAAAGACTAAGGGTGTGCTTGTATGGTGGATATGAAAAAAAAGAAATAGATATAGAATGAAAAATTAAGTTTGATAAGGAACTATGATTATAGAGTCATTATTTTGATTACCTATTTTTGAGTAATACCCATTCATCTCCTAATCTAGAGGAATGGGTATCATTGTTATGTAAGGGTGTACTTGTTATAATTAATTAAAATATTGTAATTAATTAATTAAAAGAATAAATTACAATATAATTAAATAAATTATTATTATTATTTATTTAATTAAAATATAATTAATTAGCTACAATATGATTAATTAAAATTAATTACAATATTTTAAATAATCAACATAATGTAATTAGT
>JANSVA010000003.1:8356307-8371945 GCA_025504915.1 Erythroxylum reticulatum
ATACTACATACTGTACACACTTGAACTTTTAGCTAATACATGAGCATACCCTCGAATTGTACAACTCATATCTTTCAACTAAGATATCCAAAAATTACAAAATTTATACCAACTTAAAGATAAGAGAATAATATACAACTTTGGTGAAGACACCTCAGTCTAATTTGGCCTATATCAATACAGTTTATTCAATAACCACAGAACATGATTTCTGTCGCTGGTAATGCTACAGCCTAAGCTAAGATGAAGTTTTATGCCAAATTTGAAAGTCCTAGAGATAGAAATAAAATTTGACTTCTTCAAGAAAGTTGTAGAATTATGTCTCTAGTTTAATCTGAATGAATAATAAATCCATTTAAAAATCTACAAATTAAAGTATAATTAAAATACCAAAGCATGTTCTTAAAGATACTCCAATTCATAACATTCCCGCACATACCCTCACTTTGAGGCATCAATATTTTTTCTAATCAATTTATATGACTCTGAATTTTTATGGGAAGAAAAATAAAAATGTCTTAGGAGTCCACTGGTTCAATTTTCAAGTCATTTGAAGGTCGGATGGCAAAATTATAGCAAAAAGAGTCAGAACTGTTCAGTATTAGAAAGTTTGATTTTTTTTTCCACTACCACCCTCTATTGTAGAATCACGTTTTTCACACGTACTTCTCCACATTTTTACAGAAACACTCATCCATATTCTTCCTTTCTTCTACTTAATTCCTCATCATAAACTTATACCCTTACATTTATCCCTCTTATTCACTTCCATGTCAACTTAACTTAGTCCCAAAACAACTCAAATTCAAGTTTATAATCAAAACATCAAAACCAATCATACACTATTTTACCATCTTCAACTCTTTCTCTACCATCTTCAACTCTCTCTCTACTGTAAATCTTCAAATTCTCAGATTTTCCTCCAATGTATATTCTTTCATTTTTATCTACGCTTTCATTACATTTAACTTCTAATTTAGTTCAAAAAATCAGCCACCATAGATCAAAGTTTGAAAATTACTCCTTACACCAAAAACAGAGCATATTCGGTAAACTCAAATTTTTAGCACACTCATTTTTTTTTATAAAAACTTCATTTTCATATAAGCTTTGCATTACGCATTACATACTGCTCCCCATAACACTGCTTCACTTAAGCTTGTCCCCTAATTCAGAACTCATTCCAAACTCATTATTGTTTACACAACACAAATTCATACATGAACAATAAAACAACCCTATATTCATGCATGTACAACATGTACAGTAAAATACAGGGTTTAAGATCATCATTTTCCCAGAATTTTACACTCTTACTAAACACAATTTCAATGATTCTTCTAGCTCCAACTCACCTCAACAATATCTTACAACATATGGTTCCTTAAACATGCAAAAACAACATATTCATGATTTGTAAATCTTCAGTTAATTAATTCATCACCGAAACTTCAATCCTTAAACCCATGCATAAATGTATATATTTACATTGTAGAAATATCATAAGAACAACTTGCTTGGTTCCACAAAATCTCCAGCAGGTGAGAGTGAATCAATAGCACAAAAATTTAACACTTGATGTTTCGGTGGATGGACTAGAGAAGAGTTTTGGTAAAGAAGTTATTTCCGGTGAAGAACAAAAACATAAAAACATATTATCAAGCTTCAACAATTTCTCTCCAGCAACACACTTAAGCACATGTGTTTCTTGCATATGGGCCATGTGTCAACATGCAAGGATGCCACATTTCACAATACAATTTAGCCATTTGTCACATATATAATTGGTCCAAAATGCCCCAAAATTTTAAAAAATTTCTAAAATTCAAAAAAAATTATGAAATAATAATTTAACTCTCTAAATAAATTTTCAGCTAAAAAATAATTCACAATTCACCTTTTAATAACACAATTGTACCTGAAAAATGTCAATGAATGCATGTACAATCATATGAATGTGCAAAAATGTGCATGACACATTTAACTTATGCATGATGTGTATCTTCCTAATTTCTCAATAATTTCTCATAATTTACCATTCTAGTCTTAACATGGGTATCGGGATGTTATAGAGAAAGAAGTCAGGAATTTGTTGGCCTGATATTAGAAGAAGTAGAAAAAAACAGAAAGGAGCAAAAAAGATATAAAAGATTGAGAGAGGGAGAGAGAAGACAAAGGAGTTGTTGGAAATAACTTTTTCGTACCCCTTTCTTGTATTCATTCTTATATTTATAATAAGTTTGTAACAACCTTAACAAAGTCCCTATTTTTGCCGCAATAACATATTCACTCAATCATTACACCTTTCACACCTTTTAGGAAATAATATAATCATTGTAATTTAACGACATTTTTTTGATCCTAGTACTTCTGCTTTGTGAAATTGACTGGGACTGATCTGGGTTGCTAGCAATTGAATTCTGGCCTGTAACATTGCTCACCCTTCAAAAGACACCTTGTCCTCAAGGTTAAAGTTAGGAAAATCCTGCTGGAATTCATGTAGAGTTTTCCAGGTAGTATCAGAGGGTGGTTGGTTCTCCTATTGGATCAAAATTTGAGGGCAAAGCTGGCCTTGTTGTATAATCTTGCGATACCTAAGCACAACAACAAGTTTAAGAACATGTTGAGAATTAACAAATTGTAGTGGTAAAGGAATAAGTTGTCATGATGGATCACTAACACATTTCTTCAAATTAGATACATGAAACACATCATGTATTTGAGCTGAAGAGGGCAGAGCTAGCCAATATGCAACTTGACCAATTCGCTCAGTGATGTGGAATGGACCAAAGAATTGCTTGCAGAGCTTTTTGAATTGTCGATAAGCCATAGAGGATTGGTGATAAGGTTGCAATTTCATAAATACCCAGTCATTCACCAAAAAGGAATATCATTTCTATTACAATTGAATTGATTTTTCATGCGAATTTGAGTACACTATAGGTTGGCTCGGAGAATGTTTAACAAATCAGCTCATGACTTCAACAAGTCATCAACAACAGCAACCGTAGTAAAGAAGCCCATATAGTCCAAAAGTGTTCGTAAGGGAATGCCTAAATACAACCTCAAATGGACTCATTTTAATGGAAGAATGCCATGAAGTGTTGTAATGCCACTCAGCCCATGGAAAAAACTGAAACCATTGCTTGGGATGGTCCGAAGAGAAGTAACACAAATAATATTCCAAGCAGTGATTGAGTACCTCGGTTTGTCAGTCGATTTGTGGGTGATAAGCGTTGCTGGTTGCAAGAGCAATTCCCTACAATTTGAATAATTCTCTCCAAAAAGAGCTCATGAAGATGGGGTCCTTACCTGAGACAATGTTGGCTGGGAAACCATGGAGGCGCGCAATATCTCGAATGAAGATCACAATAACTTGTGGAGCTGAAAAATGTGCTCATAAGGCAGAGAAATGGGCATGCTTACAGAGTCTACCCACTGTTACCAAAAATGTGGTTTTGCCAGCAGAGAGGGGCAGGTAAGTTATAAAATCCATGGATAACGAATCCCATATCTTTCCGGGAATGGGGAGTGACTGGAGTAGGCATTGTAGCGCTTTGTTGAATGGTTTAACCGTCTGGCAAACTTGACATTTTGCCACATGTTTTTGAATACTTTACCTCATCTTTGGCCAATAAAAAAAGCTAGCAAGAGCAAGTGTTCGTTACATTCCGACGTGTCCTCCGATAGGTGATTTGTGGAATTCATGCAAGATTAAGGGTTGAAATGCAGATTTTAGAGGTATGAGAAGTATACCGTTGTACCAAACTAGTCCATCCTTCACGATGTGGTGCGAAAAAACAATAGGGGAATCTTGAATAGAAGTAATGATTTGGGTAGAAGCTTTATGAGTCTTGTAAAATCTCGTAAAGCTTCCCAAATAGCAATCACTGGCTTAGAAAATATCTGGAGGGCAAGGAAAGTGTTGTGGGAAACTCTAAATAATGCATCAGCTGGTTTATTCTCATCTCCAGGTTTATATGCAATATCAAAATCATACCCAAGAAGTTTGGTGAGCCATTTTTGTTGTTTTGGTGTTTGAATAACCTAATTATGGAGAGCACGTAGACTTTGGTGATCGGTTTGGACTATGAAACACCTTCCAAGAAGGCACTATCACCATTGTCGAATGGATTTAGTTATTGCAATCATTTCTCGACAATAGGTGGAAGAATTTTGAAGTCGTGGTGGTAATTCCTCATTGAAAAATGCTATCGGACATCCATTTTGTGATAAAATTGCTCCAATCTCTTAACCAGAAGCATTCATTTACAACATAAAAGGCTCATCGAAATTCGGAAGGGCAATATTGGTGTGTTAGACAGGGCCCTCTTTAAAATTTCAAATGATGCGGTGGCTTCCATATTCCATACAAAAACATTTTTGCATAAGAGTTATGTTAAAGAAGCAGCAATCGTGGAATACCTTGCTACGAACCTTCTATAGTACCTTGTAACTGAAATCTTGTGGCCAAGATAACCTAATTCGATACAATCAAATTCACATTTAGAGAGCTTTGCAAATAAAGAGTTGTTCTATAAATTAGTGAATATCGACTCTAAATGTTGCAAATACTTCTTTTAATTGGGGCTATACACCAAGATGTCGTCAAAGAATACAAGGACATGTCGTTGCAGATTCTCCCAAAAAATTGAGTTCATTAATGCTTAGAACGTGGAGGGATCGTTGGAGAGTCTAAACAACATGACAATGAACTCGTCATGACCTTCGTGTGTTCGAAATGTTGTCTTCTCAATGTTAGGTGGGTGAATTCGAACTTGGTGATAACCTACACGAAGGTCAAGTTTAGAGAATACAGAAGCTCTATGGAGTTCATATAAAAGCTCATCCACCATCAGAATCGGAAACCAATCCTTGACTGTTACCGTGTTTAAAGCATGATAATCGATGTAGAAGCACTATAAGGCATCCTTCTTTTTGACCAAGAGTAATGGGGAAGAGAAGGGGCTTATACTAGGAAGGATTATACCATCCTTTAACATTCTCCAACTAGTTTTTTGTACTCAGATTTTTAAAAATGGTGGTAGCAGTATGGTCTTACGTTGACTGGTGGGGTATTAGGCAAGAGAGGAATGCGATGATCCAAGAATCTGTGAGGCGATAACCCAGTGGGAGTAGAGAAAATTTTCTAGAATTTGGTAAATGGGTGTTGAGGGCATTGAGAAAAGGTGAAGGAGCGTAGCTCCGGCCACCGGTTTAGGACAGGAGTGAATTGATTCGATGGAGAGATAATAAAATTGGGTCATTGCTTGAGTGTTGTTGAAGTGTTTAAGTGGCTGTAGAGATATGTGGGTTAGGTCTGGTTGCAGTAATGCACTTAGCTAGATCTTAGAACCTGAATGTTCAAACTCCATCCATAAAGAGTTGTAATGGGCCCCAATTCAGAGAGTCACTGAACCCATAAAACAAGGTCTGTTCCATAAATGGGTAGGAGCAGTAAATCGACGGTAAACACCGCTTGTCCCAGATGAATTGGTGTTTGTCTACAAGTACCAGTACACTCTAGAGATTCTCCATCGCCTACGATCACTTTGCGTTGAGGTGAGGCTTGGATAAGTAGTCCCAAATGAGTGCTAATCGAGTTTAGATGAAGTTATTTGTTGATCCCCCCATCAATTAAAAAAAACGATTGGGCGACCAGCGATAGAACTCGTTAATTTCAGGGTGGAGGGAACTAGTTGTTTCATGAATGCTTGGAAAAAAATATGAGGTGGTTTGTCAAGGCCACCAATAGAGTTCTCCATATTAACATCACTGTTTGCTTCACTTACATCCCGTTTTGCTGTGATTGAGTCCTTTTTAGCAGTGAGATAGAAAAATTGAGGTGGCTTGCACCGATGTCCAGGGATGAATTTCTCATCGCAATTAAAGCATAGACCTTTTTCTCATTTAGTTGCCATTTCAGCCGGAGTGAGTCTCTTGATGGCTAAGGTAATGTGTTTGAGTTTCTGGGTTCTTTGGTTGGGTGTCATGTTTGGGCTTTGAGGTAGTGAGGAAGTATAGGAGAATGGGGTAAGAAGGGGTTGTGTTTTAGTACGGGTGGTTCGAGGCAGAGAAGCCTTTGTTGTATTGCACTTGTTCTCCATAAGCTTAGCCATGCCCATGGCTTCATTGAGAGTTTGTGGTTTCAGGAGGCAGAGCTCTCGTTGGATGTCATCTCTAAGACCTGAAATAAAGTAGTTGAGCAAGTTGGAATGACTTAATCCTGTTCTTTGAGTCGACATGACATTTATTTTTATCAAATTTAGCAAGGTAATATGTCGTGTTGGTGTTTTGCTTCAGCTTGTAAAGTTGTGTCTCATGGTTTATAAATTTCGATGGCCTAAATCTGAGATCAAGTTGCTGAGTGAATGCCTCCCAATATGTCAACTGAGAAGTGGAATGCATCGATTGATGCCATTGCAAAGCTGTGCCCGTCATATAAAACGTAACAATGGTGAATTTCTGTTCAGAGGGGGTGTTGTGATATGCAAAGAAGCATTCAATCTGGAATAACCAGCTTTGAACATTGTCACCATTGAATATAGGAATTTCAAGTTTAGGTAATCTGGGTATGTAGGTGTGGGTTGGATTGGAGGGTAATGCAGTTACATGTATAGAAGGAGATTGGGCTGCGATGTGAGAAGAAAATGAAGTGGTAGGGTACTGAATCAGTGGAAGTGTGTTTGGGAGGGGAAGTAAGGGTGGTTATGAGCTAGGTGTGCCCCTGTTAGAAAGCTTGCACAATATGTCATGGATGACGATGGTTTCGGTAGATATGGAAGTGTTGAGCTTGTTAAGAGACTCATTGTGTTGTTGCTGCAGTTTCTCCAAAGTAGAAGTGTGTTTAGTAATCATAATCAATTGTTGATAGTATTGGTCGATGAGCTTGGAGATTTGGTCCTCAACAACCTTAGAGCATGCGACCATTCCTTCAGTAGTCATAACTCTCTCAATGAAAGCACTAAATGAGGCTAGTAATTTCTAGATGGGAGAAAGAAGTTAGGACTTTGTTGGCTTGACGTTAGAAGATGAAGAAAAAAGCAGAAAAGGAGGAAAAAAGATATAAAAGATTGAGAGAGAGAGAGAGGATAAAGGAGTTGTTGGAAATAACTTTTTCATACCCCTTTCTTGTATTCATTCTCATATTTATAATAAGTCTATAACAACCATAACAAAGTTCCTATTTTTGCTGCAACAACATATTTACTCAATCATTACACCTTTCACACCTTTTAGGAGACAAGATAATCATTGTAATTTAACAACATTTTTTTGATCCTAGTACTTTTGCTTTGTGAAATCAAGTGGGTCTAATCTAGGTTGCTAGCAATTGAATTATGGCCTATAACAACTTCTCAATAGAATCTTTAGATAAAGGAAAGATGTTAGAAGCGACGCCCTTGCCGCTATCGTCGACATTGATGAGATGGCCCTCTGATGGTTATTTCTTCTCCATGAATGAGGACAATGTTGAGATCTAAGAAACATCGTTGCCTATTTTCACTATTGGTAACTTAGTTCATTAGTGTCTGCCTGTATACACACATCTATAGATATAAAGAGAGAGAAGAGAAGAGAATAGTGGAGAGAAATCGAAGATCGGGGGAAGTTCGAGTTGTGGGAAAGCCATTAAATCTAGAGCTACTTTAGTTGTTGGGATTGAGATTACAACTAGGGATATGGTGATGGTGGCTAAGTCGGCGGTGGTGGTGGTCGGAGCAGGAGAGAAGAAAAAAAGGGACAATGTTAATTAATTTAAGTGTAATTAAAGTTATTTAGAGTTAGTTTTTAATTAGAGATTGTTATCTCAACGAGGGATTATTATGATTCTTTAGGATTTGTTAAAATTAATTAAAAATGTTTAGTGGATTTTTTCCTGATTGAGGTTGTTATTCTTGTTGTAACATTATCAAATATTAAGCATGTTATTTACTATTATGAAAATCACATTTATTTTTCAAAGTTTTTTTGGGTGAACGAAGGAAAGAAAATAAACTGAAACTAAAGGAAATTAACTTAGCTTACAGCTTCGAGGGAATTTAACCCCTCATGCATCAGCTTAAAATGCCAAGACTAAGGATGCTATTGTCGTTCTCAAAACTTCATAATCTGCCTCCGCATCACAACCCATCTTAGATAGCGCATCTGCACAAAAATTGTCTTCATGTAATGTATGGTGGAAATTGCATTCCCAGTCTTGACCACTTAGCACTCTGAGGTCTGCAATCAAGGCTTTTAAAAAGTGGAAAGAGATATTTGCAGAATTGATAAACCCTAAATCTACCTTTGCATCAGTTTTGAAATGAGCTTGGGAAAGCCCTCATCCCAAGCTAGAACTAAACCCATTCGTAAAGCATGTAGTTTCGCTGCTATATTGGAACAAATTCTGAAATGTGTTGTGAAGCCCACTAACCATCTACCAAAAACATCACGTACTAGTCCACCGGCACCTACAATACCTAGATTACCATGTGATGCCCCATTCGTATTAAGCTTGACCTTATCAACTGCAGAGGGCAACCAACGAATCTAATTGCTATGCAGTGAGACCTTGGATGTATGGGCCCTTGTATGAAAATCTCATGACTAGTCAAGATAATATTTTAAACAATATTAGCCCCTACATCATTAGGCTCATCAGTTTGAAAGACCACTCTACAATGACTAGTCCATATTCTCCAAGCTATAGTTGCCAACAAAACACCTCCTGTGTCTCTTATGTCTTCACATCTAAGATATTTTTCAAAGTATTAAGTTTATTAATTTAATACAAATTCTTTATGATAATTAACAACACATTATTTCAAATAAAATATGGATAAAGATTTGAACATTAAATATAAAAATAGATAATTATATTCATAAAAAATAATTATATATCACATATTGGCCCAATTATAATGATTAGCACATCTTTTTTTCACGAAGAAGATGTTGATGGCCCTCTAATCCATTCTGAATGAAAAGTATTTGTTAGCCACATTAATGGTCATTTCATTTGGGACAAAGATCTATTTATATATGATTCTGATTGTGATTGTTAGGTAAGGACGAGGTTTATATCTCTCGACGGCAAGAAGAACCTAGTCAAAGTTCAAAATCTTCATATAAACCAGCAAATAGAACTTGAAAATCTTCCATAATGGATGTGGACAATTGAATTGGTCATGACTTTTTCAAGTAATACTGTAAAAGTTGATCTTTGATATCTTCATATCTAGAAAGAACATCTTGTAATTCAAAGATGTTGTGATCTTTAGTGTTTTTCATATTTCAACCTTCATGATCCGACGCTATCCATAAGGCTAAAAGTATAAATCCAAATTGTTAGAGCAGATGAAGATCCTACAACATCAACTCTAATCTAGACTAAAAGAACGTTGGACTTGAATGTACAAAATTTAAAGGACACAATCAATTTTTATTTTAAATTTTTTTTATTATTTTAAAATTTTTTAATTATTTTAATTCACAAAAATATCAGTGGATATTAAAAATTTTAAAATTTATTTTTGTTAGACATAACTTGTAATTTTAAGAACAATATTATATAATTTATCGTGCTTTAAATTACTTTAAAATATATTATTAAGTAAATAATTGTTAATTAATCAAATTTATGTGGTTATTTAATTCAAATTAGTAATTCATATTATTAATAAAATATTTTATAATTTCTTAAATGAATAAACATAAAAAATATTTTGTATCTTTAATCAATTTTAAATACGTCAATTATGTCAATAATCCACGTTTCCTTCAGCTATAGTGGGTTATGGCCCAAACGTTTGTACCAGAGGTGTAGGGCTCCGAAGCCCTGGTCTGCATTGAGATGAATACCATCGTCGTGTTACGATGTCACCGACACTTCTGAGTTCTCAGCCGAGAGAAGGTCCCCAGTTTATGACCTGAAGACGGACATAAGGTCACATTCACTATTTTTTGGTGCGTGCTGGGTTCCATCTTCCACGATAGGATTCACGAAAAATTGAAAAAGGGTTTTTAAGTGATTCTCTATTGAAAAGTCATCCCTTTCTACTTCAACGTAATATTAAAGTGATAGATGTTTACAAGTTATAATCAAGAAGGGGACCTTTTCGCGGAAGAGAATAGATATAGGCAGTAAGTAATGTAGATGGTTACACCTTAACCAAAACAATAATAATACCACCTAACCTATACCTACTGCAATTAAATTATAATTGACCTGATTTTAATAAATTATTTAAGACATAAGCAATTCAAGTATTTAATCCTCAAATCAAATTCTATAATTTCTTTAATTACGGGTATAATTTGCACACAAAAGAGTGTTCCACGTTGGTTACTGAACATGGTAATTTCCCTGCATTCACTTAGACGCCTTCCATCCCTATCTTATTCGTATTGGGGTCATATTATTGTAAGCTAATTTCAGATAAATTATGTTTGGATAGAGTTTTGGAACTCAAGTTGCCAAATTAATTATACCTTGATTCATTAAAATATGTCTCACCAGGATTTTAAATTGATTCTAATACCATGAAGGCAACACTTCGCCAGACCGTCAAATACTTGTATAATTAATACCTTCCGTACTCAAGCGTGCTCGGAAAGTTATAAGTACTTCTATTCATGTTTTTCGTCAGGTAGAGAACTAAGATCGGAATTTAGCATCAGAACTTTCTACGTTATCAACTTTAGATTATTGAATATTGGGGTTTAATTCAATTAACCCACCTTGAAATTTGTTAAGGAGAATGTCACTGTCCAAATAAAATCCTAAACAAATTTGCGCCCATTATACCCTTTATTCATGTTGCTACTTTTACACCTATCTCATGCATGATGATGCGACCTTAGGAAAAAGAATTTTCTCCCACGAAGAGATCAAAAAATAATATTAATAATGTTATTTCCAGCCCTTATATACGTGCTACAGGAATTACTTTTTATGGTACTCTTATTTCAAATCTCATTGATGAAGTAATCAATTGACAAACTAATAATTTGTTTCTCAAAATAAAGTTCTTCGCGGAATTGATACTAGGCTCCATAGTCCAAAATATTAAATATTAATGTATCTTCTTATATCAACATTAAGTTGAACCATTTGATCAATGGAAGTGCTATCCTTACAATTGCTCTTGATTTTAATATCAGACTAGATAATCCTACCTTGTCTGAAAGGCTAGAAGTGCAAGTTCAAATTATTGGAGCAGAGCAAGATCCTACAACAATTATGTCCACCTTACACCATCAAATGATCTATCATCTGTAAAATCATGTTATAAATCTCAACTTTCCCAACTCAACTTCTGATGCTTTGCATATGATAGTAGATCGAGCCCATAATCAGACCCTATTTAAAAGGCAAGTATAGAATATACTTATCTTTCTATATGACTTAAACTATATTATTCAAGAATCAAGTTTTCATGAGAGAGAGAAACTTACAAGAAAGCCATAAGATAGAAAATAAACTTTATATTATTGATGGAACTATGTGGGAATAAAACGTGCTTATAAGGAAAGAGAAGCCTTACTTTTATAAGTCAAGCAAAGAAGAACAAGACAAACAACTTTTAAATAAACCTATATAATACAATAATGTAAACTAAGATACAAAAGTGCATGGTAAAAGGAAAAGTTATTATGAAACACTAGGTCCTAATAATATTTCTAAAAGATAATATAGAACCTCTCAATAAGGTGGTGCAGATAAGGACAAGGATCTACTATCATCATCAGATACAGATAAGTTATCATCCAAATTTTCCATTTCTTTAATGAAATGGACTATTTCAACATTTGTCCAAACTGTGCGCCACATATCTCGAGTGTTTTGAAAATTGTTTGGAATGAATTTAGGCTCTTCTTTGGACTTATGAGCAATGAAACTTTCTCCATCATAAGTCTTCTTAGGTTTTATATCCAATGGACATGGTAGCTATCATGCCATGACGCGAAAACCTATGTGAGCAAATTGGTCACTAAAAGACCAATATCCAACGGTTGGTTAAATGGAATTTGGTAAAGCAAAGTCTCCAGGGTATGGGCCTAGAGATGTACCTGTAGTAGGCTTATTGTATTTCAGATGATGACTGAGGTGATCAAGAAAGTGGTAAAGATCACACATTATGTCCGGATGGTTTTTAAGCCAGTCAATGGATGTCTTCCAAACTTAAAAATGATTAATAGTATAAATATAACTATTTTTAGTCATGCTATAAGGATAATGAACGATAATGAAAGACTGAGCTTTTTGTTCGTTCAGGGGAATACTCTGTAACTAGTATTTGTTGAGTGTTTGCCCTAACTGGATATGTCACCTTGCTAATGGTTGGAATCATTTCAAGAATGTCCACAATAGAGAGTGGACCTCCAATCCACTATGTAAAATCTGATGGCCAGCATGTGTATATTAGCCATCATTGAGGACATTTTATAGAGGTTGTCAATCTATCCATGTGTGAGCTAGATTGTGAGAGATATCCTACTCTATACTATAATGAAACAGATAGCGAGGATAAAGCCTATGATCGAAAAAGCTAGCAAAACTCTGACGGAAAGGAAGGTAACAATAATATAGAGAAATTCATCGTTTTCATCCTTTACAACGATTTCATCCTAAACATGATGATCATGACCTAGATACAAGACCATGGGTTGGGCTTGAAAACCCACGACCCAGACCTTAGGATTTTTATGAACTTCTCAAAGTTATCAGAAAGGAACATTTGTTCCTTCCATATACAATCCAAAACAAAACTGCACCTGTTATCCTTTCTATTCCCTTTGCTCCTCCAGCACCTATTCTATGCATGATGATGCGACCTTATGAGGAAGAATTTCCTCCTCTAGAGAGACGAACAGACGACACTAATAGGGTTATTTCTAACCCTTACATTCAAGCTACGAGAGTTACTTCTCATGGTACTCTTATCTCAAATCTCACTAATGAAGTACTCAATTAGCAAACTGACAATGTTGTTGTTCAAAATAAAGTTCTTTGCTGAATTGATAATAAACTTGATGGTCTCAACCAACACACACAAGCCACTCAGAAAAGTGTAAAATTTGTGTCTTCTCAAGTTCAGAAACTTCACAATTCTTTACGAGATCAAATGGTTCAACTTGATGTCGATATAAGAAGATATAGTGATACTTAATATTTTAGACCTAATTTCATCACCAAAGAACAAGAACTAATATGAGTTTAAGAAGTACTTCAAAGAAAGGAGGCTGACATGCAGACAGAACAATCAAAGACTATTAATGGAGCTTATCCTACAACCTTTCCAGTTATTTAGCCCATTTATTCAACCTTAACTTATCCTGAAGTACCTGATTATAAAAAGGTGTTCAAAATGAATTATCCTTTAATAAGACAATATGTCCATCCTATTGGCAAATCAAAATCTACCAAACCTACAAAACCTAAAGCTGAAAAGAAAACTGATCTATCATCTTCACCTTTACAGATTAAAACTACTGATCCATGGACAAAACCTTTACAGATTAAAACTCCACCTTCTTCACTACCCATAACCAACATGTTCTATCAACTTGTGAAAGACAAAGCTCCTCAATAAGAGTTCATTACAACTTTTGAACCAATATCTATCTCATTAATCATCTATATTTGAAGATTTTGAAATTTCTGAACAATCTTCAGAGACGACTGAATAGCTTGCTGATGATGGCTATGCCAGATACTTCTCAACCAACTGAGGTTAAACCAAACATAAATGAAAGCTGAATTTATAGGGATTGAACCAATTAGACCTTTACCACCACTAATACAAGTACATTTAAGTAGACCTACTCTAAGACCCTAATTTACTTTTGATGACTTTCAGTAAAACCTATATATTTAATGTGTGGCTCATTAAATATTTATGGTTTTAATAATATACGATTGGTCAATTTGATGAAGGAAGATAATGATGGTTAATTAAGATAAGATTTTATTTTAAACATACCGTTTGATGGTAACGATTCAAATTTATCTTTATTTAATTTAAAATTGGTCCTCTCTCTAGCCCTATATACAACGTTGTTTATTTTCACCATCAAAAAGCAAAATTATTGAGGGAAAGAGAAGAGAAACATGTTTGTTCACATTCAATCTTTTAAAAGGGTTTGTCTCAATCAAACTTACGTTTATGGATCAAGGTATGTACTTTATATTTTATATTTTCATGTAAACATAGACTTTTCAAATTTGGGTTAAAGAATTATTGTGATTATGTTTATGCAATAAATTATGCTTACATGTGCTATTGGAGCCTAGTTCTAAATTCTATGTTTTCCATTAAAGATATCGCATAATTGCTTGTTGAATTCATCTCAAGTTTACGGTTCACTATTGGTTTCTTCTTTCTTCTTTGCTGATAAACGAAGCATTATATGTTTTTACTTTTGTTTCAAACGCAAATGCAATTAGAGAAAGATTCTCGAATATCTAAAAGCATATATACATCTTAATTATGATTCTTATATTCTGTATGTTAATTGATGTGGTCATAGTTTTTATATTCTGTGTGTTAATTGATGTGGTCGTCATTTTTTTCTTTTGATAATGAAAGATAAAAGTCAAATTTCACTTGTTGGTAAAGTGGTGGTCAAAGCCTTTTGTATGCCAGTCGCACATTTCATTCAATTAGTTTATAGTTATGTATAGATAAGTGTTAGACTCCTGAGTCTAGACTGTGGGATTGTGCAAGTGTTGATAAGCCTTGGCCAATGCTTGGCATGCAGGTCAACACGAGAAAGACATGTTGATGAGGGAACAAGGCGAAGTCTTGTGAGTTAGTGAGCAAAACCCCGAAACTTGCAAAGTAGGTGAGGGATGTGGGAAGTATTGGTAAAGATCTCGAGAGTGGCCAAGATTTGATACACGCGACCACGCGTAAGCACACATTGGTAGAAATCTTTTACAAGACATGAGATTCGGATGCGAGGCTGCACAGAGTTATTGACCTAACTCATGCGAGACACGAGGATGCACGAAGGCATGTGAGTGTGACAAGGCATATAAGCATTTAATTTCGGCAAGGCAGGTCGAAGGTATGCGAAGTTTTATAGTAACTCAGATTATGACTTGTACTTAGTCATGGAGTGATGAGACTGTACTATGAGTGAGCTTGATCATGGAAGATAGACTTGTCCATGGACGTGCATTGATAGACCTATGTGCAGATAGGCCTTGGTGACTGGGAAAAATCCACAGTGGATGATGTGGCACATGATGACATGGAAGATAAGATCATAATGGATGAACATCATCTTTAAGAGATAAAGATCATGTAGAAGGATCATCTGAAGATAGAGGAGATCTTCGTAGACAAGGATAATCATTCCTAGATAGTGTAATCTTTTATCTTGTTAATGTGATGTAACTTAATCTTATTAGATAAAGTCCTAATTGGATGAGGATGTCATCTATTAGTTAGTTTGATGTAATATGATAGTATAAGATTGTGATATTAGCTGGTAGAGTTCTATGTGGATTTTAACTTAGTCATCTAGAGATGCCTATAAATAGTTCATTAGAGTTGAATGCTATTCATTTAATGGTTGAGTCATTCACTCATTGAGAGAAATCACTCAGAGGATAGAGCTTTGAGAGTTGAGAGCTTTTTTTTTTGGGG
>JANSVA010000003.1:8385189-8400082 GCA_025504915.1 Erythroxylum reticulatum
TCCTAAATGCCCTCATCATCTTTATACACAAATTCATAAAAAATGTGGTCTCAACACGTATTCAAAAGCAAGTTCTAGTATAGACAAACTATATTTGATAACACACAATAAAAAGATATATATGAGCATATATGTGATGAATACTCTTAGGCTCAAAGTCTTGCACACTCTCATTCAAATAAACAGATGAGATACTTGAAAAAATTTAATGAAAACAATAATCATGCTTGTATCTCTCATGTATTAAATCTTAAATAAAAAATGCATCATAACTTAAGAATTATTCATGAACAACAATAAGAAAATTATGAAGCTATCATGAGGAATAATTAATATATGAATCAACATATCATGAGTCCAAGCACAAATCATAAAGTTTATCGTAATGAACAGTTGCTCCCTCATACCTAAATCATACATTGTCCCTAATGTATGCATAAGATACTCACAACTCAATAAAGATAATCATAAAAATAAAGCACAAAATAGATAACTCCCCTGAATTGTGAGTATCTGAAAATTATTCACGTACGCTTCTTTTTAATATCGATTTTAGAACTTGTCACAGATTGAGGGTGTGAATTAACATTCATTGGTGAGTTGCCTTTTATTGCGGTCTTGGTAGTAGCCTTAGAATGCCCTATTACACTAAACAAGATAAACAAAAATTACTTGAAAAAAAGAAAACATAAATATTTTCAACAACTTAATAATAATTGAAGTTAAACTAAAAGGAAGATTAACTCAAAGTAATTAATAAGAATGAAGAGAAAAAATAAAATAATAAAAAACAATCAAAATAAAATTAAAAAAATTGGGGCTTGGGTCAAGGATTTGAATACTGTTCCATTCTGGCCGATACTGGCCAAAAAACGGAATGGTACGGACAATCATCGGTACCATCCAAAAATACCTGTCGATACCGGTGGTTTTAGATCGGTATCGTCCGGTACTGAAAGTACCAGCCCAGACCGGCCTGTATCATAAACTTTAAAAACTCCAGGGACCTATTTGCAATTTTGAAAATTTTTAACCCTAAATCCCCAACCCTCCCGACTCTTTCAGCAGACGTGCTCCTCCTCTCCTCTCTTCTTCTCTCATCTCTGTGCCACCTTCTCCTTGTTGCTGCCGCCCACCTCTTCTCTTCTCATCGTCGTTGTTGCGTCCAATCGCCACCGCAGCCCTCGCCTCCTTCGCTAGTTCTCCCTTCGCTTCGTCGTTCCTCCACACAGACCCGAAGACTCCACCACCTTTTGCGCCTGAAGTCGCCGCATCACAACACCGTGATACCGCATCGAAGCGACCAGAGACACAACTAAAGTCACCAGAAACGGGTCGACACTCTGACCCGTGACAAAACCCAAAGACCTACCAACACTCGAAGTTGGTTTTATGAATTTTTTTTATTTAAAAAATTTCATGTTTAATTAAATGTTTTGTTGTGTTGGATACTTGGATAGTTGGGTTGTGATGGATTTGGTTGGATGATGCATGGTGTTGGAGACTTGGATGGTATTTTTTATGTTGTTGCCTGATCTGGGTATTGGAATTTTGGTTGGATAATGCACGGTGTTGGGATTTTGGAATCTGAATTGTGGATGTGAATACTGAATTGGTTAGGTTCAATTGTTATTGTGTATGAAATTATTTGGTTGGAGTTGGAATGTGATCTGAAATTTTGAATATTGAATTTAATTAGTTGTGTTTTGTGTATCTGAAATCTGAAATAAATGTCATTTGTTTTGCTTTGGTTCATGGATATTCGGTTTGGAATTTGGTTTGGTCAAGATAAACTTGCAAATTATAAATTAAGAACATAAATTTATAACATAATGAAACACGTTTACCTTGAAAGATGACCAGAAAAAACTGCAATTTAAGGCACAAAATTAGAATATAATGAAAAACCCTTTTTAAATCAACAAATATAGAAATTGAACTTGCATTGGTTTGGTACTTCGGTTGGCAATACAAAATGGCTGTTGTTAAGAGTTAAGATCCTTATCATCAAATTGAAAATTTTGTAGCTCTTAATTTGAAAATTATGATACCATAAATATCATATATATAATTTTTGTATTCTCACATGATTTTTATCAAATTAAATATTGGTTTATAATAAAATGAGACTGTTGATGATGTATGTTTTGTAACTATACATCAACAATTTGAATCAAATTATTGATGTATGTTTTGTGATAGTTGGAAATTAGAAATTGTTAAAAATTGATAAAAATGGAAATTGTTGATGTATGTTTTGTGATTGTGGAAAATTGGAACTTGTTGAAAATGGAATTTGTTGATGTATGTTTTGTGATGTATGTTTCAAGTCTTTACAACTGCATTAATTTTTTAAAAAAGAAACAAATGATATCGTTTGGTGAAAAGAGCCCTCTTCAAACTCTAGTTAGGTCATAACGACTCAATTCGTGACCTATTGAATACTAAACAAAACTGGATCAGAAAAACACCACAAAAATTTATCCTTTTAATATGGGAATACTTCTAAAATACTTAAAAACCGAATCGAAAGATTAATTGATTAAAAAAATTTATAGTTAAATTGGTCAAATCAGTTCAATATTTTAGTTATCGTTAAAAATAAGACACAAATAATTCTTAATCGGAGAGATTCTATAACCATACAAATTTTAAAAAAGAAATATTTCTAATAATTTCTCTCATCATCATCATCATCACACTCAGTCCGAAGTTCCGTAATAAAGCGAGGTCTGGAGAAGTCTAATAGTATATAGCCTTACTCCTACATGGTAGAGAGACTGTTTCTGGTAGACCCATATGCAGATAAGACAATATAAGAGTGAAACATGTTAAAGAGAAAATAGGTAAAAAAAGCACCCTAAATTATTATATAAATAAAATTATAATAAATACATAAATAAAGGAAAATAAAAATTAAAATAAAAGGATATACCTGATGAAGTCCAAATTTACGAGTACATGATAAATTGCACAGTCTGACTCTTCTTGTCTCTTATTAGGATAGGAGTCCTTGCTTAGAGACCTTGAAGGTATGACAATCCTACTTTTCCCATACACGTGTCTTGAGATGCCAAGTGGTACGCCTGTAAGTCTTATCCAAGCCTTACACTTAAAAAGGAAAAAAGACGTTGGATTGGACTTTCTACGCGAAAATCTACATACCGCAAGTAAATATCTCCTAATAACTACTATACTGTTTTGGTGAACTTTAAAGGTCAATCATTTACCCTTATCCGATCACGCCATTCTTTTCTATTTCTAGCCACTACCTCAATAAGGACTAACTCTGACATATCCTTCTTGATCACTTCCCTCCAGTTCTTGTAAGGCCTCCTTATTATCCTCTTGTATTCACTAAGGGTTATTTTCTCACAACTTTGTACTGGAGCATCAAAGGGCCTCCTGCGCATGTGGCCAAATCACCTAAGCCTAGTCTCTCGCAACTTGTCAATAATACTAGCTACCTGTCATTTGTTTCTCACCACACGATTCCGAACCTTATCTCTTTTGATAATATCACACATTCACCGAAACATATGCATTTCTGCTACCAACAACTGTCTTGTATATCTACGTTTTACAGGCCAACACTCTGTCCCATATAGCATGGTTGGACGGATTACCATTTTATAAAATTTTCCTTTGAGTTTTAAAGGAATCTTTTTATCGCATAAAACCTTTGATATGCTTCTCCATTTGACCCATCCAGATTTAATACGATGTACTACATCGACATTAATATTACCATCACTCTGAATGATAGACCCAAGATATTTAAAACTCAATCTTTATAGTATGACGTCAATACCAATTGCTACTGCCGCCTCATGTACTATTTGTCTTTTCGAAAAGTTGCATTCTAAATACTCTATATTAAACCTCTCTATTACTCCATTTTAAGTATGCTCTATAGCGGAATTTCCTAAAATTTAGGATCAAAACGACATTTGTCAAAGTAATACTTACAACATATTCTTTCTAATCAATAATATTCCCTATTAAATTCCTTATTTTACATTTTTATTGATGCTTTAAAAATCGGATCAAAGATTAAATCGATAAAACAAAAAATTTAAGATTTAAAAAATTCAACTTATATTAAGACCATCATAAACTCAATTAAAAATTGAATAATATTGAAGAATTTGAAATATATTTAAAAAAGATTACCCCCATTTATCAAAATTTTGAAGTTTAATTAAAATAAGATTATTAAATAAACATTTATTTATTTATTTTAATTTACAAAAGTGTATTAATTTAAAAAATCAACTAATTAATTAATTAATTTTTAACAACCAATTTTATTAAAGTAAATTGTTCAAAGAGCATGCACTGAAAAGTTTCTAACCGCGCTGAATTATCCCTCCAGTCAGCGTCAGACTTGGAAGTCGCGGTAGCAAGGATTATATCAAAAGATGAAATGTTATGCAACTTGACTGCTGCAATAGTTTTTGTTCAACTCTAATCAATGGTAAGAATACCTACTATCATCCAGAATGACGAATGTTTTATTCAAAATAACCAGAGGAAGTACTTGCCACAAGGGAGGTGCTGAGGACAAATAAATAGCTCTTTCAATTATACTTAGCTACCTACCTGTATCCCAGAGTAATGTACAAGGCAAAAGAAAAAACAAAAACAAGATTTGGAGCCTCAAGTTGTTTATGCACAGCCAACTATACTGTTTATTAAATTAGAAAAGTACGTACACGGAACTGCTACCTAATTGGTAACTATTAAATTATGATGTAAATGTCAATGATGGAACAGACATCTTGAATCATGATTTCCAAGAATATGGGTTAACAAAAGAACATATAACAGGGATAGTAACGAAATGTATAAAGCAAAAGGGCAATCAAAAGCCCATATAATCAGCATTCTATACAAAAACAGAAACCTTTAACTACAAAAAGTACTTCATCCGATCATCTCTCCTCATTGCATTATATACAGCTTGAACCTGGAACCAACACCAAGTATGACATGAAGAACTATCCTCCATTGTTACCGACAGAAACAGTATCACAAGATACGATAAATGCAGAAAAGAGTTTTTGGGTAATAGTAAGCCACAACAAAGAATCACAAAGAGTGGAGGTCTAATTTCACGTTTAACTTTTTTCCTCACCACATCTGAAGGTGACGGGCTTGAAAAAAAGGGAAACGATACTCTATAGTCCTCTTGTACGCCTATGAGTGAGTGAGAGAGAGAGACAGTACCTGCTCGCTAGAAATCACTTGAACAGGACCAATGTTGACAGACACATATTTGCCCCTTGATGATACTTTCTGTCTCACATGCCCCTAGAGAACATATTAATCTGTTACTTATTTCAACATACAATTTATAATTACAGAAGATTAAATACTTAATTGTGAATTCAGCCGTCGGAGCAAGGAATTTCACTTCCATATCATAAAAAAACTTTTCTAGCAGAAACCAGGCCATTTGAAGCAAATCATTATCTGTACACACTGCAATTTTCCCGTTTCTCAAACTTTGATCAGTTATAGGAAAATTCATGTACTATGTTTAGTTTAAACATGACATGACATAATTATTTGAAAGCCAATGGCATTTTCAGCTTACGTGATGCAATGATTTGGATTTTTTTTTTTTTAAAATGGCAAGGCAATAGTGCAGAAGACTAGGCATTTGCGTTCATCTACAGCAACCCTTTAATACTAGAACATTTGTTGTAAGACTTTTTAAGAACACAAGAACTTACTTTCTGAACTTTTTATTTTTTTTTGAATCGAACCACAGCCCCATCTTTTTGACAATCAGGTATTATTTAAGTATTCAAGATCATAGACTTCCTTGCAACAAAGTATAAACTTACATCACACAAAACCTAAAACTGCCAAAGTATGGAGATAGAAAAGGGTTCTCTCAAATCTATTATACTTGTACATATATAAAGACAAAAGGATCTAAAGTGAATCATATAAATGAAGTGAGTTTGGTAAGGAGGAATACTGACCTCAGGAATTGGTTGTTGGATTACAGATTCAACGGCAACAACCATTGATTGCACAAAATCATCACCTCCCGTTCCAATTGCTGTAAACCCTCTAACTGTTGGGTATGAGTTCACCTGGAAAGTCACATCATTCAAAAACCACACTCATTGAATATATGAATCCTTGATAATACAATATGATGCTTCACTAATCATGATTGAATGAGAAAGAAATTCGTCCAAAGATGTTTCTGTGGAATATCTTTGTAAGCTATTGAAGTTGGTACTTAACATAAGCAATATATCTGCACTCAAATTCAAGCAATACAAAAGTGAATGAGATGACAAATTTGCACGAAGCTAGAATCAAGGAAGTGAACAACAGTTACCTTCTGATCTAATGTGAGCCACTCGTTAGTAGAATCATCTGTCACTGTACCTCCAATAACCACATTCGTGGTTTGTCCAATCCTTCCTTCTGCCTTTGACACCTCTGGACATGAAACATAAGAAAGTGTCAAACAATAATTATCTAATTTATATAATATAAAAGGAAGGCCAATTGTACGATATCACTCCCGCAAAATCGATAACACAAGTTGCAACCACAACAATAAAGCTATTGGATTCACGTTCCTCACTTTGTGGGTAGACCATCATGCCGTCAGCACCCTGTTTTGTGCATGCCATAAGATACACGTCGTTATATCCAATTTGTTCAGGACTAATGGTTGATGAACCCAATTGTTCATCCAAAACTAACAATCTCCGTATTCAACAGGTTTGCTGTGTACTACGCTAAAGGTTTAAGGTAAAATGTGAACATTCTTCATGCACAAACTCAACGCAGACATCCAACAGGATAACACTAAAATCTTGCAAGCTTACAACCAAAAAAAAAAGAAAGAAAAAGCAAACACGAACCTGAAATAGCTTTAAGAACAGCTTCTTGTGGCGGCTCTTGATCTTGGTCATTTTCACATGGTGAGGCACCATTACTATACGAGCAATTAAGCCAAGCCTGTCTTCCGAATTGAAAATCTGGAACCCTGAGGAGCTCACAACTGGATTTACGTTTTGAAAATTTAAACTTTATCGATGGAAGAGAATGAAAAGCTCGGTATGGATGTGACGGTCTCCATGATTCTGTCACGAACAACGAACGGAAAGCTGTCCTGCAAGCCATTTGTTCCTGCCTATTTGTTTTGATTGAGCTTCCGCTACTTACGCTTATGTTACCTGAAAAACCCTTCTCTCTTTTCTTTTTATGTCTCGTGGCTTTTTAGGTTGTCCATTCAATGAACCAGATATTTCTGTTTTGATTTTGTGGAATGGGTCGGAGTGGAAGTAGCAAATATGTAAAGGTGTTCTGGAATAACCTTACGTGTGGATAAAGTGGACGAGAGTGTTCATGCGCTGCAGGGTCCGCATCGCACCAGATGCCGTCTCAGCCTGTTAAACAAGGCCTAACGATTGGCCCAAGTTTTGTTAAGAATTTTTAATATTTTAAAAATTAAATCAAAATTGAATAGATAAAATAAAAAGTTTAAAACTCATTATAAAATTAATTAAAAATTTAAAATATAATTTTGAAAATTGTTTTTTAAAAATTAAAAATTAAATAAAAAATAAAACATTAAATAAAACAAAAAATAATATTTTATTAGGGCTATTGGGCTGCATCGTCTACCTTTGGGCCAGACAGAATCTATGATGGTGGAAAAACGACCTGTCGTTGATGTGTACAAGGCGATGTTTTAAGTGCGGATGTCGTGCAAAAGGAGTTCCGTCTTCTGACTCGTTGCGATGTACGGACCCGACAGGTCTGCCGCTGATGAAGTGGAACGGACGGCTTTTAGGAGAGCGGAGAAGAAGTACAAGCTCTACTATGACAAGGATTCCAGGAACTCTAAAAAGTATGTCTGTTTCAATCCCTATAATGAGAACTGAACTTGTTTGATCTTTGGTTATTGATATGACGACGGCTTAGATTTGATATGCCAATTCCTCTCAGGAAAAAGCAGTCGAAGAAAGTGGATTTGTCGGAGGTTTTAGATTTTAAGGAAATCCTGGAATCTTATAGTAAAATCTCTAAACTTCATCCTGAAGTTGTACCGCTTCAATGCGGCTTTGATCGTCCCGTTTTTGGCTTTAAAACTCGACCAGGTACTTCTAGTCATGTTTATGCTTTGATTCTGTTAATGTTTTATAGTTTTAGTTCACACCCACGAGAAATTATGTCTATTTGCTTTAATTGTTAAACTACAAATTTTGTGGAGATGGTCCGTTATGGACTGCATATGTTTTGTTTGGAAATTACATAAAGTTTCCATTAACTACAGCCAAGCTATACCAACATTACAATGAGTTCGCTAAAAATGGTACTAGGAACCAAAGCAATAGGAACAGATAATTAAAAACTTTTGCATCTATTTCTAATTCCAAAGTTACAAGTTCCATCAATTTCTAGTTTTACGTGTAATCCAATTTAGAGTTATAAACCAATCATAAGAAGAACAAAAAGCTGCTAGCAAATGTAAGATTCTGCTCTAGATAGCCTTAGAGTACCTGCATTGGAAGAACAAGTGTTCTCTGTCTTCTTCAGCTTCTTTGCATAACACACATATAGGGTCAAATGAATCAAACCATCTATTTTTAGTTCCGATCCTGTTCTTGATAACTAGCCAGGTGAATACTGATGCTTTTAGGTTAATGTTTTATAGTTTTAGTTCACACCCACGAGAAATTATGTCTATTTGCTTTAATTGTTAAACTACAAATTTTGTGGAGATGGTCCGTTATGGACTGCATATGTTTTGTTTGGAAATTACATAAAGTTTCCATTAACTACAGCCAAGCTATACCAACATTACAATGAGTTCGCTAAAAATGGTACTAGGAACCAAAGCAATAGGAACAGATAATTAAAAACTTTTGCATCTATTTCTAATTCCAAAGTTACAAGTTCCATCAATTTCTAGTTTTACGTGTAATCCAATTTAGAGTTATAAACCAATCATAAGAAGAACAAAAAGCTGCTAGCAAATGTAAGATTCTGCTCTAGATAGCCTTAGAGTACCTGCATTGGAAGAACAAGTGTTCTCTGTCTTCTTCAGCTTCTTTGCATAACACACATATAGGGTCAAATGAATCAAACCATCTATTTTTAGTTCTGATCCTGTTCTTGATAACTAGCCAGGTGAATACTGATGCTTTTAGGTTCAAGTAGTTCTTCCATAGGAGGTTGAATCAGGGTACAATTTCTCCCTCAGCCTGTAGTGCCTTATAGCATGACTTGTTAGTGAATACTCCAATGAGATCTGGCTTCCAAATTACACTGTCCTTCATCGGCCCTTGAGTGATCCGAGGGTGGTATACCATCAGTGAGTTAAATCCTCTGAAGTTGCCACTCCATTGCCCATCAAGCATTAGTGAGGATACTTTAGCATTGAGAGGAACTCTGTTAATTAGATGGGAGATTTTGCTCCTTAAGAAGAGAGGGCTATACTCTTCTTATGGACTGCATAGTTGCTTTCTACTAATGTTAGGGGCTTGACCCTGTAAATGTGTGCAGTTCAAACACAAGTACTTGACTAATAAGTTATCAATCCAATGGAATTTAAATTCCAAAAATGGAGATTTGGAACCATTTTGGTCTGAATTGCTTAATTTGACATTCACCCTAGCAGTTGTCTTTAATGTCATTAGAAGGTTGGTTTAGATTCTTTTTGTTTCAGAAGCTGTGCATAGCTGCTTCGTGAAACTAAAAATCAGGTCATACTCTATCTTATGTTGAAAATTTCTAAGACATATATGTTTTTGGTCATTTACAGTTTTTGACAATTGGAATCATTGGAGATTGCAGGGTTTTATTTCATTCCAGGAGCTTTGAGTGTTGATGAACAATGCAAATGGATAAGAGAGAGCTTGACAAGCTTTCCACAGCCTCCCAACAGAACTAATCACAATGCAAGATATGGTCCTATACATGACTTGTTTATTTCAGCAAAAGACCAGAAAGCATTGGTTGTGGAGGACAATTCACTTGTTCAATTGGATTCTGAATCTGATGCTTGCCGCAATGGAGATGCTAAAACATCAAAGTTTTATGAGCAACATACTGCTGCATTAGGAGAGGAGAGTTGCAAATCCATTTCGGCATCAAAGCTCTTAAGGAAGTTGCGATGGAGTACCCTTGGCTTGCAATTTGACTGGTCCAAGGTAACTGCAGTCTTCATTTTGCACATTTAGTGGATGTAACTTTTCTGAATCCCTCTTCAATTTTACCCATTGCCATAACATGATAGTCAAACTTTGCTTGAAATGCAGCACAATGTTTATGGTGAATTAAAAGGCGATGATACCTTGCTCTTACTTGTGGTAAAAATTGATGGTTAATAGTTGAGAGGAATTTAAAATCTCATAGTGCATGCATATGATGGGTTATTCACTTGTGGCAACTAGAACTATAATAAACACATTGCTTTACTAAGTATGCTGCTCCTCAAATCCTAGCTACAATGCAAAATTTATCTTTGGTTGCCAGCTTAACTTTTCATTTTAAGCAGATAATTTACTTGTAATGCCAATTTTTCTTTTTTCAATGTACTTTGTTCGTGTTTGTCAGGTATGATTCAGCGACACAGGTGAATCCGAAAGCAACTCTAAAAAATTATCATCTTATGAATTTTCATTTTATTTGTTCATGTGGCAGCGTAACTATGATGTATGCCTCCCACATAATAAGATCCCTGACTCACTTAGTCAACTGGCTAAAAGCATGGCCACTCCTGCGATGCCTCCGGGGGAAGAATTCCAACCAGAAGCTGCAATAGTAAATTATTTTGGATTAGGTAATTGCAATTAAGGTATCATAAATCACTGCATTATTGTGCTTTCAAATCAATTTGCTGAAGATCACGGCAAGGTTTAGACAACGCCTGTCTCAGGGCCATTCACTCATGGCATCTGAGTGATGGTATAAACGTTAAATCTGGTTAAAAGGAAGTCACAAGCACATGGAATTCATTTACAGACTTATCTATCTTTCCAGGCGACACCTTAGGGGGTCACCTCGACAATATGGAAGCTGATTGGAGTAAACCTATTGTAAGCATGAGGTACAATGGCATTACATCTATGTTTTTTATCCTTTTATATTCTCAGCTTCAGCGAGATAGTGAAGAAGAAAGAGAAAATGAATCGTCAATCATTGGTTGTTGATGTAACTTTTCTCTCTCAGCTTGGGATGCAAGGCTATTTTCCTTTTGGGAGGAAAGTCTAGGGAGGATGAGCCATTCGCAATGTTTCTACGAAGTGGTGACATTGTGCTTATGGCCAGAGAAGCAAGGGAATGCTTCCATGGTAAACGAACTTTCTTCCTGGGAATCGTTTGATAAATCCATGCTACATCCTAATGCTAGGGATTGGTTTCTGATTGTTGTAGGTGTGCCTCGGATTTTTACGGACAAAGAAAATGCCGAAATAATGCCTTTGGAAGTGCACTTTTCACATGAAATTGATTTCTTAGAGTACATCAGAACTTCAAGAATCAACATAAATATCAGACAGGTTTTTTGAATTCACCGTTTCTTTTAACTTCCAAAGTGGGAAAGTTGTTGTAGTATGCAATTCAAAAGGACGCTTAGATGAGATATTTTCAAGATGAACAGTCAACACTTGGAATTTTGTGCTCCAGTCCCTTAATCAGTTTTGGTCTGCGTTAGCAAGTAGCATTATCTTCTTCTGTTCAGGCAACTAGTCATGCAAGGTCAGCAAAGTGCTCATTTTAAGCCAAACATTTTTGACAAAAATCTATATTCTTCAGTTGCATCCACGAATTCCTTAAAGTTTACAAATTTGTGTAATTGGGTAAGGTAAATTCAATTTGGTTCAACAAGTGAAGAATTTGTAGCAATTGCTTTCACCTACGCTCACCCTTTTGACCGATCGGTATGATTGCGCGTAGTTATCTTTATTTGTTCAAAAAAACAAAATGTATAGATTGGATTGCATCAATATGAACATGAAAGACTTCTTCTCTTACGCCTGTTTCAACCAAACAATTTTTACATTCTTCCTTGAATATTTCAAGTGTACAACAGAGTTTTTTCTTAAAAAAAAAACAGACAGGGACGTAAAAAGTCCAAAATATGATATCTGTTCGCTAGATGCAAAAGGAAAGGTGAAGCATGTACAAACGACCACACCAAAACTAAGCCGCCAAAGATCGGGAGAGACACAAGATCTCAGCCACAGCCAATCGTTTCGTTGTCCGTCCAAAGAAGAGAAACTAAAATAAGCAACCAAAATACAAGTACCTTCGCTACGCTCCAAGCCTCCAACAATCATTTCACGTTCAAACGCTCCAAACCTTAAAAGCCACCACAACATTCAACCTTATACGTGTACATTTCAACCACCACTTTCTTTCCGCTTGTCATGTGAAAAAGAAAAAATATTACAAACTTCTATTTGTTCACCTCTAGAAAGAATCTGACTTTCTCTTCCGCTTGTGTTCTCGGCTCTTCCTATTCCCTTCGGTTCCGCTTTCGGTTAAGATGGCGCCTTTCGTTTTGACCCAGTTGGCGACCGGTCTAAGCGTGCTGGCCGGAGCGGTGCTGGTCAAATCGATGATGGAACAAAAACCCATGGCCGGTCCATTTCCGAGATGCCCAACTTGCAATAGTACGGGCCGTGTCCGGTGTCACTGCTCGCGGTGGTCGGATGGAGATGTGGGATGCCGGACTTGTGCCGGGTCGGGTGCCATGATTTGCAGTAGCTGTGGAGGTTCGGGTCGGGGTCGACCAGTTCCGGTTCAAGTCTCGATGCGATCACCTAACCGTCCTTCTTGACCGGTTCGTCAATCCGTAGTCATCTAGGGATGACTTTGTCATAACTATTTTAGCTTCCTTTCTCACTCTTCTACATTTTAAAGGTGTATAATATAAGTTCCCTGATACCTGAAGAAGGAGATGGGAGATTTACAATTACTAGGTTGTAACTCGTAACCATATTACTGTAACGATTACCGAGATGGTCTTAAGAATTGGGTAACATTATATTTAATTTCAGCCTTTTGTTGCTCTCAGTTCTTGTTTGATTAGAAATCGGAAATAAGGTAATTAGGAACCTTAATGCGCACTCAATACCTTGTAGTTGTGTTTTCTGTTTGCTTACTTTTAATGTAATGCGACTGCTATACTGTACTATTCCGTGAAAGGAGGTACTATGTGAAGTGTGCGATCAAATTTGTCATGTCGATTTCACTTGCATTTGCCTGTAAGACAAGACGGTTGATTACAACGTCGCCGGTGGTGAGCATGAGCTATACTCGAAGCGAATGGTTATGCATATTTGAGCTCTGTTCGGCTAACAATCTTTGTACAGCTTTATCTGAAACAGTCTGGTTGTTTTTCCAAACGAATTCTGTTTGTCAGGCGAGTTCAATTTATCATTAGATTCTTCTTTTAGGTAATGATTTAAGGAAACAAATCATTAATCATTCTCCAATTGTTGGTTATAGATGTTTTAATTGTTCTTCTTACTTGGGTTGTTTGCGATCTTAGATGCATAAAGACTAAATATTTGCAGTCATATCATGTTATCTCCGATGTTCAGATAAACCTCATTTATTCTGCCATTCCTTGGTATCTAAGATTGGAAGCTTGTGAACTGATTAGGTATTGACTCGGAACAGCCTGCCTGATTGATAGGGATAAATGCTATTGTCGCTGAGGGCCATAATATATCAATTCTAAGGCATGATACGGCTTCGTTATTTAACTGTAGAAATTTTAGGTAGGATTCAAGGAAGGCTACTTACTGCTCGATTTATTAATGCCTAAGAGACAAGTTAATATTATATGCGATGTTCTTTTGCATGATAGCTGTCATCCAAAGTGATCTTGCACGTAAGAATCACCAATCCATCTGAATGAGGAACGGCCCAAAGATCATTTAAAATAACCTGAGAGTGGAAAGTTCAGAAAAGCATAATCTTTTTCTATCAGCAGTAATAGTACACTCCAGTTTGCAATATCACAGACATGCAAAGCTCCATGTTATTAGTGATGGAAAATCCTTGTTCAACACTTTTTGTAGACACTTTTGATGGACCAAAGGATACCTAATGGTGGGTGGATACATCTTATGTCATTGAATGTTCACATAAATCAAGTGAATTTATTATATTGATATGTCATTAACATGTTAAGATGTTTATCAAGGGTGTTTCTTTAGTGGAGCTTATGGTATAATTCACGTATTTTAGTAGCTGGCATTTGGCAACAATGCAAATGCAATTACAATAGATTGAAGGATAAAAGGTTATTTAGTGCGTTTTCTTCCTATGCCTAATTTAAAAATGGATAAACACCCGAAAGTTAATGAAGAATTGAGATGGGAATGGGATGCTCAGAATCCTTCTGCTTTTCAGTAAATTACATGCCTGTACCTGAGTTGAGACGCTTGATCAGTAAGTTGCGTGCCTGTACCTGAACAGACCTCTGTAGCTTATGTTCTGCTTTTCATCCATAAGTTACCGAAATCGAGTACAGGATATAAAGGACAAGAAATAACTATCTTTTAGTCCTACACCTTTACGATTGAGTCACAAAGCTTTATAAAGTTTTGACGGAGTTCACAATGTCACGTAATTCGGGCCATCTTGGATTCTTTTTGTGTCGTGTCGGGATGACGCATTAGCCAGGATAAATCCTGTGTCTTCTACTCCCGTAACATTTCCCCCTCTACGGCGCGTATTCTTAGTCGAGCGCTAGGTTTCAAACGAACCCTGGATCTCGGTCAATACCTTGGAGTTCCCCTGCTTCACGAAAAAGTCACTAAAAAGACTTACCAGTATCTGATCGACAAAGTCCAGCACCGCCTTTTAGGGTGGCAAGCCAACCTCTTGTCTTTTG
>JANSVA010000003.1:8402575-8424828 GCA_025504915.1 Erythroxylum reticulatum
AATTTCATTGACAACTTTAGAATTTTTGAGAAAATGTCATCGGAAAAATAGGGACAATTGGAGTAAATTTTGGAGTTTGATTGAACTAGTTAAGTGAGAACCTGGTTAAAGCCTCAGGAATTGGACAAATGGGCAAGTGACAAGTGACAAGTGTCACTTGCCAAGCCAAGTTTTAAAGCTACGTTTCTTTTAACTTTGAAAGACAAAGACACCATTTGTCTTGTCTTAAAAATATCTTCTTCGTAGCCATCTTCTTCAAGTCTCCTTTCAATACACAGAGTTTTTCATCAAACATCTTCCGAGAGATTTCTTTTCTCTTCCTTATCCCACACCACTTCTACATTACTATTTGTTTCTTCTGCCCTAAGAAAAACCAAAGCTGGTCAATTTATATAGTGGTGTACATGAATTGCATGGAGTTTAGGGCTTTGGGATAGTTGAAGATCTTAGCACTTTTATCAAGTATTGGATAAATCCTTTAGAGTTGTGGATTTATGAAATAAATTTGATGAAATTTCTATCATTTGCATGAACATGGCATTTATGTACATCTTCATGAACACTGTGTAAATAGGATGGGAAAATATGGATATAGTGTTATTTAGTATTTGATGGACTATTAGTGAGTAGGTGAGTGCTCTAGAGATGATCAAGAATGATTCTTAAGTTGAAGAGTAGTTGTAAAATGTTGGTTTGGGATGGAAATGAGTGTATCAATGATAGTTAGAGAAAGGGATTTAGGAAAATGCAGAGAATGAAAATATAGGAAAATGTATAGAATGGTGAAATGTAGAGTTGAAGAATTAATAACTGACTTTTTGATGATTTTGAGGATTTTGACTAAACTTGCATATTTAGGGGTAAAGTGAATTTGTGGTGAATAAGTTCAATGAAATGGAGTAGAAAGACTAGAAATAAAAAAATTGAAGTGTTGAATTAGTGATGAAAAAAACAAGTGAGAGAAGTTGCTAGAAATGAAGCACAGAAATGAGATAAGAGAGGAAAAATCTAGTTCTAAAATTCTGTGATTTAACTGTATTGATTTAGGTAGATTTTGAACATGTTATCTTCTAGAAAGTTGTATCTTAGCTTTCTAGCTTTCCAACGGTATATAGTATGGAATTTTTGGATATCTAAGTCAAAAGTTATGGTCCTTATAAGTGGAGATGCTTAGGAGTATAGGACGTATCTTCTGTTGATGACGTATTGTCTAGTGATGACGTGTCTTCTGGTGAGGATGTTTCGTCTAGTGAGCACAGATCGTCTGGTGAGGACGCTTCGTCTGGTGAAGATGTATTGTCTGGTGAGGACAGATCATCTGGTCAGGATGCTTTGTCTGGTGATAACATATCATTTGGTGAGGATGCTTCATCTGGTGAGGACATATCGTCTAGTGATGACGCATCGTCAGGTGAGGACGTATCATCTGGTGATGACGTCACATCATCTGGTACACTATTCATCTAATCCTATCATCTGGTCACATTTTTGACTCTACAAATGATAGAATTTATCTCTAAGGCCTTCATAAAGTTATAGATCTTGAATTCCTCTTTCAAACCAACTAAAGATCACCTTAATCCAATATCCCTAGGGAAAGTTATGATAATTTTTCCAATTCTTCTAACCCTATTGTTTGTTCCAATTCTGAACCTTTAGATGACAAAATGTCACTTCAAAGTCTTCATAAAAGATGTATATATTTAAGTCCTCTTTCGAACCCTTTAGGAATTACCTTGATCTGATATCCTTAAAGCAAGTTATGCCTTTTGTCCCGAAATAGGTTCGATATGGTTAAGGACAGAACCTTGTTTGATTTCCTTCAGACATAACTTTGCCATCCGACCTCCAAATGACCTGATTTTTGAACCAATGGATTACTAACACATTTCTCTATCTCTCCATGAAAATTTATAGCTTTTTTTATTGATCTGAAAAAGATTGATTGAATCAAAGTAAGGGTATCAGTTGGAAGAGCATGAATAGGATTATTATACTGAACATGCTTCAATATTTTGATTATATTTCGATCTTTAGGATTCTAAATGAGATAATTTTTTATTTGAAGTAAACTAAAGTAATAGGGCTACAAATACTATATAGAAATCGAATTATGATTCAGTCTCTAAGATATTCAAATTCTAGATGGAAATTGTGTATAGCATATTGTTTTGGATAAGAGCAATCCAAAAATGTTTGAGACATATCTTCCAAATTACTAAACCAAATTGAGTGATTTTGGTGTAAATAGAAACATAAGACATAGAGGAACACTTTTCTAGAAGAGAGTATGACCAAATTACATCAATTTCACCTTCTAATTGAATATGAACAGTAGACTCGAAAGTGTAATTAAGAAAAACTTGAAAGTGAGCCAATGAGAAACAAATTATGATTTTAATGGTTTTAGTGAGGCATAAACCTAAATATAAATTATACTTAGATGAATTTTGATATGAGAATGTTTTCGTTATGAAATTGATGGAAAGATACTCACGATTGTCATGAACATGCATTATACATATTTCATTTCATACATATGCATTATTAAACGCTTATGATTGTACAAATTGTGATATATGTGCATGTTGTTTGTTATAGAGGAGCAACTGGAACGTCAACCACCAGACGTTGCCAGAACTTCCAAACACTAGCTTTGAGAGCAACTTGTGAGTAGACCAAGATGGTCTTACTTCATTGTTTGTTTGTTTGTTTGAATTTTGTATTAATTAACTACTAAATGATTATATGAATGTGATTGATTGTGTTGACTTTCTGACAGAAGGTCCGATGAATGTGATATACGACTAAAATATTGAAGTGCTTCTTGTATGTGAATTAGATGAAATACGTAATACATAACTTGGTTGATAAATGCCAGACTTAGTTTTAACGGAAAATGTGATCATTCATATAAATGAAAAGGTGATACTCAACTCCAATGTTAAATGCCGGACTAAAGTCTGATGATATGTGAATGTGAGTGAATGGAAATATGCAAATGTAATTGATTCATTCCATTTCATGAATACATGAAACATAATGGCAGTTGTGACCTGAGGAGCCACCGATCAGAGCTTAAAGCTCAATGTGTGAAAAGAGCCTCGAGCTTAAAAAATGATTAAGAGCCTAAAACTCACTATGTAAAATGAGCCATATATCCCCATCAGATAAGGGACAGTTAGTAATGAGCTCGGTATCTAATAGATACGGGATAGTTTAGGCACTCGGTCACAACAAAGTAATAAATGGAGAGTGGATCTCATGTGCACTGCATATGCCTAATATGAATGATTAAAGTGCATTGAATATGTTATGTGACTGGGTAAGCCGTCGATGATGGTCACTCACTGAGTTTGCAAAACTCACCCAAAATTTGCAAATATTTTTCAAGATCAAAAGAATACCCCGTTATGCAAACGAGGGTATCCTTACAGCATTCAAGTGAGGAATATAGGTCGGGATCAGTTCGTATTTGCGTTGTATTTCTTTATTTTCGTAATGAATTATATTTTCCACAAACTTTGTATTAAGGAATGTATTCTAAAATTATTGTATAATGTGTATGCGAATGTAATCATATTGTATTGATATTATGACTGTGAGCATTTTGTTTATGGAATGGGCCTTAGAGATTAATGAAATTCTAATGATTTGAAAAATGTTTATAGAACAAAGTGATCCCTATTTGATGATTGATTTCTGCGTACTATGTTTTTTATTTTTAAAAAAAATTATACTGAGTTTTGACTGATTGAGTGTTCTATCACGCCGCCCTCGTAAGGCACAGACTCGAATATCACACAGGATGTTAGGTACGTGTCTTGCAGGAGTGGGGTGCTACAGACATCGTGAGCTATAAGGCATAGTAAGACCATATGCAACATACAACCTCATGTAAAACACCTCAGAGCTTCCTAAAACGTATTATCAAAATTCCCCTAACTAAAGAACCTCTAGAAGTTTCCGAATTATGATAAAAAAATTTTCCTTCAACTCTTTCTCCAGACGATTAATGAGGTAAGGGATTTCTAATTTGAGCTTAGTTTATCTATGCGTTTGTCTTTACTCATAACTTCTCTTATTAGGGATAATTGATGGGTCTTTCTCTGTATTTGAGATATGGCTAATATCTCCCATTGTGCGGCTACTTGTCTCCAGTACCAATGATGGGTGTAGATGATCAGGTGTTAAGACCTCACGAAGGAGTGACCCTGTAAGGTAAGAGCTCCAACTTTAAATTCCTACCTAAATGTTATGTGTGTGGTTCCTTGCTAGTGTAGGTCATACATATGTAATGTTTAAGTATGTACTAGGAATTCTTGGTGTCTTGTTAGAGTCTCCAAGAAATTACTAGTCCCTTACTATATTTCTTCTCCATCTAGTTTATAACCAGTTGTTCTCTGATAATGTTAGAAATGATTTTCATGAGAGAACGTATGCCTCTTTCCCTTCCTGTAAATCTTTTGTTATTTCTATCCCTTTAGATCTCCTGAATGGCAACCACGTAAACATCTTGTCATGTTTGGATGCATGGTTCAGTAGTATCTCTTATATAATGCCATTCAGATTGCTTTGATAGCAATTAAGTGTGCATAGAGAGGAAATTTTCCACCATACCCTATTGGAAAAATCGCACATAAAAAATAGATGGTCTTTATCCTCTTCCGCAAAGGATACATCTTTTAGAGGAGGAGAGGAATTTTAATTTTGTTATAGTGCTTAGTCTGTCCTTCATGGCTAACCAACTTAAGAAGATGGCATTTGGTTTGAGAGTGTTACTCCATATCAACTTACACTATCCAATTCTTGGGTTTGTCGTATACTTTAGTTGTTTTGCTTGCCTATTTATTATATCCGATACATTTAGACCATTCTATAGATATACCTTTCCTTCATTGTGTCTATATTGTGGTATCGAAAGAGAACTAATATCCTCTTAGGAAAGATCCCAATTGCCATCTACAATTAATTCTTATATTTTAGCTTTTTTTAATTATATTTAGAGTATCCCTAGCTATCAGATGGTGAATTAGTGCTCCTTGACCTGTTCAATTGTCATACCATTATGAAATTTGATCCCCTACCCCTATCCTGCAAGTGATCTGGTGATAAACTTCCTCCTCTAGTTTAAGAATTTGGTTGAAGAACCATGAGAAGTTGTCTTTAGGTCTAGTTGCCTATAGATTACCACCCCTTATTATATAACTATGCACCCATTTAATCCATGATTTCTTTTCACTTAAAATTCTCAACAACCTTTTCAGCAATAAGCATTTGTTGCTTCTACCAATTGACTCCAGGCCTAATCCTCCAGTTGTATTTGGTTGGCATATGTGAGTCCAGCTAACCTTAGCGATTCCTCTTTCTCCTTTCCCCTTACTCCGTAAAAATTATTTCATCATTTTTTCCACAGTTTTGACCAGCCCCTTGGAGAGAAAAATGTGAGAGTACCAATAACATAATAACATATTTCAGGAGCTAAACTTTAGCACTATAGGATAACGTTTTTTTTATCCATGAACCTAATCTCCTTTGTATCTTTTCAATAAAAGGTAGAAATTCTCTAAATCGTAGTCGTCTCGAAGAGATAGGAATGCCCAAATAAGTGATAGAAGGATCATGATTTCCCATTCCAATGACAAGAGATATATCATTAGCTAGATGTGCAGCACTCTTCGATAAGATGAAAAAACTTTTTTGAAAATTGATGCTCAATCTCGATATCTCCTTGAATCTTTGTAAGGTATTCATTAGTAATGTAACTAAGGGGATATTAGCCGTACTAAAAAAATTAGATCATCTGCAAAACATAAAGTGGTTAATTAAAACAATTTACACTTGGTATGGAACTTGAAATCTGGAGATGAAGAGATCTTGTATTTCAGCATAAGGGTAAGAATCTCTATGTAAATTAGAAATTGAAATATGGAGTTAAAGAGATCTTGTAATTCAGTAGAAGGGTAAGAAACTCCATGCAAATTAGAAATAGGTAAGGGTTAAACATCTCAGTGGGACACCCATTGGTCACAATCCCAAAAGAAACCGTAGAAATACACTCTTTAATCCAATTGATAAAAATCTAGGGGAAACTCATAACTCCCATAATATGCAGTAAGAAACTCCAATTGACACTATCAAAAGCTTTCTAAATATCCACTTTTAAAGTGCAGTTCTAGGGGGATTTTCCTCTTACGTACCCTTTCAGAAGTTCCTACAAGATTAGGATATTATCTCCAATATTGTGCATGCTTAAGAATGCTCATTGGTTCTCACTGATGATGAATTGTAGCATAGATTTCAATCTATTGGTTAGGATTTTAGCAATAATCTTGTAACTAAATTTAGTGCATGAAATAGGTCTAAAATCGCTCCATATAGAAGTGTTATGAGTTTTTGGAATCAAACACAAGAAAGTCTTGTTGATCTCTTTGAGAAGTACTCCATTTTTTAAAATTTTGTGTACTGTTCTTTCATAATTTTCCCTATTTTATCCCTAAGTTTTTTTATAGAAGAATCCATTAAGATCATTTGGTCTTGAGCCTTCGAGCCATTCATTTTAAACACCATTGCCTCTATCTCTTGATCTGTGACCTGCCTAATTAAAAGATCCGCTTGATCTTCAAGAATTTTAGCATAAATAAACGTCCTGAGAATTAAACTACAAGTGCTAGCATTTCCCTCAGTTCTTAGGAGCTTTTGGAAATGTGTCAAGACATCTTGAGCAATTTCAATTTGCTCATACAAGATCTCCCCTGATTTCATTTTAATCGAAGTAATCCTATTCACCTTCCTTCTTGCCTTAATAGTATTGAAGAAAAACCTTGTGCATCTGTCTCCATCCGTAATCCAATTGATTATGGACCTCTGTCTTAATAGTGAGCAGTGGTTATCTAGTGCTTACATATAGAGCTTCAGGGCCTCCTTCTCCTCCTTCACGATAAACTTTTCAGTAGGATTGTCAGCTGGTGATTTCTATATGAGTGATATTCGAAGTCTAGCACCTTATATCTCTTAGTCTATTCTTAAACCCCTAATTCCATTTAATCTCTTCAAATCCTATTTTATAGCCTTTAGTTTTTGAAAACAAATAAATTGTTTAGTACAAGGGACTTCATATTCCAAGCCTTTGATAATAGCTTCTTGGAATCCTTCCACAGTGGTCAGAAAATTGTTAAACCTGAAAATGTGTTTTAAATAAACCTTTTTGAAGAGGTTGTCCACCTTGATTAGGGTATGGTTCGAAAACCCTGGGTCTAAAAGCATAGCTTTACTGTTTGGAAAGGTTGTTAACCACTCTACATTCACCAAGGCCCTATCCAATTCTTTCTGATGAGCCATTTAGAACTCTGCTTGTTACTCCAAGCAAATCCATATTGTAGATGAGCAAACTACAATTCCCTTCAGCTTCAGATTGATAAATAGTGGAATTGAAATCGCCACTAACTAATCCTTTTAGTCTTCTCATTGAATTCCATAGGTCCATTCTTTGAAATGTCGTATTAAAACTATAGACAAAGGTAGCCAACACTGAAGTGTTCTATATTTTGAATATCATTTTTGTATGCATGAATTGCTCACTTGCTTCTAAAACTTCCACCTCTATAAGATCCTCATCAAAAACTATGACAATTTTCCCATAACCATGGTACTAGTGATTAGATTTTATCTGTCATTGACTTCCAAATCAACCTAATTTATTCATATTTTTGGTTTGTTCTCATGCCGGACAAACTCCTTCAAAGCATTGAGCTTCAAAGGGTTGTTTATTCCTCTAACATTCCAAACTACAAAGGTCATATAATATTGGTTCTACCTTTTAAGCCTTTCCTATTGCTCTAATTACTCTTTCTAGTTTGTAATTGTTCAAACTTTTCCTCCTAATTTTTCACCTGATGCATGAATTCTGATTGCTGTGGCAATTGGGTGGCTGCCTATTGCTGAATTCCAAGAGGATTTCCCTTCTGTAATTCTCCTTTATATGTATTGAAAGTATTATGTTCTTCCACTCCCTCTGTATTGTGTAGCGTTGTAGTATTCCCTGTTACTGTCCATATTTGCTATTAATCCTCTGCAATGTGTTCAGTTTGGTCCCTTTTAGCCTCATATGATAGATTTCTATCTACTTCAATAATCAGTCCCTAATCCTCCGGTATCGTTTTTTTGCATTTTAAGTTCATATATTTCGGGAGTTCATAATGGCATATCCTTTACTCTTATTTTTTCTAATTCCACACCAGGTTGTCAATTATGAAGGAATAATGGAAGTGGTGAGATGTGTCATGGTCCTTCTTCTATCACTTTTTGAGCCTCAGATTTTGCGATAAAGGTAAAAATAATGTTATTATTTTCTATTAACATTACCTTTTGTAAGCCTCTTCCTTTCTAGTTTCTTTGAACCCATGCTTGTATTATAAGAAAAGCGAGCGTTTATCCATGAAGAAGCCTATAATTGCTACTTCCCATATTTTTGCACCCTCCTACAAGATGTCAAGACTTGGGACCACCATCAACTTTCCATCTATTTCAACCGGGGGAAGAAAAGATAAGATTCAAAGCTCTCCTTTACCACCTATTTCTAGGTTTTTCAGGTTTCCACAAAGTTTTGAGCCACCTTAGCTGTAGTGACTAGCTTAGGAGGGTTTGAGTGTCAAACTGAGGAAGGTGCTTGCCTCCAAATGTTGGGAGCAAGAAAGGAGGGGTTTGGGATCATAAGGGACTTAATAGAGGAGGAGGATAAAGGGGAGTGGATGTTAGAAAGGTTTGGGTTTATGTTGGCTTGTGACAGAGCAGGGGGAGATTCAAAAGAGGAAGATGGTGAAATGCACGACTATAAAGGGGTAAATTAAGAAAGGTTAAGAGGCGTGAAGTCAGTCATAGTAAGGAAGAAAACTAGATTAGGTAGGGTAATAGCAATGCAGAAGATAGAGCAGGAAGTGTTGGTTTAGAAATGGTAAGTAGAAGAGGGCAGGAAAAGGATTTATGGAGGAAAAGACAGTAGTGCCCTTAAACTGGCTACAAGAGCAGGAAAGAGGATGGCAGTTTTGCTGAGAGACAAGGGTAAAAAGGAAGAAAAGAGAGTTTCAGTCGAAGGAGAAGAGTCGGAGAAAAAGGAAGTTGGAAACTCAATCTGCTCCTAGAGCTCTACATCTTTGTTTCACGAGAGATGATATTCTTATATATTATTATTATTATTATTATTATTATTATTATTATTATTATTATTATTATTATTATTATTATTATTCATACATGCTTGAATTTCATAAAGTAATTTTAATGCCTAGTTATGCTTACAAATAAATCAAGATATTTAAAGTTGAAAAATATTATATGTTATACATGTTATATTGAATGAATTGAATTAGATGAGAAATAGACTTGATTGAACACCATTAACCTTATAGCTTAGCGCATGGTTTTCTTTCCGCACACAGCTTTTGAGGAAAATTAGGAGAAAGTTGTGGTGGATATATTACAAAGACTAGAGTCATATAGAGGACTGCGGAAGACTGTGAGGTCAATGTACAAAAGAATTATATTTTGTTTTGGTTATGATATGTACATATAAAGAAATGAAGGATCTTATAGAATTATATTGTGAATTATATATGAAAGTTATGTATGAAATTTAGATTAGATGAGTTGAAATGTATTAGAGGATCAGCAAATTATTTTGTCAAGGAGTTTGACATGGATATGGATATTTGATTAAAATGAATTAGAAGTGTATTGAAATTTCGTGCAAGTGGTTTTAGGTGAATTTGGAAGAAACCTGTCAAATTTTTTATAAAATGAATAGTATTTGCTAAAATAATGAGGTTTTAAATTGAAATTTTTGTAATCGAAAATTTTAGATATTTAAGGATGTGGTAATACTCGATATTCTGATTCTATTATCTAGTATAAGGTGTTACAGCTTTAGTCTATAATAGTATATGGGAGCTCTACCACCTAATAAAGTCTCTAATGTTATTGGTTGAAAACATATTTAAAAAAACTCAAATGGTCATATTGATATATTTAAAGCTATCTTAGTTACCAAAATTTTCATTTAAGGTCTGGTTTGGATTATCATGACATATCACTACAAGCTTGGTATCATAAGCTACATGTTATAATCAAGAATTATCATGCTAACTCTTTCTTATTTATTCATAATCCTAGTAATTATAGTATTTATCTTCTTATTTATATTAATAACATTATCATCATATGTGATAGCCCAATTGAAGTTAATTAGTTTATTGATTGACTATCCACACAATTCTCCCTTTAGAATTATTGGCAAATGCTTCAAAATTGTTAGTTAGTTATTAGTGGGTTTCATGGGTTCTGTAACTTCTTAATCAAATAACATGTTTATTTTGTTGATATTATCTAGTTACTAGTGGAGGATTACGTGGGTTATTTACCCATTACCTAGTTAGTTGATTGGTTTTAGCTTAGTAGGTTTACTTTGAGTCTATTTATGTAGCTAAACTCTTGTGTTATTTTATACAAAGGCAACAAGTTTGTGTAGTATCTTTAATTACTACTCTGCTTCATTTATCTATTTTTTCCAACATGGTATCAGAGCTCCATTTATTCTTAGGCTTGTGAGGATTTAGTAGCAACATGACATCAAACAGTTTCTCTATTCTAATTCCTATTTTCAGGGGAGAAAATTATCACTCTTAGGCTATCAAAATGAAGTCTTATTTGTAAGTTGTTAGTTTATGGGAGGTCATTGAAAGTGAGTTGAAGCATAAACCTCTCCTAAACCAAATCAAGAAGAATGATGAAGAAAGGGAAAAGAAACCAAAAGCTCTATCTTGCCTTCATTTGGCTGTGATGAAAGGAATTTTTACGAGTATAATGGCATATGAATCTCATAAAGAAGCATGGGAGAAGCTAAAAAATAATTTGACGGCAACACTCAAACTAAGATGATGCAAATTTTGAATCTTAAAAGGCAATTTAAGATGTCAAAAATGAAGAATTTTAAAGGTGTAAAGGAATATAAAAGCAAAGTTATGTCCATTGTCAATCAAATCAAGTTACTTGGTGAATAATTTCCTACTCAAAGAGTTGTAAACAAGCTTTTTATGACGCTTCCCGAAAGGTATAAGTCAAATTTTTCATCTCTTGAAGTTACTAATGATCCATCAAATATAACCTCTGCAGAGTTACTAAACGCTTTTCAAGTTGTGGACTAAAGAAGAATAATAAGGGATGGAGAAAATGGAGATAAGGTCGAAGAAGCATACATGTTCAAAAGTTCCTCTTCAAAGGGTAAAAGTAAAATTCTCCAATGTATAAATTGTAAGAAGCCCGACCATTAAGAGAAGGATTGTTGGCACAAAGGAAAACCGCAGTGCTTTAAGTGTAAGAGGTTTGGACATTTACAAAAAAAACTACATATTTCAAAATGAAGGAGAAATAAACATGGCATAAAAGGCACTTTTTAAAAAAAATTGTTGGTGAGAAGTGCACTATGTAGAGATGTGCTCCAATATCTATAAGTTGATGATAATGTTCATTAACAAATTTGAAGACAGTGATGAGAAGTGCATTATATTAGGAGAAAAGTTCATTATATTAGGAGAGAAATGCTCCATCTATGAAATTTTAAAGCAAGGGATGTTAATAAATGCTTCAAAATTGTTAGTTAGTTTTTATTGGGGGTTCTGTAACTTCTTAGTCAAATAGTATGTTTATTTTATTGATATTATCTAGTTGTTTATGGAGCATTACGTGGGCTATTTACCACTACCTAGTTAGTTGCTTGGTTTTAGCTTAGTAGGTTTACTTTGTGTCTATTTATGTAGCTAAACTCTTGTGTTATTTTATGCAAAAGGCAACAAGTTTGTGTAGTATCTTTAATTACTCATATGCTTCATTTATCTTTTTTTTCTAACAAAATCTTATACCTCGTATTTTCTCAATGTTGTTATTCCTTATCGACGAGTTATTTTATTGTCCTAACAAGTTTGTGTGGTATCTTTAATTACTTATATGCTTCATTTATCTTTTTTTTTAACAGAATCTTATACCTCATATTTTGTCGATGTTGTTATTCCTTATCAACGTGTTATTTTATTGTCCCAACGACATTACATTGTGGATCATCTCACTTGAGCTCATATGTTAGATGTCAAACCTATTGCTACTATATTCTTTACTAATTCATCTCTCAATTTACACTTTAGCATACCATTTTCTCATCCCACTTATTACTGTAGCCTTATTGGTAGTCTACAATCCTTATCACTTACTCGTCATTTACTCGTCTAGACATCTCTTATACAGTCAACAAATTATCTCAGTTTATACATAAACCAACAATCGATCATCGGACAATGGTTAACCATCTTCTTCACTATTACGTCGTACTTTAAACAACAGTGTTATTTCCTATTGCAATTCTTTACTGTCTCTTCTTGAAAACAAAGATGATTTTTCCTCAACAAGTGTAAACATCGTTTATGTTATAAGCAATTGATAGAATTTAATTCCTTAGGGTGAAAACCATCACCAACCATGTAAACAATTATGCAAATCATCAAGAATACTTAGATCTATCGCGAAAGCATACTTGAATCCATGAGAACAACATAATTTCCGAGTCTTGTGTTTATTCATCTTCTAAGTAAATATGTATGTCTGTTTTCTCTTAAGAACCATCTATTTTCTGACTGATGGGATATCAAAAATTATATTTGTTCGTATGACTTGGGGACCATATAAGACATCTAATAAAGTATGAGCTTTAATGTGTAGAGACCCAATTGTCTGATTTCTATTTTATGATGGGCCAAAATAGAAATAAGACAATATATATATATATATATATAGCTTATAAGGTTATGTCATGATATCCAAGTAAATGAATTATATATATATATGACCTAAGTGGGAGATTGTTAGATTTAATCCAACATGTAGGTATGTATATATATATATATATATCAAATACATATAGATATGATGTGCGTATAATGCAAACCACTTTGCTATCACTACACTACCAAATACATCTTTAATCAATCTCGTTCATCAATTATAATAGCATAGGATCAAATTGGTTTGCATTATACACATATATATATATATATATATGTATTTGGTATATATGTGTGTGTGTGTGTGTGTGTGTGCACACATTGGATTAAATCCAACAATCTCCCACTTGGGTCGTATATTTATAATTCATTTAATTATATATCATGATATAACCTTATGAGCTCAAAATTTGCTATCACTGCACTATCAAATATATCTTTAATCAATCTCGTTCATAAATTATTAGGATCAAAGTGTTTTGCATTATATGCATATCATATCTAAACCCATCAATAGTCATTTATACTAATATAATTGAACAACATAGATCAAGCATGGAAATTACATGTAATGTGATATGAACATACCTACTTCTAACTAGTCCAAATTCCTTATTCCTTAATGAGATTAACCAAATAAACTTTAAGGTTCAAATAAATCATAAAAGTGTTTATAACTAAAAATCATTCGAAATAACAAACTCCCACTAAAATGACATATCTTCAATAGATACAACACCCATATAAGCAATATGCTTATGAAAGACCTTGGGTGGTAATCCCTTAGTGATCGAAACCATAGAGTTTGTCCCAATATGTTCAATAAACATTTGACCATCTTGAACTCTTTCTTTGACAACGAGGAACTTGAGGTCTATATGTTTTGACTTTGTTGAGCTCCTGTTGTTGCTAGAATATAGCACTGATAACTTATTGTCACAAAATAACTTTAGTGATCTTTCAATACCATCTATAATTTACAGCCCGGTAATAAAATTCTGCAACCATATTCCATGATTAAATGCCTCATAACATGCTATAAACTCTGCTATCATAGTGGAAGAAGCCATAAGTGTCTGCTTATCACTCTTCCAAGAATAGGTCCTCTAGCTAGTAGGTAAATATAGCCTGATGTGGATCTCTGACTATCTTGGCATCCAGCTAAATCAAAATCAGAATACCCAATGATCTTTAGTTGATCCGACTTCCTGTATGTAAGGATGCAATCTTTTGTTCTCTAAAAATATCATATAACTTATTTGGTTGCTCTCCAATGATCCATTCCAAGATTGTTTAAGTATATACCCAGTATTCTAACAATAGACACAATATGGACACATACATGCTTGAGCACACGTTAGACTCCCTACTACTGAAGCATAAGGAATCTTCTGCATTCTTTATTTTGAAACTCATTCTTGGGGCATTAGCTGAGACTAAACTTGTGTCCCTTGGCAACAAGGGTGTCACCTGGTTCACAATCTTGCATGTCAAACCTCTTAAGAATTTTCTCGCTATAACTCTTTTGTGATAACCCAAGTATACCCCGAGAGTGATCTCGGTGTATTTGTATCCTTAATACAAAAGAGGCGTCACCAAGATCTTTCATTTCAAATTTCTTTTTCAGAAGGTTCTTACTTTCATGCAATAAGCCTATATCATTGTTGGTAAGTAGTATGTCATCAACATATAAAACCAGAAAAATATACTTACTTCCACTGAACTTATGGTATATACAATCATCAATTGCATTCATTTCGAAACCAAATGAAAGAGAAACTTAATGAAATTTGTAATACCATTGACAGCAAGCTTGCTTGAGCCCATAGATGGATTTCTTCAATTTGCAAACTATTTACTTTGGGTCTCCTAACACAAAGTTTTCTAGTTGCATAATATAAATTTTCTCATCAATGTCACCATTGAGAAATGCAATCTTTACATCCATCTTATGCAACTCAAGGTTGGCCACAAGTTTCATTATAGTTCTAAAAGAGCCTTTCGATGAAACCAGAGAGAAAGTCTCTTTATAATCAATGCCTTCTTTTTGTGTAAAGCCCTTTGCAACTAGAAGAGCCTTATATCTCTCTACAATGCCCTTCAAATCCCTATTGGTTTTAAATATCCATTTGCAGCTGATGGGTTTTGCAACTTCAAGCAATGAGACAAGGTCCCAAATTTCATTATCTTTCATAAAGTTTATCTGCTCATTCATGGAATCAATCCACTTCTGAGAGTTTGAACTTTGTATGGCCTGATGGAAGTTGATTGGCTTATCTTCTACAACGCCAACGTCAACCTCGTGTTCTTAGAGAAATATGATGTAATCATTAGGAATCGCACTTCTCCTTTCTCTAGTGGATCTCCTTAATGACACTAGTTCTTAAGGTTGGTGAGTTTGTTCTTCTGGAATAATTTTTGTAGTCTGAAGAAGGAGTTCATCAATATTGTCATGTTATTCTAGATTTGTTACTTCGACAGCATTAGGAATAAAAACCATATCATTGTCAACAACAACTATGGGAATATTAACATATTCCTCTTCAAAGACAATGTCTCTCACTTTATCTCCCCTTTAAAACTCAACATCTTTAAAGAATTGGGCATTTCCTGTCTAAAAAATTGACTTTGTTATGGGATCATAATGTTTGTAACCCCTTAGACCTTTCAAAGTATCCAATAAAATAGCAACTAACAGTTTTGAAATCTAGTTTCTTTTCATTAGGCTTATATAGCCTTATCTCAGCTGGACAACCCCAAATGTGCAAGTGTTTAAACTGGGCCTTTTGCCCATCCAAAGCTCATAAGGGGTTTTGGTAGTTGTTTTAGTTAGAACTCTATTGAGTATGTAAGCTATAGCCTTTAATGCTTCTCCCTAAAGAGATTATGGCAAAGTAGAATGACTAATCATACTCCTTACCATGTCCTTTAGTGTTTTGTTTCACCTTTCAGCAACACCATTCATGTTAGGACATACTAACATGATGTATTGTGGGATAATACCACACTTTTTAAGGAACTTAGTAAATGGTCCTAGACATTATGCACCTGATTCGCCATATCTACCATATTATTCACCACCACGGTCAGATCTAACACTTTTTATTCTTTTGTTGAGTTGATCCTCAACCTCAACCTTATAATTTTTAAACATGTCCAAAGACTGGGACTTCTCATAAATGAGATACAAGTAGCCATAACGACAGTAGTTGTTTATGAATGTAATAAAATATTGTTGACTATTCCAAGAAGCTGTAGGGAATGACCCATAAATGTCTATATATATGAGTTCTAAGATGCCTATAGCCCTGTTGGCACTTGATTTCCTTAGGTTTTTCTATTTCCCCTTAATACAATTAACACAATTTTCAAAGCCTACATAATTAAAAGGATCTAGAATTCTATCAGACACAAGACTTTCAATTCTTTGTTTAGAGAAATGCCCTAAATGCCTATGCCATAATGAAGCAGAATTCTCATTTGTTAATTTTCGTTTTATACCTCTACATACATGCAAAGTTTCATTATATGAGGCAACCGTATTATTTAAATATAGGTTATCAACAAATGATAAATAATTGGTACCAACAAGCATTGAATCTTGAAAAAGACTAAATTGACTATTTCTAAATGAATAAGAGTAACCAAATTTGTCCAATGCAGAAATAGAAACTAAATTACGTTTAAATGATGGTACAATATAAGTCTCATTCAAATCCAAATAATAACAGGTCTTTAACAATACCTAAAATTTACAATAGCCTTAACTTTTACTGCTTTACCATCAATTACATAGATGTATCTTTCACCATCAATTGTCTTTTGGTAGCTTAGACAACTCTGCATAAACACATTGATGTATAGTATTAGCACCAGAATCTAGCCACCGAGTGTGTATAGGTACCAAAGTTAATTTATCCTTAGAACAAACCAAAGTCAGAAATGTGCCTTGTGTGATATTTGGAACAATCCTTTTTTCTTGTGTAGTACTTTCACAGAACAAAAACAAGTAATAAATAAGCTCACATAAATTCCACATAATCATATAAAATCAAATAATGGTAAATCTCATCACAAGATACTTAGCACAACATTAATATTTAGTCTTTGGACAAAAATATTAACTTGTAAGTGGTGCTCTTAGTGCAGTAAGCAAATATTGGCAATAACAAACAATTAACCTTTCTTTGGACTGATTAATTGTTTACATGGCTAACCTAATAATTGTCACATATTTATCACCACAGTTGTATATGTATTTCGGCCAAAATATTGACCTTCCTTTGGGCTAGTCAATACTTGCATGAATTACACATATACAACCATCTTAATATTATAAAATAAATTAATTTACACAAGAGAGACTACTTTTGGTAGCATGTTGTTTCAATCAATTTATTTCACAATATTAATAAAAGATCAATTATACCAATATTTGAGCATACCTTGAACAATCAATTTGATCATTGATTATATTAACCTTAGTTAACCGAATTCAATTTTCATAAGAATATAATAAACTAAAAGCATGTGTAATTGATTTATATCAAAACTGCATATACCAAAATATCATATTTGAACCGAATATAAAATTTGTAGAAATAACCAAATGTACTAGTTGACCAAATATTCCATTTGTTTCTAAAACAGACTTCAAAAATATTTGGTTCCAAGATGCTAAAAGTGTAAGGTTATTTCTGGTCTTTATCTAATAGTTAAAGTATAAGCCCAAATGCATTAGTTTCTGGTTATTATCTAATGGTCAAGACTTTATTAAAACAAAATAGTCAAGCCTTTTATTAAAAACAAAAGGAACGTTGACAAACCTTGGATAAAGAGTAAAGAATTTTGAAAACAGGAACAGATCATCTGTTCTGGTTAACCAGTTCCTACTCTATTCTATTAAATCTCATCCTCACATTTATGTAGGATTCACATAAATGTGTGAAAAAAATTAAATGGCACAGGGTTGGAACACCCTAACGGGAACAGGGTGCTCCAACCCTTTGAAAACACCCATTGAAAATCACGATTATCAATTGTTTTGGTGGTTTCCTTTTTTTTCCTTTTTAGGTTTAACCATACATAAAGCATTGAATAGATGAATCAAAAATATGTCCATTAACTTTTAGCCTTTATATATTCATCAATTTGCACTGTAAATATGAAAGATAAATAATTAAAAAATTCTCAATGATCTAACATGAAAGAGGCTCTGATACCACTTGATATAATTTAATTCCTTAAGTTGAAAACCATCACCAATCGTATAAACAATCATGTCAAATCAACAAGAATACTTATGTCTGTCACAGAAGAATACCTGAATCCATTAGAACAACATGATTCCTGAATGTTGCGATTATTTGTCTTCCAAGTTAAAATGTAAGTCTGTTTTCTCTCAAGAACCTATTTTCTCTCAAGAACTGTTTCTTTTCTGACTGATTGGAGATCAAAATTTATATTTGTTCATATGACTTGGGGATCATAACCTTAATGTTTTATATGGTTTATCTTATTTCTATTTTGGCTCATCATAAAATAGAAATCAGACTATCAAGTCTCTACACATTAAGGTTTATACTTTATTAGATGTCTTATAGCTCAAAGCCTTTAACCTTAATATATCACATTAACCGAGCTTAACCTTATGATAGCTCATAATATACAATTAATATATATATATATATATATATATATGTACCCATAAGTTGGATTTAATCCAACAGCAATCATATGTATACATCATTTATCTTGGATGCAGTTTTATGGCCTGTAGTTCGAAGAAACAAAAAATTGTTGCTTACTCTTCTAAATATCTCCCTATTGCTACCACTACTACTGAATTCATCTGGGTGTGTTATCTCTCATCTAATCTTAGTCTCACTCTTTTTCACATACCTATCATTTATTTCAAAAATATTGATGATACACATTTGTGTTCAAATCATGTGTTCCATTCAAGAATGAAGCATGTTGTCATTGAATTTCACTTCTTTCGAGATCAAGTTTAATTTGGTGCTCTTTGTGTGGCTTACATCTCTTTTACTAATCAATTAGCAGATGCACTTATAAAGTCACTATTTTATTCTCAATTTTAGTGTCTTAAATCAAGATTGGCCTTACTTTCCACAACTAATCTTGAAGGGATACATAAAGATTTTATGTGTTGTACCTTAATTTAGCTGTTGAAATTGTTGTTTATATATAGGTGACCAATATCTTTAATTTTAGATATTCAACAATTTAAATGCTCAATTATTAAAAAAAATAGCTTATTCTAAATATTATGTTTCTCATTAGTCAAAATATGCAAGCTTACCAATTCTAAATCGTATATCAACAATTACATGTGTTGATGTTTATCGACTATACAGATATTGGTTCCTACTATGAAATGAACCCACATATAGATTTTTCCACTTCATCATTCTAGCGAGAGAAGTAAGCTTCCTCGAAAATTAAAGGGATGTGTTTCGCCTTTGCAGAAAAATTAAATTCTTACCATTCTCATCAATCCATTATGTGTTTTCTTGATTACAGGCTAGCACTATGTTGTATATAGTGTCCACATAAAATATGTAGTGTGAAAATTGCTTTAATATGGTAGCTTTGTAGCATGTCTAGTACAATACGTAGAAAAGTTTATAGTGAAAAAAACTGTAGGGGTGTATTGGTTTCGCAAACGTTCAGATTTTGCCGCAGTTGTTTCTAGCACAATCAAAATTAGAAAAATTAAACACATAAATATAAATCAACATCAAAATTTGGTAATGTAGTTCAACACACCTTGCCTACGTCTATAGGGCCCTCGCCCAACTTAATTCTTTCACTAACGACAATAGTTTTATACAAGGTTTTACTGAGCCGACACAACTCAACCCTTGACAATATCCCTCGTCATCGCTACCCGTGAAAGAATTTCACACTCAATAGTACGATCGCCTCGTACTAAACTCAACGGAGGATTTTCTCAAACACTGTTTAATGATAACATTATGAAATATACAACTCAAGTGATTAAACAATAACTAACATGCACAAAGACAACACTTGAGATAAAAAGAAACTCCCCTAAATATATCGCCTCATCAACGAAAGAACAGTAAGTTGTCAACTAAGAAATCTATTATGAATCTTCGATATAGTCACTGAAACATCCCACATACAACAGTCACAAAACGTATCAAATCAACAAATGTTTCATCACCGAAACATTAACCTAGTAGAGCTGCAACAACCACGACAATTGCTAAAATTTTTCGCACCAAACCAACAACAAAGACAGTAACTACAAAGTCACAAAAACTTTTGAAATTTTTGCACACCAACACCAAAACGATAGCCATAAAATTACTCAAGACAACCCTCAATTGTCGTTTGACAATAGGAAAGAATGCAGCTGGCCATCAATAATTATTTAGCCCACTTACGTCACCCAATCAACAAAAAATGCAGCAATAAGATGGATTAATTATCAACATAAAATTAGTTGCAAAATCACACATAATAGTCACCAACCTAAAACTGGACAACCACCAAACTAGCTGCAAAATATCATACAATTAACCACAAAAACACAGCACCCACTCACAATTGACTGCATCTTATACCATCAATAACCATAGCTAACATAAGACATTACCATCCAAGAACAACGAAGTGGGTTGTATGAACAACTCAATTGAAAGTAAGCCACCTACCAACCTATACGGCCATCATCTCTTTTTAGGCAATGATGTGTTTTACGATAATAATAAAGATGGGCAATGACAGTACACCATCCGTAGATATACCCAAGAATAAGATACTCACATCATACAAGTAGTCTTCTCATCATATAAATCTTCAGATTCATAACCGTAGGCACATCCATATCTTTTAGAAGATTTTTCTTTATCCAAGTCAAACTCAATGTATCTTCTACCTTATCTTGATTTGAATTTGAAGTCTTTCATTCTCTTAGAGATCTATTTATCAAAAATGTCAAAATTAAATAATAAGATATATACCATATATCTTAACAGATGGAACTCGCAAGATCTAAGAAAGCAGTACTAATTTATGGGCCTTGAAATTTTAATTTGCTATATATTGCTAATTGAACTTATTGATGATTGACATTCTGAAATAGGTTAGAGAGAGACTCCCCTCCTTCTCTTTAGGAACAATGCAGGTATGATCCTCATCCTTGTTTCTTCTCCTTTCGAACTTGAATCCTCAGTTCATCATTTATAACTCCTTGCCCTTTAACCATCACCACTGTTTTTTCTCCCCTTCAACCTCTAGATTGTCCACCAGGGGTACATTATAAAACGAAGGTATTGTACATTCTAAGACGAAGTTACTGTACATTCTAAGACGAAGTTATTGTACATTCTAAGATGATAGAAACTAAGACGAAGTTACTGTACATTCTAAGACGAAGTTACTGTACATTCTAAGGCGATAGAAACTAAGACAAAGTTACTGTACATTCCAAGATGATAGAAACTAAGACGAAATTACTGTACATTCTAAGACGATAGAAACTAAGACGAAGTTACTGTACATTCTAAGATGAAGTTACTGTACATTCTAAGACGAAGTTACTGTACATTCTAAGACGATAGAAACTAAGACGAAGTTACTGTATATTCTAAGACGAAGTTACTGCACATTCTAAGACAAAGTTACTGTACATTCTAAGATGATAGAAACAAAGATGAAGTTACTATACATTCTAAGACGAAGTTACTGTTCATGCAAGACGAAGAAAAGTAAGACGATTGAGGTCATGAACATAGTTGCTTCTTTTGATCATAACTTCCTCTCTGGACATCCAAATGACTTGATTCTTGCACCATTGGACTTGTAAGACATTGCTCTACATCTCTGCCAAAAATCATAGTCCTATGAATCTAATTGAGCAAGATTAAGTGAAAAAGTGGAACGGGTACAGTGAATGTACCCTTAAATAGTGTGAACTAGTGTTATTCTACTGAATATACTTCGGTATTTTGATGATATCTTAATATGTAGAGTTCAAAATGAGATGGTTTTTGACTTATAGTAAACTAGATACATAGGGATACAACTTATGTGAATGAATAAATTTCTAAATAGGACTCTAAGAGTTTCAATTTTCGGATGGAAGTTGAGTGTAAGGTAATGTCTCAAAATAAAAGCAGTCCGAAAATATTTGGAGTATAACTTTCACATTGCTAAACCAAATTGAATGATTTTCATGTCATTGGAAAGATAATACATAGAGGAATACTTTTATAGAAGATAGTTTGACCAAATTAGTTCATTTTTATCTTCTGATTGTACATTAACAGTAGAGCCGAAAAAGGTATCTTGGAAAAATCTAAAGTGATTCAATGAGAAATGAATTGTGAATTCAATGGTATTAGTGAGGCATAAACCTAAGTATAAGTTATACTTAGA
>JANSVA010000003.1:8447686-8475841 GCA_025504915.1 Erythroxylum reticulatum
TCCAACAAAATCAAAACATTCATAATTTCATTTCCATTTCTAACTATTTCCAATTCTAACAATCACAAAACATACATTAACAATTTCTATTTCCAACAAATTCAAAACATTCATAATTTCATTTCCATTTTCAACAATTTCTAATCCAACAATCACAAAACATACATCAATAATTTCCATTTTCAATTCAAAACATTCATAATTTCATTTCCAATTTCAACAATCACAAAACATACATCAACAATTTCTAACAATTTCTATTTCCAACAAATTCAAAACATTCATAATTTAATTTCTATTTCCAACAATTTTCAACTATCTCTAATTCCAACAATACATTTTAATATAAACAATTTATTATAAAACACTCTTCAATTTTATTTTATTATTAAACCTCGATCTCCTATCATATTTCATTCCATTTTATTATAAAACCTTCTTCAATTTCGTTTTATTATAAAACCAATAATTAATTTGATAAAAATCATGTGAAAGAGTTACAAATTTTTCGATTTGATTCCAAATGTCTTAACAAGTGCCCTTTTGCATTGTCAACCGAACCAACCAAACCATTCAACTTTTCATGTAAAAAGGGTTTTCATTATATTCTAATTTTGTGCCTTAAATTACAACTTTTTCTCAACCAACCAATCCATTCAACTTCCAACATAACCAGGTTTCATTATGTTCTAATTTATGTCCTTAAATCGGACAATCAATCCCATTCATTTCTAAATTCTATGATAACAACTTCCTCTCGAGTCTCAACCAAACCGTGAACAATAAAAAACCAACATAAATGACAAAAGTCACAAAACACAACAATTCAATTCCAACATTCTAACCAATTCAGAATTTCGTAGACACTCGTACAGATATACCCACCCAACCAATTCAGATACCGTAAAACGTTTATCACAAAACCAACATCGTAGATCCATCATCCAACCAATACCCTAAACCATCATCCATTCCAACTTTCCAATCTAACAAAACAAAAATTGCAATTAAGCATGAAAAATCGAAATCAGAAAAACACAATCACAAAACCAAATCACTTGCTTTGCTTCGGGTCTTCGAGTTTTCGAGTTGCCTCTTCAGGTCTTTAGGTTGGGTCACAGGTTAAGGTGTCTCTGGTGGCTTCCCGTGTAAATCAGCCAAAGCTATGACCTTCGATGAGGTGGTGTAGTGCAGTGTGTAGCAGTGGCGTCTTCAATGCGGTGTAGCGGTGGCGTGGTGCAGTGTAGCGGAAGGAGCCGAGGAGGATGAGGGAAGGAGGAGATCGAGAGACAGAGATACAGAGACCGAGGTTGGGGAGGGGAGAAGCAGAGACGGCAACAACGATGAGATGAGAGCACGAGAGTGAGAGGCTGAGTCTGAGAAGTGAGAAGTGAGAAGAAGGCAGAGACATAGGGTTTAATTTTTTAATTTTGCAAAATGGTCCTCCATTTTTCAGAAGTTCACGATACCAGTCGGTATATTTCAATATTGTCGGTACCGGCCGGTACCAAACGAAAACAACCGGTACCGACTAGTATTTGAGGCCAATACCGACAATACAGATGCTGTTCCGTTTTTCGGTCGGTACCGAACGGTATCCGCATCTCTGCCTAGAAATTGATTTTCATTATGTCCGTGATCTAGCTGCAAATCAAAAATTACAGGTCAAGTTTCTTTCTTCAAATGATCAAATTGCAAATATTCTGACCAAGCCATTACCCAATCAGATATTCAATATTTTGAAGACCAAATTGACTATCATACCTTATCATGATCAATTTGCAGGAGGGTGATAAGAATAAATATTCTCATTTATCTCTTAATCTAATTTTAGTTTGTTTAGACAGATTTTATCATTATCTATTGTTAGTATTCATCTTTATCTGATAATTGTACTCGTACATACCTATTATTACGCCATATAGTTAATGTAAACGATATCTAGGTTACCATTATAATAATATCACATATCTGGCTAACGACCACTTCTTACCGAGAAAGTATATGATCATTTTCACTTACTCAAAGGCAGCCAAAAATATTTAAAACTAGCTTTAATTTTTAGTCAAAATTATAAATATTAATAGAAGTTTAATATAACTAGGGTCTTTAATAAATATATGGATATTTATGTAGGACTTAATATATTTTACAAAATAAACTTTAATATATTTTTTAATAATTCAAGATATTTACGTTTATAGAAACGATATATCAAAAACTCAGACCAATTCCATTCCACCAACTATGGGCTGTGAGGTCTGTGGTCTTATGACAAATAGATGTGAATGAAGGCCTGGTTTTAAAAAAGAATAAAGGCTTGACTGAAAGCGGAATTGTGTAATTGTGTCCAAGCCTGTATTTTCGGGCCTAATCTTATGAATCCAAGGATTGGAAATGGATAGGCCCAGAAACAGGGAGTTCAAGTGCTGCAAGTTACCTACTGTTTGACGATATTGAATTAAATGTCCGACATGTTTACATTATGTATGTGTGGAAAGCATTTCTTGTGAGAGTACAGAACCTGAGGCAATCAATGTTAGAATATGTTATAAACCCATGATGCTTCTCTGAATTCATGAACCGCCACATCGACCAACCCAGATAAAAAATAAATGTTTCAAGTTTCAGCTTTGTAGATATTTTCGGTTCGGAAGATGCAGATAGGAATGAAGAGTGAGAACTAAACGGCCCAAGTCTCTTAACTCCAACCCCACAAGAAACTTAGCTTTATCGTTTGGTAGGAAAGCGTGCAAAACCAAGCTTTGGGTGCCACTGCCACAGCTTGGTTCTTATCCTCACAACCCAAGCGAAATCATCACTCCCATATGTTAAAGCTTTAGAATAGATAAAAGTCAGGTCCACACCCACACCACTGACCACACCCCTCTTTCTGCAACTCTCACCTCCAAAACTAGTATCTTTTCACTTGCTCAATGTCACTTATTAATCCCAAAAAGAGAGTGAGTTCAGGTTTCCTTTGGGAACAAAAAAAAAGAAAAAGAAAAAGAGGAAACAATTTCGTACGTAAAGGTTTTAGCTTACATCTAGGTCATCCTACCATGTGAAGATAACTCTTAAGTTTGGTAATCGGTGGTAAGGACATGAGAACAAGAATGCAGTTTTTATTCTCAAACATTTATTTGTTTGGTTATTAAAAATAGATTAAATAAGAAATAAAAAAATTTTAATTAATTCTATGCTCGATATAAGCTTATGTAATAAGAGATACACATTAATATTATTAAAATATTATCAAGTCAATTTTCATATTTAATTTTTTACCAATTATTTTATTTTGCATTATACCATATCAAGTAAAGCAAGATTTCTACATTTCTTTGATTTTATTCTTACTTTAAAAATTATTTATAATTGTTCAAAATTTTATAATTTTATAGAATATTGAAAAAATAAATTTGATTGATAATTATAAAATATAAGATATTTGAATTAATAAATTATATGATAATTAAATATGAATAAAAAGAATTTCATTATCATTCTTAATATTTGATACTAAATACTAGCATAACTATTAACTTGTTTAATCTCATTTCTAGTAATTACATATCAAAAGTATAATTCTTAATATTTGATGCCAAATATTAATACAAGTATTGACTCGTTTGCTTACTCTTAGAAATCATATATCAAACACGTACAATTAGCAATATTCTGATTTTTGCTTTCTATTTTTTATTCTGATTCCTTGAGTAAGTGTGTTTTACGGAAGTTGATTAATATTTTTCCAATTAAAAATGATTTTTACCTTCAAAGCTTAACATAATTCCACAGTTCCACAATCAAACCTTTACTGATGAAATTAAGATTAAAAACCCACTAATGGTGGGAAATAAACTAATTACAGCGTGCCACCTGCTCGTCAGAATAAAGATTAAAGCACCGACCACAAGATGCAGTTTGGTAGCGTTACCAGCACCAGTACTGTGCTTTTATTCAACTTTTAGCAGGCAGGTTCTGGTTTTCACATGCTTAGCCACCATAACCCCGTACAGAGGCCTTTTAAGGAAGCAAATAGCGGTTAGAGGGACTTGGGATTGTAGATTGTAACGCAATTAGTGAGTGTTAGAGGTCTACCAACAATATCAAAGCATGTTTGATAGGATTTAGCGTATCTTTATGAAAGGCAGAGTTTGTGTGTTTAAGAACTCATTGGATCCTTTGTTTTTTGCCTACTTTTCCATGCAAGCATGTGATAGCTATTAGTGCTGCAATTATGCCAAGAAACAGTCAGCTAATTTAATTATGTCTGAGGAGAATTATAGCATATAGCAGTCTTGGAAAATCATACAACCTTGAAACTCTAGCACACACATTCTCCTCCGTTGTTGGGTCCAGAGGTACCATCTTCTCTTTCTGAAGAAATGATCAAAGGAATAAGTAGGGTCTGGGTCAATCGGCTTTTCTTAAAATTTATCCTTTCCGGTCCCTTTCATCCTTCCATAGTTGCGGAGTCAACAAGCGATCGAAGACGCAGTCCTTAGCATCATTGACTGGTGTGGAATGAAGGGAAGAAGAAGAACAATGATCCTTAGTGAGCTATATTCTGAAAGGACTAAATAATGCACCGTCTGGTTGATATAAATGGCCATACCATACTTTTGCCTAACCTCTGAAAGTACGTTGATTGTGTTGCTGGATTCTAGGTCTCTTGGGCCCAACAATTATCATGAGCTTTATGAGTTTGTATGTTCACACAACACTCATTATTACATCTCCACATGCTGTTGTTGTTCCTGCTACTGCCGTTGCCTTCTTTAGTTCTACAGATTGGAACTTCAAAACATAATTGTGACTTCAATCAATTGCCATTATGAGTCATTCTTCATTTTGTGGCTAGATCTCAAGTACTCCTAAAATGGGTCTATTTAATCATTGATCTAACTTATGTTTTAGGAGACAATATATCTAATAGCTTCAAACCAAAATAACCATTCTTTTTACCAGTAGTAGAGCACTTCCTGGTTTTGGATACCATTACTTGGCCCTGTTTTGCTTGGGATTTGATTCAAACATAATTAAGCTGGTCTTCTTAGTCAAATGCTCCATCAAACTTGAATTCTCTCAGTATTAATAATGAAATTTTATTTTTTTTAAAGAAAATTCTTAATAAAATTAAATATTACAATGAATATAAGTGAACCTCCAACTTCTTAATTGATATTTAATAGCCACAAATTTATATCATAATCTGGATCCTTAAGCATGCGGTGTTCTATTCTTACTCAAGTTGGATAACATTAGGAAAATTCCATCTTTTGTGGCCCTTCTCTTGATGTCGAAGTCAAAGATTTACATGTATGAGTAACTTAAAACTAAATGCCTAGATCTTTCATGATGAGGGTACGGTGCCAAAAATCTCCATCATCAACGAGAGTATGCAGTATGCTAATTTGCTTCTGATGATAATGTTATTTACTGTGATCATGTGGTAAGACCATCAAAAGAAGCAAGGGACCATATTATTCACCATAATCACTTTTCTAATCATGTTGTTCAATCCCATCTCATACATAAATGAGGAAATCAAAGTCATCCGCTTTCCTTGTTGATTAAGCTGCTGTGACTGCCCATCCTGCCAAACCCGGAAGTCCATAGCCGTATGAATTTTACTTAGTTTGTGATGCAGAAACCAATTTTGTGATTATAAAAACTTTTTAATGCACTAAAGAAAAATTTATAATCATTAAAACAATAGGAAATTTATTCAAACTTCAACTGGAATACTTGAAAGTCCTTAGGAAACCTCCCCAAGCCTCCAAAACAATCCGTAACCAATATTGGTTAAGACGATTGGTTGGTTCTGCGCTATTACCACCACGCTCAAGTCACTTTCAGCCTGGCTTTGGACGAGAGTTTTGAATCAGAAACATCATCTCTGAGCGCAGGAAGATTGTCATTAGGAATATTATAATGTCACTTTTTCATCAGTTGACAAGATTTATTTCAAAAACCCAAATTATTAATTAGCCGCAGACTCTCTCAAATACTTATCTCCATAAGTGACGAAATATGATAAGGATTAACTAGTCAAAATGTTTTGCAGCACAACATAGAACCAGGAAGCAACAGCGACGGGTTTAAACGTATGTGATGATTTAGCAGGTAATTAGTATTATAACATAATCTTTTGCTTTCAATAATAATCATGATGATCACCGGATCAGACACAGCATTATAGCCCTTATGACTAGATTTATGCACTTTTCATGCAACTTTTGTATAATAAATTAAATTTAGTGAACTCCACCTAAATCCAACCATCCATTGCTTAATGTATACATTTTCCCATGATGGAAATAATTCACATATCAGTATCTTTCATAAGTTATTTGAGTCATGAATTCAAAATTAAGAGATGAATTCATCCAAGTCCAAAATCTTAGGATACGTTTGATTAATGAGTCTGGACGAATTGTTAAATGGGATCCAGCTGCCATACATATTAGTCATATTTCGAGTGATTCGGTTCCTAAAGTTGAAACCTTCACATCAAACCGTGGCTGAAGAAATTTTATTGTTAAGGCAGTGGACTTGGATCGTTTTCTTTGCACTTTATGTAAACAAATGAGTGGATATTATATCAAATTCGCTTTCTTATTAATTTTCTTTTGCAAGTCACACTCCAACGAATCCGATTAAAGTATTGAGAGAGGATATTGATGAAGCTAGGGACTAGGGAGTACAAAACACCACGAATCTATGCGTGTACAGTTTAATCCGGAAGTTCAACTCCTGTACATAAATGGTCAAATTTTCAATTTAAATCTTAAATTGGTTACGGTATTGTCTTAACTAATCACTTATTGTACCTCTTTACACTTTCATGATTTGCTTGGCTGCCCATGACATTACTTAAAACTCGAATTTAAAATTAGATTTTATTTTATTACTTGTATGTTTAAATTATAATTCTTCACGACAATTTTTTAAGGAAATAAAAAGTTAAATTTATGAGTAAATCAACTTTTGTAAAGAATTAAATATTTATCATTGCAATGGACTTTTATACTTAATACAAGCCAGAAAATATTTTGAAATTTCCAACTATTATATCCAATACAGTTTTTTTAAAAAATTAATTCTATATAACCCGAGTTTCTCTCCAAATCAACTTGACTACGTCTATAATATATGCACATATAACACCAAAGGGATTTGGATATCAAATATTCTAATTTATAATTATTTTGAATTTTCTCATATAAGATATTTAAAATGTGAGTTTAAAGTTACTCCTTTGCAATTAAAAGATCTCAATTTCAAGTCATAAAAACAGTTTCTTTGAAAAAATACAAAGAGTAGATTGTAAACATTACGACCCTCTTTATATTTAATTTTGCATATCGAATATGTTGATTTTTTTATATAAGATATTTGACTGTATTGGAATGTCTAAAATTTACAAAAACAAAAACTCCATTTGAACATTGTGATTCCAAATCTTATGATTTCGAGTAATTGATGAGTAAAACTAATAAAAACCAAATAAAGACCTTGATATATGACAAGTTTAAACCCAAAACAAAAGTAAATTTGCTTTAACAAATTATCTTCATCGTTCTAACTGTAACTAATTTATATTTTTATATTTAAATATATTCACATCGTGGGATCATTGTCAAAACTTTGAGTTAAATGGCCAAAGGCATTATCAATTGATCATAGGCCAACATCAATGAATATGACCCGTTCATTTAGAGACAACAGAAGGAACAATAGCGAACAAAAAGAAATGTATCCAAAACTAACATAATCGGGGTTATGGTTACAGATTAGACACCGACCAAACATCACAATTTTGTTTCTAATACGTGCAATGATGAAACAATTGCTTGCTTAATCACCTAATCCTTCCCAACCCTCTCATTTTCCTTACAAGAATATTAACTTGTCGGTCTTTTGGACGGCCCTATGCCATCATCTCATTAATGTATGTTCCGTCGCAGTCAAACCATATTTTTATCATTAATTTCACTATTATTTTGATGTTCCGCGTTATTATTATATCTATGTCAACTAAGAAAATTAGAGGAATAGAGTTAGATCAAACCGACCTCTCAACAATGACGTACATGTGATTGCATGCATAAATTGAAAAGGCCAACAATTCAATTTTTTTTATATGCTTCTTTTCTTTGATAATGACTTTGTAACCTTATTTAATGACCAAAATCTCTGAGTTCTCCCAAAGAAAATTATTCTTGCAACTAGTTTAGGTTGGAAAGTACCAAACCTTGTTTTCGAAAATGACGCTAGCTTATGCAACCTATAGTCAAAAAAACATCCATAATTAATTTTAACTTCTAAAAGCAATTATATGCTTGACCTAATTTTAAATTGGGAATTAGAAACTTAAAAGGCGCGGCATGTTAATACATGGAAGCGTATCCAATCAGTGATAGATTACCGTTTTTCTTTAATGTATATATAGACACCCCTGAACCTGAAGACTTAAAAATTGCAAAAGAGGTTCATGCTTGTGGGACTTGGATGAGCCATGCTTTGTCCGCAACCCCTTAAGAACAACTTAATTGAACCCATCTTTTTATGTACCATAATTTAGGTTGGAAAAAAAATATTTATTTTTATATAGTATATGGGTACTTTCTAGGTGTTCAATTGCTCCAAAGGCGATAAAATAGAAATAAGACGGCAAATGAAAATTTGGATTATCCATGAAATTTATCTCATACGACATGCTTCAATATTAATATTAACTCGGGCTTTAAATTTCTTTCAAACTGAATTAAAAAAAATAGATATTTTCCCAGCCTTGCAAGCCTAGATGTACAAGGCAATCATATGCATTGTGGTCTATCATGCTTTCGGTCAGAAACGTACTTCTTCCTTCGTCTTTTCAACTAAAAATTTCATCATAGGACACAAGATTCCATGTGTAAATTATATATTGAAATCAAGGGGTAGATTTCAGTGAAAACAAGAAATTCACTATCTGAGTAATGTAAAGGCTTTTAAGAGCGAATTTTCGTAAAAATTAGGCGTTGAGCCGTGACGAGGTGATGTAGAAGGTCCAATTATTTCTTACTGTGGTACTTGCTAAGAGGCCAACGAACAGTACACCCATAAGGACGTATCTTGGGATGAAACAGTTGGTTCAGTATTCACAATCAAGCATTGTGCCAAGAAGTGAAAAAGCTAATGCGACCCACTAATTTGGGCCGAGTTTTCACTTTCGTTCACTTATACCATACGTAAAGGGTGTTTCAGGACTGGCAGGCAGTAACAAACAAAGCCTTGTAGAGAGTGATTCAATTTAATTTTGAACGATGAAAAACTACGTTCGCACTTCTCCTGTGAAGGATATTTACAGGAAAAGGCTTGTTGTCAGTGGTGAAATGACTAATGTTCAATAATAGTTTACTTTGACTTTGACTAAAATAGGATTCTCCCCTTCCTTGTAACACCCACCGACAGAACGAACTTCTCCGTGTTATTTTTGCTTTATAATTGTATGCAGGGGTAAAATAAACCCGTGTTTTGCAATAATTAAATAAAATAACACGACAAGGAATGTTAAACATGTCTTAACATTCACTCAAGCGTTGGCCCAGAAAGTGTGCACGCTCACTGGGATTTACGAGAAAACCGAGGAGTGGAAGGAGAGTGAAATGCCAATCAGCCAACTTGGAGCTGGAGGAGATTCGGATGCCATTTATGGTTCGTTACGCCAAATTCTCACAAATCCCTATTCATTCTCGTTTCAATTAATTTAATTATGGTCAAGTGCAACAGCAACTACAGTTTTTTTTACGCTACTTACAAATTATTATACTATTTCCACTTCTTTTGTGTTATCTAAAATAAAATTTTATTACAATCCGGTGTGTATGCTATATGCGACAATCGATCAGAAGACTCAGGCCTAACTCTTGGCCAATTAGGAAGTTATAATGTCGGCAAAGAAAATAATCTAAAGAAGGAACGTTTAGTAATGAGTTAATCCAATATTAATTATTTGACCCACGAAAAGGATATATTTTCTAATATCAAGCACTTGGAACCTGTCAAAATCTGATAAGCATAAGCTTTATAATGAACTCATGCTAATTAAGTTGCTTGTTCCAACAACTAATACATTTCTCTATATAAAGTTTATAGACCCATATAACATCTTTATGGTCAACGAATATATGTGTATATATATATATATATATATATGTATGTATGTATATAGATAGCTTTCTTTTCTCCAAAACTACTTAACTAGGAGAGTGCTATGCATGAAAAGAGTGGAAATTATTCTAAATTATGAGACAACAATTTGAGGGCAGCATATTGTCAGTTTAGTATTGTACCATTGACCTTTTCTTTTCTTTTTCATTCTTCTTATTTTATCTCGGCATTGACTTAAACAGGTCGGAAATGAGAAATGATGAATATGTTATACGACTACAAGGTAACTCTTCCGAGCTTTAGTTAGGGTTAGTCACCGACCGAGCACTACTCCTCAGCTGAGGAAAATGAGGTTTTGTTTAAAATCGACTTGTTTAGCAAACCCAATTAGTTTATGAAACTTTCTCCGCGCAAGAATCTGAGATAGTGCGCACACTGTATTTGCAAGATTCGATTATTTGCATAGAACCTCAATTTGCGAAGACAACGTTCGATTGAAAATTAATTTCCGTTAAAGTTTTTAGTTGTGTGGAGCAATATGGACGTTGGTGATGTTTCTGAAGGTAGGACTGAGCCGACAGCAGTTCCTATAAAGTTGTACAAATTCAGTACTTGATTATCTACGATCTTTATATTCTCAAATAGCAGTATAAACAATTTGAGTGAGTTGACCAAAACATGTTGGAAACAATGTAGGGAAGGGGTTTTTGATTCTCTGGGACACGAAAGACCTCAGGTTATGACCGTTCCAAAATATATATAAACCTAATTTATTCTAAAAATTGTTATTTTATTCAAAATTTTGGTAGTATAAAAATATTTAAAAAATTAGTCTTCTAATATTTATATTAAATTTACTACTAAAATTAGATTAAGACAGCTATTATTATTATTTTAATAATCAATCATATGACTATTGTTTTAAAATAATTTATTAGAGAGTCGTTTTATATTTTTAGTACCACAAAAGTTGAAATAAATAGAGAGATATATATACCCTCTATTTATAATAATACGCATAAAAAGTGGAGGGTGAGGATGGACATTTATCTCTATTGATTTAATTTTGTTGCCAGCTTCTTTACTAGATCTTTGTTTTGGTGTCCATTCAGAGGATATATTACAGTAACTGATATAGACAATGAAAAATATCTACTTTAATTGATTAAATTATAAGTATCGTCCATCTTATCCACGATTCACGCATAAGGTGAGAAATGGAAAACATTTGTATTCCACCCACTCCATATCCTAAACCTTATCCTTCTATTTCGCCATATAAATCATCCATTCCTCTCCCCTTGTGAGAGAAAATTTCACTTCTACAACTTTTCACCTTGCCCCTTAAATTTCTTCAACTCCAAGTATTTGTTAAAATTCTTTAAACTTGCACCATTCAAGTGGCGACATGCAATTGGCTCCCAAAGAAAGGAAAGTGCCTGCCATAATAAGCCTCGTTAGCTTGTGGTGGGGGAACATGACGACTGTAGTGACTCTACCCCTTGGTTTTTTTTTAAAATGAAAACTTCAATTTCACTACATCACTTACCATGCACGTAAAGGCATAGTGATACTTGTCCCAGGACTAGGAGGCAAAAAGCAAGACACTTGTTGCTTACACGGCCAAATAAGCAGTGAGACCGACCATAAATCTGACCCAAATTCCTGGAAAACCCTCCTTCTTATTCACTGCTAGGACACTTTTCAGAGGATGTTTCTGTCATTTGAAGAATGAAGTAACAGCCATAACTGAGAAAGCTAAGTAGATTTCTTACTGTAAATGGTGGCAGAGAGACAACAAGAATCAAAGCAAGGGACAAACGTTGAATCATAGTCACGGAACAGGCACGAGATAGCGTGTTGATTTCAACTCTCTCTGGCCCTGGGGGGTTTCAAAACCTGTAAAAGAAAGCAAGATTCACATGATGCGTTAGACCGGTCAAACCCTTGTCAATAGGTTCGATACTTGTCACTGTGTTTTTACTTTTTAGAGCAGCTGGTCACGTGCAATCGAGTGTATCACGTGGAGCCACTTATACCGCCAAGATTAACCATAATTTAATTGATTAAAGGTATAAATTTACTCTAAACTTCTAATGAATGATTCATATTTTTATGTTTATAGACAAAACTCTTAATATTAATAACTCCTTTCAAGACACGTTCTGAAAACGACCTCAAAAAGTTAATAATTTATCTACGGAAACATGAAAGATTTATCCTTAACTTTTGCCTAATTTGAATGCAAGATCAACCTTGTTCACAAAAATGATGAGAGGTTCTGATGGTCAGTTGGCAAGCAACCTCCATTGTCCATTTTTCTAGTCTGGGTAACGATGGGATTCCACGTACCAAGCTACATTGGAAAGTCTGGCCATATTTGGCCCGACTAATCGCTATCACTATAGCATGAAGGGAAAGAAAAGAACATGTTCATTCTATGAACATACTCTTAACCGCCGTCGATCGTCTTCGAATTAGTGTTTAATTTTAGTTGAACGGTTCAATTAATGGTGTACACGACTGTTTCTGTTTATTAACTTTATCCACGTTATTTACCAAGTGAGCGCTTAATAAGAATTTATAAAAATTAATTGAATTTATTCAAAAATTAGCCAATATAACAAGGATAAAACGCTATGGTATACTTAGCTTTGACAATACTCAACCGGGGCATTGCGTCACGTGAGGAAGCATGCAACCCATCTTATAATCATCAGTCACGAGGAGTCTCATGAATGGAAAATGCGTTAAGCAACATCCTCTGAATTGTCCCCGGAAATTCTCTGTTCACTGAGATTTGCATACTTAATTATACATATTAAGCAGATCTTTGAAACTTGTTTTTAAGTTAAAATCCCTTTCAAGACCCGACAAATTAGTATTTATTAAGATGTGGATCGACATAATCTTACGTTAGGAAGAGTTTGATAAAATTCTACGTTAACCATTTAATTTTCTCGTCCTCGACTCACTGTCAAACCGCAGATCTCCAATTACTTAAATTACACTGTGCTTGCTTTGATGTTTACTTTGCTTTAGAAATCAACTGCTCTTTCCCAACATTGTAATTCACTTAAGCGTTGGGATACTTACATCGTTATTGAAATGGTTTTTGGTTTCCTTTTTTTTTTTTTTTTTAGTACATGGTACACATGCATATGCATAACCACTACCCTTGAGTTTTGCACCTAACTCCCCACCTTTCCAAGTTGTAACAATAATGGTCGTTTTAATTATCAAATGATGAATAAAAACAAAGGGAAATTGCCTTAGCATTTGTACCATGAAATGTCACAAAATACTTTTCCATATTGGACATACAGCTTCATTCATTTCTTGGCTCAATAAGGTGCTTTAGTTGGCTATAATGTACGGGACAATGGCCTCATTGAGAGGAAAACGACAAGTGCTACGATCTTTCATATGGTGTAAATTCCGCCATGCATTCATATCTTCTTGGCAAGTTTTGATCCTTGTCAATTTTAAATAAGCTTGTTAGTTTTTCGTTCACTTGTTAATCTTTATATACAAATTGCACAAGAAACTCCTAGATAAAGCAAAAATTTAAATGTATAAGGTGACTCACAAGACGGCAGTACTGATTCGGGTTGGTCACAAGCTTCCAATCAAACTTTGCTACTTGATGATTCTATTCAATCAGAGTCAAAGCAACTTGTGCCCCAAGTAGATCACAATCTACAATGATGTCAAGCATATATTAGCATCGACACAAGAATATCCTTCTAGTCTGAAGCAATTTCAATCCTCAAAAAAATAATGAAGTGCTCTTAATCTTTTGTGTGAAAAAATCGACGTAAATAATCTTTAAACTTAACCACCGCAACATAATCAACTTTTATATTTATCAGATGATCAACAGACACTAATATACAGATTCGGACTCCATTTTGAAAATATGTGAATAATGAGTAATCAAAATAAGATTGACAAAATCCAAATTGCCGTAGAGCAGTAGTAAATTTAGAAAACCAACCAGGGGCCTATCACAACCCATAAAGAGACTTATTTGATTTACATGCTCGTCCTTCCCACAATGCGAACAACTCCTAGTCTTCTCCTTGTACATGCTGCCGTTGCACGTGGTCCAGAATTGGCTTGAACAGCGAGTCCAACTACCTCAGTTCTTTCGTCGCTACTTTGCACTATGTTTCAATGTCGTTCTTCTTGTACCACCATCGCATAGACTCGATTCAGATTAGGCAAGGGTTCTATAGCTAGAATGTCTAACCTTATCGTTCCAAAGACCGTTTCATCAATTCTCATCAACAACTATGGACCTAGGATAAGTAGGAGTGGCCTAAATAATTTCAACTCTTCATTTAAGGCTTCCTCTTTCAGGAGGTCTTGAGTTCGAGTCACGCTAAAGCAAAAGAAATGGGAAGTGTTTCTGTTGATGATCCTCTAGCTCTTTGAATAAAACTCCTTGATTGGATCAATTATGGATGTCTCGTTTCTAGCAGCAGTGTGAGAATTGGAGCTACTAGAGAACCTGGGATGGGAACCTGATGCTGAGCAGGATTAGTATTAATTATCAGTTGAACAATCAAGTATATAAAGACTTCTTGTGCGGAGAAGTGTACAAATTATGTAAGAACTTAAAGAATCTTGGAGTTCCAGAATTTACCTACTCTAAAACTTTTGGAGTGAAAACTTAGGGTCTTAGAATTAATCCAATTAAACTGTGATGCCTAATACAATAATTAAAAAAAAAGAACTGATGGACCTATGCTTCCTCGTACTACTTTGCGAGTTTGCTAGCAATGTCAGAGGTGCACTTCCCACAACGGCATGCCGAAATTGGTTAATAATTTATAATATATCCCATATGAATTTCAACTGCCTATAATATGACGTCACCGATTGCCCACACTGCTTGCACTCCGTTAGATCACTCTTCAATCGTTGAACACATGGACCATTTCCGATCGAGAATCGCTGTTTGATTTCCTCCGGTAGTTCTTTCACAAACTCCGTATAAGTCAAAATTGATCGTAGACTTGGTTCACTGGTATTAAAGATCCAAGCCACCAACATAGAGTTCAACATCCACCAATCATCAATCTTAGGTGCGTCATTATCGGGTTTAGACAATGTTCACCCATAAACCTCAGTTTCCGCTCCACTATGAGTGCATTCTACATAGAACGAGCCCATTGGTTGTAATTGTCACCTTTCAATTGTCTAGTACTAATCACTGCTCTAGGATTATCGGATGGGTGAAGGTAGTACAGCGATGTCACCAACGTCTCCTTTCTGTTGTCTTCTCTTGTGTTCTTTATTTGATCGTTTTTGTCATCTCCAATCATAGAGTATACCATTCAATTAACTTTCGTGGTTTAGGTTTAAGGTATTGATTGACTCTAATATCTTGTTAATTTTAGAAGTTTTTCATTCTCTTCTTAACCTTTATATATAAGTTGTACAACAAAGACTTAAATAAGGAAAAATCTCAGAATGAATAAATATAAAAATAATTTACATATAAAAATATATAGATATATCCTAATAATCGTTTTTCATATATAGATATAGGTAAAGTTGTGTATTATCGGACCTCATCAGACTCTGTTTCATTGCGAAATTTCAGACTGGGTGATAATGATGACGATGATTTACCAAATCTATTAATTTATAAATTTTGAAAAAGGTAAAAAAAAAAATCTTTTATTTTTTTCAGTGATTCAAATTTATAAAATTTTTATTTCAAATTAAATTTAAAATTATGAATTATTATGATTGCAAATGATTATAAAAATTAGACATGATTATCAAAATATAATTAAAATTATGCTAAAAATAATAAAATATTATAGCTGTAATTATAATTGTAAATCGTATTTCAAATATATTTTTGGGTCGCGAATGTAATTTAAATTTTATGTTTCGGATTTATATAGTCTATTTTACCACGTACAACTACTAAATACTTGTCTACTACTACCAAGTACCAACGCTACTTTAGTAACTGACGTTACGGTACGGTTTCTGCAATAATGGTTCGGTATCGTTTTGGCTTGCGTGGCTAAGGAAGGAGGTGCCACCACACAGTGGAACGGAAACGGTGGCTTAGCCATGTGTCGGATGGAGAAAAGAGCCGTGCACCACTAGGAGGGAACAACTGAGCTGTCCGTGAACGTTCCAACAAAGGGTGGGTCCTCCATAACAGCCACCTTTAACAGATTCTGTCCTAATTTTAGCAAAGAGGTTATACTCAACCCACTTGATTTACTCGGAAGCTCACTCAACTCAGGATACATTTGAAAAGACAAAAACACTTCAACCTTGGAAAAGTATTACCTGACTCTTAAAAATAATAAGAATAGCCAAAATGCTCGCAATTTAGTAAAAAGATATATTTTATTTGGGCAAGACATGTCATACATTTGAGCATAAAAATAAGCATGGTATTGTGGAAGAAACTTGGTTTTGCATATGTGGCTATGTGACAGGAAACCTTGCCGATAACGGACACCTGTGAAAGTGGAGGAGCCACGTGGGTTTTACTCCAAAGATTTACACCAACCACCATGCTGTACTCAAAATTAAATCACCGAATTATATAAGAAATACCAAGCCCGACCACGTGGATTTTGCGACATGGCGTGGATGAGTGCTTACTTTTCATCGTCTCTTCCCATTGCCTAAACCCCCCCATTTCAAGATACCGGAAGACAAAGTCATCATGTGTTCGTAGAGTGTCCTCCTTTTGCATGTAACTGAATAACGTGTCATCTAATTCAGATTTGATTTGTCTCCTCTTCCTTGTTTCTCAAACCTACTCTCAAAATGTTAGATGAATGGTAAAAGTCAAGGTCTCCTCTATTTTCACTTTTTTAAAAAATATATCACTAGGTAAATGGTGAAAGTCAAGTTCTCCTCTATTTTCACTTATTTAAAAAATACATCACTATTATAATTATGCACAATATTTGTCTAAAACCTATAAATTATTTTAATAATTATTAATGTGTAATTAATCGTTATTTGACTTTATCTTTATTAACTAAAACAATCTGATAGAAACTTAATAATATATTATTTAAATATCATATTATAATTTAAATAACAAAAAAAGCATATTTGCCTTTTTCTCTCACAAAAAGGAGATGCCTATTTCTCTTTTTCCGTGTCGTGGAGAAGGTATCACTGTGTGGGAGGATACCAAATCCAAGTTACATCTTTGTTATCTACCCAAATAAGCATATCTTGAGGCAGGTCATGGTCGCCCACCACTTGTTGTCTTTGTGAAAAAGCCTAATTTAAAAGGAAGTTGCATGTCCTAACATATCAAACAGAAATGTTACAGTCGGGGTGTCCAAATGCGTTTCATCTTTGTCCATTGATCGCATGAGAGGAATCGCACGTCTTATTAGATTAATGATGTGACTCAAATTCACTTTTTTACTCTTAGTATAATAATACAAAATACATGATTTATGAAATGTTTAATAATCAACCACGTCATAGTGTCTGTTACAATAATTTGATATAAATCAATACTATAATATGTTATTAAAAAAGAATGAAAGACGGTATCTTTTGTCTTGATTTTAATTATAATGTCATCTCAAAATTTATAAGCATGTTATGTATAATATAAGTTTATTAGAAAATCCAATATCAGATAGTTATCAATTCAAACCTAGTAGATACAAAAGTCACCATCAAGGAAAAAAAGATCTAGCTATGTGAGTGTGACCATAAGCGTCTCACGCCACTTCCTGATGAGATGGACATGTAAGGCAGAGCAATCAGCTTCGGCTCAAGATTTAAGAGACTAAATTTGGAAACAAAATGGAACAAGGAGATTTGGCGCCTTATTAGCTCTTTCAGTGTCTTCCATTTCTTTCTTGTGGTAGAAAGATGCAACATTAATTTCTATAGGTCCACTCATTGACGTGACTTCCGTAGATAAGGAACCCTTTGAAAATTCAGCTCTTATGATTATTACCATGTTATGAATAGCAATATGATTATTACCATGTATGAATAGCAAAGCAAACGATCTTTTATATTTCAAGACATCAATATTAAGTACAGCGCTTGACCATGAAATGGATCTTAAGCCAGCCATACGCTCAACTGCTAATTATGTGAAGGAAAGGACAGTATCTTATATCTACCGCTGAAAACGAAATATGATAACGGTGAGTTACTTCCTGCCCGAAAAGACAAAAAGTCTAAGCTAATACATACGATAGTAATAAGCCCTGTTCACATGCACTTGTTCATTATAATATTGCGGATTCGATAAAATTCGTCATCTCAAACTTTTTACTTACATAACAATTTTTCCTACTCACATGTGTATATTTTTTTTTCCCTATAATTACGCTACCATTGAACGAAATAGCTATATTAATATACTCGGGTAATTCTGAGTTCCTTTTTATATGTAAGAAGTAAATTTAAAAATCATTAAATCTTGAATAAATTAAAAATAAGGATCGAAATAGCTTTTTTTGGTGGAGTAAAATTTTTGAGGATTGGTTCGGGTGACAGAGGAAATGTGAATAATTGAGAAATTATCTAACCGCAATCTATCGCATCAAGCCACAAGAGATTAGATCGAAATGGAGGCAGAGATCTTACTTTAAATGTATAATATTGAAAGTGAGCAAGAAAAAGAAGGAACATAATTGTAGTACGTCTTTGACTGCCTCGAGAAATCACACGTTGAATGAGAAGCGCTCAACTCCCCTCCTTTCAAGTAAAGGAACCCAACCAACTACCACGACTTGAGATGTACATAGGTTACGTTTATCGCAAAACACATATCCGTTGGAAAAAAATAATATTAGCCCAAATCAATAATTGCAAGTGTCAAATCATATTATTGGCTTGTGTTGCCGCCCATTAACAAAGTGATTTATTTTTAATCTCACTTTAATTCATCCTAGTGCCCTGCCCTCCCCATCTTTTTCCCACTTTTGGTGGTTGGCCGTGTAGTGAACCATGAATATGTAAACGGTTAATCAAGATATTCTTCAGACGCTGTTAAAAGGGAATATTTTCTAGACTAAACCAATTCAAGAACTTAATATGCCTATCCTATCTACTAAGTTTTGCAATCCAATATATTATGTGAATAATATCTTCATAGCTTCTCAATGTTAGCTAAGGACCCTAACTTCTTGTAGCAAGAAACCGTTGGCAGGTATGTTCATGTTCTCTTTCCCTAAGGTCTGGTCGTTCACATATGTCTTGTCTCTTGTACGATGATTTTTGTTTTCTTTGGTATTCAATATAATGTGTTTTGCAGTTAATTAACATGGTAGATTTGCAGATTTTAAGGCTTCTCTTTTTTTGCTATTTATAAAAAAATTAAGTACTTTGAAAAGGTTCTTGGTCCCATTTTTTTGCCTTTTATCGGCATTTTAAATATTCAGACCTTCTATAAAGATTTTTTTCGTATAGTTAATTTGAAATTTTTGTACATGTTACTTGTTGAGTTGCACCTGGAAAAACAAAGACAAAATAATGTTAGCTAAAAAAATTTATGAAGCGTCACGCTTAACGATTTTGTAAAAAATATATAATCCGAGTTTGTTGCGAATGTTTTCCTGTTGATAAATCTTTCTATAACAGGAGACAAGGTGGTCAGAAGATTAGTACAATTCAGCAGATGTTGCAGGAAGGCGACATACCGTTGACTCTTGTGGTAGGAGGAATACTAGCCATCATGGTAATCGTTGCCTTTGTATGGTTGTGCTTTGAGATATCCTGGAAGAAGAAAGGAAAGGAAGGACCTTTTCCCAGAGAGGAAGGAGCAGAGTAGAGATAAAGATGAAGGCAATAGAAGGCAAGAGACATTGCACTGGAGTCCACGTTTTGGTTAAGCTATAAGAGTTATTAGTAGTGTCTACAAAGTAAGAATTATGTCAAATTTATATACCAAAAAAAAAAAAGAACAGTACATAATTTACAAGGTTATTATTTAAGGCATTATACTCTTTTATATATGAATTACTCGTTTATGTAATATAAATCTGATGATGCACTTCTGATCCCCAAAAATCCATAATTCTGTGAGCATTTTTTGTAAACATTTAATAAGGTAAATGTTAGGTTAAATTGTGATGGAAACTTTAAATGTTAGGTTAAATTGTGATGCAACAAAAGTTTCCATCGTTGCGTACATCACCAGCACACATGTGTTTCAACACATACAGTGATCCTCTAAAGATCATAAATTAAGTTTCCGCGAAGGATTCCACGATCGCAAACCCTGTAATTAGTCATGTAAGGAAGAACAGAACAGGAGTGAACATGGAAGCTGCACCAGCTTCACAAGAAATCTTGCAAACTTTGGCACAAAAGAAAGATTTCTATTAGAGACCCAAATCGTCGGCTACGTTGATTGCGGGGGCCAGTGGCGTTAGCTTTTGGAAGATTTGGAACAAGACAACGAACAGTGTCCCCTATGGTTAGGGACCCACGCTTCACATTAGCAGGTCCTAAATTTGCTTCACTACTTGGAGAAGGAACTCCGTGGGGACAACTGGGTCCCTACTTGCAGTACATGAGTGGTCTACATCACTCCTTGAGATCCACGTCATCCTCCCGACTTATCCACAGTTATCGCTCCCTTCTGTTCCCGCTCTTAAATCTCATACCACTGGCTAGCAGGAGCTACGACATCCTCACCCCTAGTCCGTGTCACCGTGCTCTTTAAGAAATTAACTTTTATGCTTATTTAATAATAATAATTCTATAAAAACCACATGTATAAGAATCAAGAAAGATTGATTAATTTTATGAAAAAAATAAAACAGAATTAAACTATGTTTTCTGCAGCAAAAAATACATGGACAGATATTATAAATATCGAAAAACTCCCTCTAGAAGCGGTACAGTTTTCCCATAAAATTGAAAATTCCACAGCAGTCCTGTAGTTTACGTTCACGAGTGGTTCACCGAACTTACTGGAGGCGACGTAACTTTGAGGAGTTTTACAATAGATGAAAAGGAAGAGGGTGACAAGTTTCTATCAGACAAGGTGGGTGAACATTACATGGGTATCCTTTCCTTGCTTTTATAAAAGGCAACCATGTCGAATTTTTATTATTTCTTTCATGTACAGTACTAAAACAAAAGGGAGGAGCGAAGGTTTTATTATCGCCCACGACGTCACTGTTTGATGGGACCGGGAATTATTAAATTTTTCGGCGACGTGACTCACCAGGCCGACGTTTTTACGTTCCTTACGCGACCTGAGCCAAATGATAGCTTCTGTCAAACAAGGGATCATTAACAAGCTAAACAACTCCCAGATGAATTGACCATAGCGTTAGCGTAACTTTTTTTTTTTTTAAATAATAAAGAAGAGAAAACTAGGATCTGGATTGTTGTGTTAACAAGTGTTCACTGATAATCTTAATTAACGATCAACTGCTGACAATTCAGCCCCAATCACGATAGCATAACCGCAGAAAATCCAAAGTAGATATTAAGTCACAAAAAATTTGATTTGAAAAAGGTCATACTCATATTCATATGTAATAAAAATAATTTAGAGTTGAAGGAATTGAATTATAGATTTATTATTGTATAAAAAACTCACTTTTATTGTTGCCCTTAGTTTATGTGAGAATTTGAGTAGTTGGTACATTATCTTCATTTTTTAAGAATTGTCAAAAAGTTCATCTTCATTTAAGTTAATTTAAAATTTTTATTAAACAGAGAAAAATGTATATATATAACTGTTTTTAATTATTGTTTGACAAATTAATAACTTTTTGAGAAACATTAGCAACTCTTTATTTCTATTTCTATTTTTAGCTTCCTACTTTTATCCTCAAATTTAGTGACAAAAATATTTGTTTGTGCTTATAGTTTTAATTTCTTCTGATTTTTAAAATTTATGAAAATACAAAAATTAGTTTTTATTTTTTCATAATCAGATTTATTATTAACAGAATATATATTATTTAATCGTTTAAAATGTTATTTATTAATAAGAATTGTGAGTAATTTAACTTAAAATTATAAATAATTATAATTTATTTCATTTTTGTAACTAGATTAAATAAAGTAATTTGATAATTATAATTAAATTTAAAATATCTTTTAAATATGTAAATTTCAAATAATTTTTTATTTAGTAATCAAAATACATTTTAAATAAATTAATAAATAAAATTTTAAATTATTTATTTTAATAAAACAAAATAATTTTTACTAATAATTTATTAATAAATATTATATAAGAGATCAATGATTAATTAAACATAATTTATCTTCAAATTTTATCTAATATATAATTACTATCAGTAATAAAACATGTTAAATCAACATTAACATTAACATTGACCACAAAATAAAGATTTATTTTTATTAAAAGGAAAAATAAAATTATTACATAAAAATAGAATTGAAAAAACAAACCCCATCGTTGTAGCTTTTAAGTGCTAAGACTTTGCTATGTTAGGTTTAGAGTCTTGTTTCATTTAATACACATGCGTCCAGACAAGTCTAATTGCTCCTAATTCCTAACCTAAGAAGAACATAGATAAAATAGTACAATTAAGGGACGGGAGACGTTGGAGTTGTTTTTCTAACGACGAAAGTATATACACGTTGCTCACGTCTGTAGATTACCTTTCACTGCTGACAAACTTAGTTTCAATGGTGATCCATTTTAGTATCTTTTACTGTTTTACCAAAAAAGTAATACAAGTTTGTAGGTGCATGCTTTAAATTGAAACGAAAAGAACATTGCAATGCCTGCATCTGAAAGAAACAATTTTATTCAAGAAAACGTTATTCCTATTTACATTTTATTTTATAAAATATAAGTAAGAGGTTTAATTTGATATTTACTGACTTTGCTACTCTTGTTCAAATAATGCCTTTTTGTATGATAACAACAAGTACCACCTTCCTGGAATATGAATGTGTATGGAAGGGTTTTAGGCTTTTAGCCGAAGAGTAAAAGAAAACGAATGTTACTTTTCTTCCTCTTCCTCTTCCTCTTCAAGTCGTAGACGTTAAAACGTACTAGTCATTTAATCCACACCAAAGGATTTACAAAGGCGTAACGTTACTTGTACACCTTGAAAAAGGCATAAGCCACCATTTCAATTGTGTTAAAGTTTGAAGGCAGCATTCAACGGTACGAAGATCCCGTGACAGGAATCAAAGGTACAAATTCTGTTATTTAACATAATCAAACGCAAAAAAGAGCACGATTACAGAATCAATAAGTAGGAATCTTAAATACAAATCACACATACCTCTATAGTCAAATATGACTAGTGGCCTCTTTGGGTAGGTATGTTTATCTCAGATTCATGTACACGTCTTCTTGAATGTCCCCATATAAGTGTATATAAACTAGCTTTAAATGTTGTATTAGCACACTTATTGAGTTACTATGATATATTGAGCAAGAAATCACAGTTATAACAGGATGCGAAGTTTGACCATCAATTAATATTTCGTAATCAATTTAGTTTCACAATTAGGATTTGTATTGAGAGTTTCGTAAAAGGGAACTGAAAAAACAGAAAATAGGCGAGTAGAAAACAAAGAAGAGTAACTGAACCCTGTTAGTGCTGATTCATACATTTGACCCTTCATACGGTTTCGAAGGCCCAAAAGTTCGCTACCTGAGTTTGTTAACACCAACGCATTTTCCCCACTCTCAACCAACGGGCGTATCTTGCACACTCGTTCTCATACTCGATTGATAAGCTCAATCGCTAACTCTCAGCCATGCCATTCCTATTTCTATCTTACGCTGCGAGAAATAGTCAGCAGGCTCACGGACTCATTCGCATTACTGTTGTTTGTTTTGTTTCAGTTTGAATTTGAAACAAAAGAAAAACATATTAATAATAACAGAAATTAGTTACCCTTTTACCTTCAACGATTTTAACCGTTTTCAAAACAAAACCCCAAATATTTTCACCAACACACACAAATTTCTATGGTGCGGAAGTTCATGTATGGGATAGGATATCACGTAATCTTTGCAGCAAAAGCGAATTAATCAAAAATCCAGCGGTCGCTCATATTTAAATGTTACCTAAGACTTGTGAAATACGCAGAGGGGAGTTAAGCGTTAGAAATAGAAAGGAAGCAAAACCGTAAAATCAACGACGAAGTGGTGGATCTGGGTCAACCCCGTTTGACCACGAAAGCAACAATACGAGGGGCTACCTTGTAAATACACACAACTTACTCCGCGCAGAGGCTGTGCTAATTATTTTTTTTTCTAAATAAAAAATTCAGCTAAAATAGATTCGGCTCTGTCGTTGTTGTTGTTGGCCTCTGTGCTTCCTTCTTTATAAGGTCTCACTTCGCTTTTTTTCTCTTTATCTCTCAAAGAGAGAGAACAAGAGCGAAGAGCGAAGAGCGAGAGCGACAAAAACAAGATAGGCCTAGACATATATACGGAAGGACACACCAAATATGAGAACAAGAAGAGGGCTTTGTTATCCAAGAGTGGAAGTCTGTGCAGAGACAAGATTGCCCAAGAGAAGGAAAATAGATTTCGCCGGAGAATCGACGATTTCCGATGAACGACAACGCATACCGCCGGAGTCCGCCGGACAAAGTGACTTGTTTGAATCTTTACCCGATGACCTTGTAATTTGTATCCTCTGCAAACTTAGCTCTAGCGCCGCATGCCCTTCAGATTTCATGAACGTTTTGATTACGTACGTTAAATATCTCCACCATAGATTACATCTTATGTTTCTTTCCTGGGAATTTATTGATCTTTGTTTTTGTTTTCACTTGGGAATTGTTAAAATGAGGGCAGAAGCTTGTTTCTTTCCATTTCAAATCTGTTTCCATGAGTCTAATAACTGTCTCATATGATTTTATTTTATTTTATTTTCTTGAAACAGATGCAAGAGATTAAATGATTTAGGCCTTGAATCCGTAGTGCTCGCTAAAGCCTCCCAGAAAATTTTCGCTATAAGAGCTAAAAACTGGTCAGACTCAGCTCACCGTTTCTTGAAACTATGTGCCGTTGCCGGAAATGTTGAAGCCTCTTACACACTTGGCATGGTAATTTCACTGTCTATGCAATAATTTCTGAATTTTTTTTAATAAAATAAATACAAGACTCAATCTTGAGCTGGTTGGGTATGGAATAAAAAGCATTTTGTGACTTGTGATTTTGTTTACAGATTCGGTTCTACTGTCTACAAAACCGTGGAAGTGGCGCTTCGTTGATGGCCAAGGCCGCGATTAGCTCCCACGCGCCCGCGCTTTACTCGCTCGCAGTTATACAGTTCAATGGCAGCGGCGGCTCTAAGAACGACAAAGACCTTCGAGCCGGCGTTGCGCTATGTGCTCGAGCCGCTTTTCTTGGACATATCGACGCACTCCGCGAGCTTGGTCACTGTCTCCAAGATGGTTACGGGGTCCGACAAAACATCGCCGAGGGACGACGATTTCTCGTCCAAGCCAACGCACGGGAGCTTGCCGCAGTGTTATCGAACCCTAACTGCGGCCTTTCTACGCGGGCGTGGCTCAGTTGGAATCCACACGGCCACAACAATCACCGTCACGCGACTGGTTCTGGTTGCCCGTTGTTAAGTGATTTCGGGTGTAATGTTCCGGCGCCGGAGTCGCATCCGGCCAGTAGGTTCATGGCTGAATGGTTCGCCGCACGTGGAGGCGTTCCGGGATCGGGACTGAGGTTGTGTTCGCACGTTGGGTGCGGTCGGCCGGAGACTAGAAAGCACGAGTTTCGTAGATGTTCGGTGTGTGGAGCTGTGAACTACTGCTCCCGCGCGTGTCAAGCTCTCGACTGGAAGTTGAAGCATAAAGAACAATGCGCTCCGGTTGAACGGTGGCTGGAAGAGGACGGTGACGGGGGTGAGGGGTTCGGAGGTGACGACGGTAACGGTGACGTGGCGATGGCTGATAGCTAGAAACGATAACGGAGAGGGCTGACGGTAACGAAAGTTGGTCACTGTTAACGGTAGAGGGGAAGGTGATAACGAGGTCATTTTGGTTTAAAATGTGTTGTAACCTCGTTATGGGCGTTGAGCGAGAGACGGTAATTTTGTTCCTCCTGTTTGTAATTGTATAGAGAAGGGTAATAGCTAAATAGCGGAGAAATCTAGGGCAGCTTTTACCCTGGCTTGTTGGGGTAGGGTATCAAGGAAACGGGGCTTTTTTGTATTTTTATTTCTTTCTTTCATCCATTTTTATTTACCATTTTATCTCCACTGCTCTGGCGCTGAATCTACTTTTCTTCTTGTATTGCCCCCTGGTTTTGGTGGTTGTACATTTTGTCTGATACCAAGAGCCCCTGTCATGACCCATTAGAACAACAAAATTAGGTAATTGGGAAGGTTGGATGGAGCATCCAAAACCAAGAGCACATGCACATATCGCACTTGTATCAATGTTGGAAGTGGCTTAGCTTTGAGGTAAAGATAAACAAATTGTGGGTCAAATTATTAAAATATTGTAACTTTCCTGATCAATTAGTTGAATCTGAAAGTAATTCAATGTTTTATGTGTCCTTGAAAATTTATCCTGTATTGAAGAGACCCTTCATTCCCGTCTGAACTGAAAGGTCAAGAAGGGAGAAAGAAAATCTGAGCTAGTTGTCGGATTGATGTATAAATTGGCCACGAATAATTGGCACATTTTTATACTGTTTTGGCGGTCAAAAAAGCTAAAAGAGAACGGCATCAATAGATTGACCAAGAAACCAAATCTTGAAAAGACGGAAATAAAAAGAGGGCAGCAGCAGTAGCCTTAGTATTAGTAAGTAATAGTAGTGGGAAAGATGCATTTTCCGCAAGTGGAGATCGTGGGGTTGTGTCCAAAGTTGTCTTATGCCTTTAGTCACAAATCCAACACTTGCAATATTATAAAAGAAACATACATACGCACAGCCACATATGAGAAAAGAAAGGGTGGTGGTGATGGTGGTGGAAGTGCGCCTTACTTATTCTTGCTTTTACCTTCTTCGTCATCATTATTATTATTATTATTTCATCTTTCTGAGTTGGTAAAGAGAAAAACTAAAAAGAGCGGTCAGGCTGCAGGGATGTGTTGGGTGGTCCAGGCCCAGCCCATTTAATGCCATTAGTTGGAACTCCAGCTGTGATGTGGTCTTAAAACAAATTCTGTGCATAAACAAACAGAGGTTACAGCACAGCGAGTACACAGAGCCCAGGTATGGTTGGTGCTACTGCTCTTTAATTCCTTCTGGGGAAGTTGACCCTTTTCCAGGATCCACGTACGACGTCCTCCAAAATCAGGAGAATCTCTGAATTCTTCATACGAAACCAAATTTCAGCGTGAGTTTAACTGCAACCATTTTGTACAACCAAGCTTTTGTTTTCTTTTCAGTTATATACAATGCACTCTTTTTCTTTTCTCATTTTTAATCCCACTCCTATTATATTAGCATGTACATTTTTTTAAATCTATAATCTTTTTTTTCTTTCTCGAATACACGTTATGATTTGTCGGACTAGGTCACATTGGGTCCTAGAACTTATTACTCCGTGCTAACTTCATTCTTTCACTTTATTTCTTATTTGGTCCCTACATTTCATCTTTAACCTTGATTGAATCCCTAGTGTTTGAAATGTATGGGGACTTTTCGTCAACAATAACGTAAAAGTTGACTTTCAGGCGAGTTTTGGACAAAATGGAGGACATGTGAGAGGGTGAAAGTGCAAAGACAAACCAAACTGACTCCATTTTTACCAAGATAAGCGACTTGTATCTGGACACGAGGAGGAGCAAGAAACAAAAGGAATATATAATTCCATTTTATCAATCCACGGCTCAATGGCAAACCTTTAAATTAATTAATTTGTTATTCAATTTATTTTAATATCCATTATTATTAAAAATGGATTGATTCACTCATTAATTACCTTTTACAAATTATAATAAATCAGTTGGTATTCATTTAATAAGTCCTATTTTAATTAAATTTTATCTTTTTCTATGAGTAAAGATACTCTTTATTTTCAATTTTTT
>JANSVA010000003.1:8480607-8527875 GCA_025504915.1 Erythroxylum reticulatum
ATTGAAATAAAGAACAAAAGTTTCATAATATGCAAATTTCAATAACTGGATTCCGTAAACTAAGAAATAAAAGTCTAATTACCCAACATTATGATTTTCCTAAATAATTTAACTTTCATGTTGGGACTATCATGAACATCCTTCTCTGTTTGCTATTCGTCGTAGCCTTCTTTCTCAGCCCTCTTTAAACCCTCCTTCTTGTCACTGTAGATGATGGGACAATTAAATGTTAGAGATTTATTGTCCACCTCTCATCCACGCAGAAGCTCCTAGTCGCAAGCGTCCTTCCCTCCACTTGTATTTGATTTTGCCCATTCAAAAGCTCTAGCGATTTTTGTCCACGACGCTTTAAAACCCTCAGCCTTTCCTTACGTCAATGTTTTGGTTGTATATTCTCCTGCCCCTCTATTGTAGCGTGATTAGACAATTTAATGTTGGTTCCTCTTTTGAAACCACATGCCGCTAGGTCACGTTGCTGTTGTTGCCGTGTCTTCTCATGCGTTTTGAGTAAAACACTAGCGTTAAATCCATGAAATGCAACTCTCTCCAGCGTTAAACGCAAGCATTAGATGCAACATGCGTTTAACGCCTTCCTGCTAGCGTTTTGGCTGCTTATTTATGTTGTGCCTCTTGGATGTTGTCGTTTCTTACTTCAGCTATTGTGTGATTTTGTTTATGTATGTAATGCGCGAGGCCATCTCTAATTAGGGTCAACGTCTAGTTTAGCTCTTTTTGTTCCAAAATTGTCGCGGTTCTTTCTATTTAGTTTCAAAATACACCTTGACATAAACATAAAATTAATTCTCATTAAGTATAACTTCAAACCTCAAGAATAAAGAAAATTAACACACAAAACAATAGAAAATAACGACACTAATAAACTCTCTCACACTTAACATTTTGCTCGCCCTCAAGCAAATTAAACATGACCATCAAATTCTATCAATTCATTTTCAAAGAAACCAAGCACATGCAATCATTCAAACTTTAGCCAATCGAATATCAAGCTACTACACAAATCATAATTAGTTTTTATCGATGTACATAAACAATCTCAGCTTATGAAACTATTATTCAAAGATGAGCATAAACTCACAATAGATTTTTCTTCTAGAATTCACTCATTTCACTCAAATGTTTATAGGTTGTGCTTCGCTCAAAACTCTATATAGGAAATCACACTACCATAGGCTTGCAAATACACCAATTCTTTTCTACAGTGATTACATGCTAAAATAGAATCACAAGGGTTTTATTTGAGGTTGTAATGGGGCTAAGGTTAAGGTGAGTCAAAAGGATTTTGAGAGGTTCTTCACAAATAATCATAAAACATTAAATATACAAAGGGATAACAAAATGTATTTATGAGAATTACATGTAAACAAACTAACTACTCAAAAACTATTATTGCTACTATACTTGATCCTTTTCTTTTTCTCTTTTTCTTCTTTTTTTGTTTTCTCTTTTGCTTTTTTTTGAATACTAAGGAAACAATAATCAATAACAGTAGCTAAATACAATGTGTACTATGAGTAGAAGTATTAGTAAACTCGTCTCATAAAAAAATATAGCTAAAAGTCCCAAAACTAGTTAACTTAGTACTTTATTAAACTTGTGAATAAGTAAGGCTAATGGGGTTTGATGTTTTAGAATGAGGTGTTTTCTTTAAGAAACAAAAAGGGGTAAAGGCTCAACCTTAACCTTGCACACATTTATGTATGAGGCTGCCCTACTAGGGTTATATACTCCTTCTAAAGAAAAATTGCATGCTCGTTCCGTTCATTGCTATTTAGTAAGATATCTCGACCATTTTAAGACTACAAATTTTACTGTAAAGAAAGTGGGATCAAAATAGTAGAAACGTAAACAACTAAGTTTTTGAAGTACAATGTCTATGATGATGGTGGATCCTTTGACCTTTTGGATGATAGTAGGGAGGATACTAAAGTTATTATGTACCCGCTACTCATACAATTAGATTATGTAGATTTAGGTCTTTGTACCGTGTTTGTACAGGAACAGGAACTCATACCTGTACACATAGAGGTTCTTATGAGTACAAGATCTATTGCAGTTATGTAAATCTACTAGAGTGAGACAACCTGCTATCTCATCTAATTACATAGCCTATTAGGTGAACAAGACTATGCTATTAGACATGTTATGAATGCAGTTAGTTTTACAAAAGTTATTTCTGGACCCAATGTGATTTTGTGGTAGATGCCATAACTGATAAGATGCAAGCCATGAAGTATAGTAAGGTCTGGATGGTAGTTGATTTGCAACAGAACTGTAAACCCATTAGTTGTAAATAAAGTTTTAGACCTAAAGGGTTTCGGGATAAAGTTCAGCGATTTATGGGCTCACTTAGTTGCTTGATGGTTCACTCAAAGAGAAATATTGACTTTACTGTTACTTTTTCTCTCGTATCCTCATAGGATACATTTTGAGTGATTATATTAATTGTAGCTCATGATGATATCAAGTTAGATAAGATGATTGTTAAAATCGCTTTCCTGAATAAAGAACTTTATGAAGAGGTCTATATGGTACAACTTGAAGGATTTTAGGATCTAGATGGAACTGACATGGTTTGTGCGTTAAGTAGATCAATATATGCTTTACTTTAAACCTCCCGAAAGTGATACCTTACAGTTGATGAAGTTATAATCTCTTTCGGCTTCATGGAAAATAAAGTTAAAAAGATGCTTGTACTATGAGATTAGAAGAAGCAAAATTATCGTCCTATTACTGCATGTGAATGATATATTGCTCAAACCATGTTTTATAAGGTTAAGAAACTTTTGGTCAAGAACTTTGATATGTGATTATGGCCATTATAGCTCATGATGATATAGAGTTACATCAGACGACTGTCAAAACCACTTTCTTGAATAAAGACATTTATGAAAAGGTCTATATAGTACAACCTGAAGAATTTTAGGATCCAGATGGAACAGACATAGTTTGTGCGTTAAACATATCAATATATGGTTTACTTTAAACCTCCCAAAAGTGATACCTTACAGTTGATAAGGTTATGACCTCTTTTGGCTTCATAGAAAATAAAATTAAAAAGATGTTTGCACTATGAGGTCAGGGGAAGCAAAGTTATCTTCCTATTATTGCATGTGAATGATATATTACTCACGTCAAATTACTTGACAATTTTGTATAAGGTTAAACAACTTTTGGACAAGAACTTTGACATGAAGGACCTTGGTGTAGTATCTTTTGTCCTGGGTATTCAGATTCACTGGGACATATCTCAACACTCATCAGACCTTTTACAGACTTCATACATTGAGAATGTGTTACAAATGTTTAAAGAGATTAACTGTAAACCTGTTGTAGCACCTATCTGTCATAATGAGAGATAATCTTTGACACAATATCCAAAGAATAAAGTACAGAGAGAGGTTATGAGGAATGTTCCCTATACTAGTACAGTTGGTAGCTTGATATATGCTCGGGCAAGTACTAGGTGGGACATTGTATTTATTGTTAGATTGCTTGGTCAATATCTGGTTAACCCAGGTGTAGACCATTGAAAGGAAGTGAAATGAGTGTTCAGATAATTAAAGGTAATCAAGGATTATATGTTGACATATAGAAAAGTCAACAGATTAAACCTCGTAGGGAATTCATATTCAAATTTAGCTATGTGTCTGGATGATCAAAAATTCCCTTAAGGTTACAATTTCAGTTTACAGATGGTTCAATGTTGTGGAAGAGTGTCAAGTAGACACAGGTGATTTCCTCGACCATATATGTAAAGAGTATGCTATAGGGCTGTTTCACAGACGATTTGGCTTAGAAACTTAATTTCTGAGTTGTCTGTGGTTGATTCAGTGTCTAGACCCATTCGGTTGTGCTATGATAATCCTGCTGATGTGTTGTTTAATAATAACATTGAATATCACGGAGTCTTAGCATTTCAAGGTCAAATATTTGTCCATAAAGGAGTTGATACAAAAATGTGACATTAAGGTTAGGAGCGTTTAAGGACTGAGGAATTGTTAGTCGATTCTTTAACTAAAAGACTTCGCTCACTTGTTTTTGTAATACAAGCATATAGTATGAGTGCTTTGAAGTCCTTAGACACTGTTAGTTAGATGATCATTATGTTTGCTCCATGTACATTTATACATTTGATGTATTATGACTGTGTGATAGTTCATCAATAAATATGATCATTGTTTATCCTCAGTAACATATGTTATAATAAATTGTCATAATACATATGAAAGTCTTAAGATTTGTGTCGATTTTAAGCATTTAAAGGTCATTGGGCATATATACAGATTGACCTTGAGCCTTTGTCATTTAGATGCATACAATTTTATACGGGTATCTATAAAATTTGACATGACATAGGAGATATAAGTTTTTAAACCCATAAAGGTTCTTTAATGCAGTTTAGCATTCAGTTAGAGAACATAAAGATTTTCTCTAATGCAGTTTAGCATTTGGTGAGAGGAAATAAGTTTTCTTTTATACTGTTTAGCATTGGTGAGAGAAAACATGATTTCTCTAATGCAGTTTAGCATATGCGGTTTAGCATAAAGTTGGAGAAATCGAAACTTATAAACAAAGATGATACATATTAGACAATACAGGTATTATCCTAGTTTGCCACACTCTATTTTCCCATTCATATTAGTGAGGTATTAGATATGCATAATTGTATTAGATCTGTGTCGCATATGACACATGCATTTGTTACTTTTCGGTATTGAAAGCCTTGCAGGATGAAATGATGGACTTTTGTTATCTTTGGATCAAATGTTTTGTTTTAAAACTTAGCCGACTAATACAGTGGCATGACTTAACCAAGTTTTTTTAAATTGTTTTAAACTTGAGTCAATACTGTAATTAAGTATTGTCCAAGGGGGAGAATGTTAAATATTTTTACTTTTCCCATAAAGTTGGACAATATTTAATTGCATTTTTCGATTTTATAATAATTTATCGGTTAAGTTACGTAATTTGATTTAGATAAAGATAATAAAGTAACCCAATAAATGATCTAAATCAATGAGTCGAAATTCATGTAAAAAATAGATTACAATCAGTGTGAACCAGACCCATATCGGGCCTATGATGGGGAAGTTCATTATAAGGTCTCTTGTAGTTGCTCATGTTATTTGTAAGCATAAGGATTCTCTAACCCGTTAAGAGAGTTTACGTTTTGAGAAAATTGTAGAAAGATGTTGACCGCATTCCGGTGAGCAATTCCTGTGAAGACAGATGTGAATTCGTGCTTGTTTCAGCTTCAAAAAACTCGTTTGAAATTATGGAACCGAAATTAAGTATTTTTCACATTTATTCGTTTATTGCCCTTTTACATTCGATCCAAGATACATAATTAAAGTATCGTTATATGTTACATTTCGATCCAACTATCTTGAGTTTGACATGATTAGAAAAGCCAATCTCATCGTTCTACTTCTATTCATTACTACATCAATATAGTTATTTTTTTTATTAGTTAGAGTGCTTGTACTCATCGTTCTACTTCTATTCATTACTACATCAATATAGTTATTTTTTTTATTAGTTAGAGTGCTTTACAAGCACCACTGAAGATGTGTTGAAATAAAATAGCAATTATAAAGGAATATAATTTTGTACCAGAAGATTACTCTGAGAAGAAGACTAACAGTGTACCAAGTCCCAAAATGGCATGTGGGCACAGAGATACACGGGTCTAGTAGTGCACTGATCCTTCTAAAATTTAAAAAAATTAATTTTTTATTTTGAATATATATATATATATAGATACAAGAACGGAATTATTTAAGAGTTAATGGTATATTAGGCTCCTCAAAAATTAAAAAAATAAATATTTGAGTCCTCCTATTTAAAATTTCTGGCCGTCTCTGCATGTGGTGCGTTTTCATCAGCAAAATATGGCTGTGAAGAAACTCAGGGAGTTCTCATGGCTTCCAACAGTCTACTCTGCCACCATTGTTAATTCTGTTTTGCATTTACCATCTTCTCAAAAGTTGGACCAGAGTGCAATGATAGGGTTCATATTATTTGTAGTTGTCTGTTATGCTTTGATGGACAGCTGCGATGAGATATGAGAAGATGGTGGAGGTGAGGAGAGAGTTTGATTTGGGAAAATATGAAGTTTAGGTATTGATGAACGGTTCGACTGGTTATCTGGAAAACCTACCAACTCTTTGATAAACCAATTGGTTTTTATACATAGAAGTTATTAAATAAAAGTGAACCGAACAATTGGTTGATTTGGACTATTTTTGGTTAGCCTGGCTGATCCAGTTCAGTTTTTAAAACTTTAGTTACAACCTCTGCCTATTCTAGGTGTAATATGGGATTCTATATCACTTGACTTTATTACTCATCTTCTTTTGTCTCCTGGAAAAATCAACCATTCTGGTAGTGATCAATCGCCTCTCAAAACAGGCTCATATTTCAGCTCTTCCTCCTCATTTTACAAATTCCATGGTCGCTGCAATTTTTATCAAGGATGTGATGATATTACACGGTTTCTCATCAAATATCATTTCTGATAGAGACCTTATCTTTATGAGTTGTTTCTGGCAAGATTTACTCCGATTACAGGGCACTTTTTGGCTTCGAGTAATGCATACCATCCATAAACGGATGGTCAGATTGAAGTTTTGAATCGCTGCCTCGAGAATTATTTGCGAGCTTTTACGGCAGACAATCCGAATACTTGGTTCTCATACCTTCATTGGGTTGAATATAATTACAATACTGTCTTCCATTCGGCTAATCAGATGACATCGTATGAAGCTGTTTATGGTAAGCGTCCTCCTACATTGCGTGACTACATCTCTGGTCATGCCTCTGTTACTACGTTAGAGGATGCACGCTCCAATCGCCAGGTTTTGCTAGTCAAGTTGCAATCCAACCTCCAACGAGCTCAACTTCGTATCCGTAATTTAGCTAATGCCTGACATGGAATTCTCGGATGGTGACTGGGTTTTCTCAAAGCTCCAACCATAACGCCACTCCACACTTGCTCATCGTCAGTCTAACAAGCTCTCCCGACGATTTTATGGCCCATTTCAAATCCAAGAACGCATTGGCAAAGTTACATATGGCCTCTCACTGCCAGTTGAAGCTAAAATACACTACGTTTTTAATATTTCTCTCCTAAAAAATGTATTGGAGCTCCTCTCACTCAACCATCTCCCTTACCCTCACAATTCATCAACTCTCAGCCACTGCTCTTACCAACATAAGTCGTAGCCACCAGAACAGTAACTCAACATGGAACCCCTATGCCTCAACTCCTCATTCGCTGGGAAGGACAGCCATCATCAGAAGCAACTTGGGAATATTTGCATGAATTTAGCAGGGACTATCCTAATTTCAACCTTGAAGACAGGGTTGCTTTCGACGGAGGGAGTATTGGTGCAGAATCAGGCAATGCAATTCAAGTTTCAACCCATCGAGCTTCGCAGATCTCATAGGACCCATATCAAGCCAGCAAAACTGCGTGATTACATATAAATCTTATAATAGGAATAATTTTGTTATTTTATCATTTTAGTATTTCCAAATGATGAGTTGTCAGCGAGGAATTGCAAATGAATTATGTTGTAAAACCCAATAATATATGGGAATAACAAAAGAAAGACAGGACAGAGAAGAATTGTCCGTTTCCTTTGTTACTCTTCTTGTTTTACTTCGTTCTTTTCTTTTCCGCTGAGCTAGTTGCTAGCAAGGGCAACAGTCTCACTAGATGAAAGCTACAACGCATAAATCACTGCATAACAAAGCTTGGTAATAGAAGCTGTTCAAAGACTAGCTAAAATCAATTGAAAAGTGTGTGTGACAAAGGGAAACAAATTCACGCTCTGGTGTGTGCAGAACTGCGTGGATGGTCAATAACTCTGAACAAGGAAGCAACGATACAATTGAACGATACTAGAAAGAAGTCTAGCATGACATATCAATCCTCCTTTTTATGAGAAACTCTAGCACGATGTCGAAGTTCAGCCCTTTTCCACTTAACAATCAGGTAACACAAGGAAAGGAGGGTGTTTACCTGCAAAACCAAGAAGATACAGCACACTTGGCAAAAGATGAAACAAAGCAAGGACCAGAAATGAAAGAATATTAAATTTCGTGTGCAAAGACTAACCAAAATTATCATTGCGATGACAAGAAGTGGCCCAGACCAGAGTACCGAAAGAAAAAGTCCATGTGGGTCAAAATAATTCTGGCTTGCAAAGGTCCTCCAGTTCTCGCTCAGAACTTTATTCAGCCTCTCAGCACAATACACGCCAGACACTACATGACAGAAATAAATAAGGATGCATTCGTAGAAATATGAACACAGAAAACAGCCCAATACATCAAGCATGCAAGAAGCTTAAAGTCCAAAATAGGTTTTTACCTTAAAATTAGAAGTACAGAAATAAAAAACAAAAATCATGAAACAAATAAAAATTTACAACAATCTGAAAGCCAATAACTATTCAATCTAGAGAATACAGATGTAAAGTAAAATAAACTTTAGGCAGGTTAAAGTACAATTTAGTACAGTGAATGATAGTATCTATCCTTATCAAACTTAAGCATGTCACACACGGGAGAACAAACAAGTGAAAGGAATAAAAGGAGAATATTATGTAAAACTGGACCACAAGATTACGATGAATCACAACAGAAATAGTGATCCTAAATTTTCTGTGGTGTTTGATGAATAGGCTTTGACTGAAAAAGTTTGAATTCCCAAGGAATAGCTACTAAGTTCCCATTCCGGGCTGTAGATAATTTCTGAAGAAGTCAAGGTGCTGGCCTATATCAAAATATCCTACTGAAAACAATGCAGCAGTTTTGCATCTTTGGGAATTTCAGGACTGTAACAGTTCAAAGTTTGGAGAAATGTTTGTGCTTTATTAGCCACCATAATTCAAGAAGTTTCAACTTTGCCACAGTGGCTTCTGCCGTTTGTTATGAACAATAACTATGGAAGTGCATGTGATTACAAAGGGATCATTGTTTGAATTTGTTCACTTGTATACACCCCAGTTAAGAATCTAGATGGCTTCAGATCTCACCAGTACAGCTTTTAGCACTGCATCAAACTCTTTTGTAGTTTCTGAATGCGTAGAGAAGCCATGGTGATTCAGTTTGCTTCAAATAAACTTACCACCACATGGCCTTTCTTATTTCAGATATCTTACTGATCCTTCATTTTCCTTTTAGTTGAATGCCTAATTTTATTTCAAAAGCATGCAGAGTGATATTACAGTTAAGATCTTTCAGTGGAGAATGCAAAAATTTCCTCACAGCTACCTTTTTTGTTCATTTCACAGGCTATTCTATGGCCATAAAACAGAACGCAACAATTCCCAAACCCACGATCACGCTATTCCGTATATGATGGAGTTGAAACACAAGACTTGCAACCATTGAACACAATTATTAATCAGAGTACAATTCTTATTCTAACTAAAGCAGTGTCACTGTATAATTTCAAGAAGGTAATCCACTTACAAGCCAGTAGGAATAAGAACATCTGAAAATTTGTATGCTTTCTTGAAATTATAGTCACCATCAGCAACAAAAAGTGGAATCCCAAAAGCCCCATTAACCAAGGCTCCTGCAAAGGATACAAAATCCATCATGATTACATAAACAGTAAAAAGAAGGATCTGAATGTTTGAATTGACAAGTTGAAATGGGTACCCTCCAGTCAATGGCGTGGAAGAAACCAATGAAGTTATCGTAGGCTGGACGGAGACCAGAGCGGAGCTCGGAGGAGAGTTTCTGAACAAGATCAGCCATTTGGTCCATGTGTTGGTCCAGAGCCGATCTCAGGTCATCCATTTGTATGTGTGTGTGTTGTCTATAAAGTCAATTAACTGCCGATTGCTTCTGTGATTTCTGAGCTTCTTTGAGTAGTAAAACTTTGAACAACGTATTTGGATCCGTAAGACGAGTAGAACCCAGCAAGAGACAACAACGACGAAGCTCCCGTGAGGTAATTGTAAACGGCGAGGATGTGAAGCCGATAGTGAGAGGCACTTTACATTTATGGGGACTGCGAAGTCTAGTGGAACACTGAAGAGCGGCTCTAGACTGTTTTAGAACAAAAATATATGCTCGTCGAGATGATGCCGTATTGAGGATAAAGAAAATAACAAAGAACCTAATTAGAAGCAAAGGCTCTTCTCTATAAACAAAATAAATTATTAAGTGTGGCCGTGAGTTATTTTTTGGGTTATAAATAACTCTTTGAGCCCACTCAACAATTTGTTTTTTTTTAATATATAAAATAAATTATAAAAATTTAAATTTTATTCAATTTTATTACGATAGTTAAAATTATTTAAAATAACACTAAAATTATCTTTTAACTTGTCATAAAAACTTATAATTAACAGTATTAATATAATAAATTTTATTTTTAAGACGTAATTATAAAAAATATATAATAATTAAATTAAAAATTTTCTATAATCCTGAACAAAACAACAAGAGAGAACAATAAAAGGAAGAAAAAGAAAGGATATCGAGATATGGATTACGTCAGAGGAGGAAGGGGTTAATGGATTTCCAGAAAACATCACAATGACACTGTTCTCTTCTTCGACTTTTAGTGCAGTTCCTGAGCTAATGCAATAATTATTTAACATTGTCATCTTTAAATCTACTAGTTTTTGTGATTTCACCAACACGGAAGAGTTAAACTCTGATCTTCTGGCAAATTAAGTAGAACTTCAACCTCTCAACTTGTGATTTGATCTTATCTTAGTTGTGTCCCCCGGATCATTACTTCTAAAGAACTAGGCCTTTAGTTGGTTCTCTAATAGCGAATGTTGCGCCGATCATGATAACGACAACGAGCACCCAGTTTTTTGGTCTCTCAATTACGAGAAGATTAATAGTGGTAAGTCGAAAGGAAGTAACCCTTGATTGTGGGCTTTAATTCACTTGTTCCCTTAAATTTGTATCAACCTGTTTTTTCGTATCATCTAACCATTCATTAACTGAAACAGCGAGAAAAAAATAAACGGGTTGAATGTTGTTAGGATAAGGGGCACAACTTTTTGGGCACAGGTAATTTGAAGCCTCGATTGTGGTGCACTAACAGAATAATGTTTTCTTTGCAGTAAATCAAAACATATCATAGTTTCTGCTTTGTCATCATTGACTGGAGATCAGCTCTTTTGGTCTAGTTATGATATTTCAAATTTATTTTATTAAATCTTATTTATATATTTATGTAAAATTTTCTGCTATCAATGCATATTAAATTCTTTATTTCAATTACTCTTTTCTAACCTTGTTCTATTAAATATCATCCACATATTTATGTAGACCTCACATAAATATATGAATAAAATTTGATAAAACAAAGTAATTGAAATAGAAGATTTAATGTGCATTGATAGTGGCAAAGCAAGATTTAGTTATCTCAATTTCCTCATCGACATCTTCATTGTGGAGGAGGATGTTTTAATTAGATTTTTAGGGTAGTTATGGTGGTCAAATAATCGTGCTTTTTGTCTAGGTTAGATCTTCAACAATAGGACTTTATGAGTTTTGCTATTAATATAATAGACCAAGAACTATTATATTGCAATATTTTGATTCAAACATACAAATATGAAATTACAATTAAAAAAAGATATAACTCACCATACTTTAAAAAAGAAAGGAATTGGAGTAACAAGATCACTATTAGCAAATTAGATATGATCCTATTATAGAAACTTAAAACAAGAGTTATTCTAAACGGTTGAAAATATCTTTTTAAAAATTTTAATTGATTAATAATAATGATAAACTACCCTTTTAGATCCATAACATAGTCGTATATAGAGGTACACTAAGATTATAGTCTTAAAGGCAAGTAATAAGCCTTTGATAACTGTTTGAGCTCCTCTTAATGCCTCCCATATGTAGACACTTGTGTTGCTTGAGTTGATGCTTGACTCCCATTATTTCTCCTCTCCTTAAAATGATTTTTTCTCAAATCAACACCTTCATTTACAATATTAAAACATATTTTAAAGATTGATTAAGAATACATCTTTCAAATTCTCCAGTCCTACTATCAAACTCAGTCCTTTTCTTCTCGCGTGTATCTCTATTTTTACTTTCTTAAAAGACTTAAATTGGCCCAAAGCATTTGCTCTCATTTCTTTCCCTTTAATCTTTCCTACTCACTCTTATTAAGTATTATAAGATTATAACTTCCTCTATCTATGATCATACAACAAATTTGATCTTTGATGGAATACCTTGTATAGAAGAGATTCTCATGTTGTTCATTCACATTGTCCTTTCTCACTTACATACTCAATGCCCTCTTAGTGACCAAAATCCTCCCGTTTTTGGGCCTCTCAATGCACTCATAATCACTACCATTCTCCAAGTTAGACATATCATCATCCAATTGCTTTTCACTCTCGAATACATATTCTTCATCCTCCCTCTAAGTAATTGGTGGCACTGTCAACCTCATTATAGACCTCAAATTATTCCATTCTAATGGATACAGGTAGGTCGTGTTGTAATCTAGATATGGTAGATTTATTTTTGCTGAACTTATCCCTCACCTTATCAAATTAATTAATAATATGCTCGTATTGACCTAATAATGTATTCAAGAAAACTCCATGTTTACCCTTACTCTTTTCTCCTCACTTACTTCCTTATTTTTTTGACAAACTTTCCTTTTCAATTTAAGTCATAATGATCTTGCAAGAAAACATTAACAGCAAAAGTGCTTCCTTCCGATTTTCTCTAAGAACTCACACAACTCACAACATAAACTCTTAACTAAAGGTCTTTTGCAAACTATGCAATTTAAATCAAGAAACCTATTTTATATGTAACACCCCATTTCCATCTGACATATGCATGTGCCTCCATCGGATACACGTGTACATGCCTGACAGAAATGACATTTTAACTATCTCACCTTCACTGTACATAACATGGCATCATAGACTAAACCATCAATCAAACATTTTCTAAAACCCAAAATGTCATCATTTTATATGAAAACCATAATTTACATTGTTTCATATAATAAAATACCTTCCATGTTTATACAACATCGTCTTATGAACATAAACAACTCAGTAAACACTAAATACTATAAACATGAAAGAAACAACTATGTCCTTAATTCCCAAGTGACCGACCTTTGAGCCAAATCTGACTGTAACAGTTGCACAAAATATACTTCTACAGAGTCTTAGAAGCTAGGTCGTCTTACTCTTAAACCTGAAAAGCAATGGTGCAATTTTGATGAGTTTTGTGAACTCAGCAGAGTAACCATCCTTGATAGTTTACTTATGTCATAAAACAAGATCCATCATATAACATGTAATCATACATTTTAAATCTGTTTAATTAGTATCAAACACTATCACAGATAAATCACTTCTCAGTGAAACAGTTCAATCATATAATGACATTCACACAGCTTTGCAAATCATTCAATGAATTCAAATTATATGCGGATGCGATATGTATGAGACACACTTTCATTTTTATATTATTGTGACTGTGTGCTTTTATAGTATCCCAAATTATCGGTCTCAGTCAGTTAGTTTGTGACTCATAGATCACAGTGAGCCATAGGCTCGAACCATATATGTGGGAGTTTAAAGCTCTTGTCAGTAACAGTATCAGTAGCAACATCAGCCACAACTCCTTTATATTACATAAATCGAAACGAAGTGAATGCCACAATCCAGTCATCAAATTTAATTACTTTTATTTGCATATAATATAACAGTATATCAATCATAGTATCAATTACAATAACAGTCACAGTAGCAATAGTCATCGGACTAGGTTCGACATTCAACTTTTTAGTTGAGAGCCAAAAAATCATTTAGACATATGCATTCACATTCAATCAGCACTTCCAATATCATTCTCATGTAGCAAAATGCCTAAGAAAAGTTTGCCCGAAATCCAGTATATAATCAGCATAATTCAGTACAGTTTAATAAGATAGCAATACAGTACATTATCATTCACATACAAATAGCACTTCTAATGATATCCACATGCATCGAATGCTTAGGATAATTATTGTCTGGAATTCAGTACACATTCATCAATATCAAATTCAATTCAGTAACAACCAAAACAAATCAAGGTGAGATTATCTTAGGTTACTCACTATACATTCCAATATTCTATTGCCTAGATGGTCTAGCAGTATCTGACTGGCGTCCAATGTTCTCCTCTATATCATACAAAACGCATTTACATATATCACAATTTTGCAAAAATGTATAAGTCTTTCTTTATGCACATCAATGTATAGACAATATGCACAATGCATATTCAATGACAATTCTGGGTATCTTATCAAGATTTTGTCATCATATCATTCAGATAGCAAAACCCTCATTAATATAATTTGTACTTAAGGTTTGGACTATAATAAAACAATGTGAGACTAATTTCATGACCCAATTGATCACTTTAGATTTTTTCTCATAATATGCTTTCAGGTCAACTTTACATAATTATTATAATAAGGTAAATGACAAAATTAGGCATCAATTCCTTCTAGAAATTTGTTCTCCAATGTCTTAAGTTTCTAATGATATCAATATCATTCAATTTAGTTCATTATTCTATGAGTTATGCTCAAAATACCACAGACTATGTACATGTGAAATTTTGGCTAATGCATGATCATGCATTCAAGTTGTACACCTTATATCTCCCAATTCCAATATCTAAAAATTACAAAATTTATACCAATCAAAAGTTAAGAGAATAAGCTATAACTTTTGTGAATACACCTTTGTCTGATTCAGCTTATATCAATATAGTTTATTCAATAACAACAGGACCTGATTTCTGACCCTAGTAGTGCTGCTGCCTAAACCGAGACTTACTTTCAAGCTAAATTTCAATACCCTTAAGAACAGAATTCAAGTTCAATTTCTTCTTAACATTTATAGTAAAATGTCTCTAGTTAAATTTAAAATAAGAATCATTTTATTTGGAAATATATATATCAAAATATAGCCAAAATACCGAAGTATGTTCAGTAAAAACATTCCAATTATCAAATTCCAGCATACCTCAACATTTTCATCCTAACACCCCCTTTCGAGATAAATTTGCATGATCATTATGACAAGAAAAATGGTGTATTTCAGTAACACTTTCTTCTAGACAATTATTCCTCTATATTTCCAGTTTCTAATAACACTAGAATCATACAATTTGATTCAGTATATTAAAAGTTATATCCAAAAGAGTTCATACTATTTTAAAACTATAATAGAACTCCTAACTCTACTTCCAGCCAGATTTTAAAATTCTTAGAGATACAATTAACATTCGGATTCTTCAGTAAAGTTGTAGACACATGTCTCTAGTTTAATATAAATCAAGAATTAACTCATTCAAAAATATACAGCTCAAGTTATAATCAGAATATTGAAGTTTATTTAATGAAAATTCTCCTGTTCGTAACATTTTAGCATACATCCTCATCAACAACTTATACAATCTTTCCTAATTCAATCATCATAATCACATGCCTTAAAGATTAGATTTCTACTTACTTGTTAAGCTCAAAATCTCCTTCAAAACTTGAAGCTAATCTAGCCCTCCAAGCTTGCAAGATTGTCACAAAGTAAAGGTAAAAACAAGTTAATTTTTGAGTAGGACAAAGAATAACAAAAATCTGATTCTTTGACAATCTTGTAAAGGTTAAACATATGACGTTGATCTAGTCATTTAGCAAGTTTGAAACCGAATTACAGAGATGTATGTTAGCGGCAACTTTTGGTGGAGAAAGGAGAAGAAGCTAGTGGATTTTTTTCCAGTAGTAACTTAGCTTAATTCAACTAGGTGCAAGGTGTCTCCAAACTACCTTAACATGTGTCATTTGACATGTAAGCCATTTATCTCTTCCTTAAGCTGCCACATGTCTGCTAATTACTAGCTCATTTGTCATTCACTCATGCTACCATTTGTCAACTAATTAAGCAGTCTATATGCCACAAAATAATTGGTCCATATTTATACTTTTTTTAATAAAAATACTCCAAAATTTTCGAAAATTTCTAAAATTCACTAAAAATTTTGAAATAATAATATGACTCTCCAAATAAATTTTCAGCCCCAATAATTCACAATTCACATTTTAATTACATTTTTAACAATTAATTATACCCGAAAAATATCAATGAATGCATATACAAATAATTGTAATGTTTAAGATCAATAATATTGTGTATGTGTATGTCACATTATACATAAGCATGAATTTTTATTCCTAATTTCTTATTAGTCTCTAATAATCACCATTTTAATATTAATTCAAATAACAGGATGTTTCATTATATATATATCTCCTTTTGACAAATAACTCTCAAAGAAGCAACCTGGACATAATACAAAATAAAGAAACATATTTAGAGGCCACAAAAACTTAAGCTTAAGAATAGAAAATTGAGCTCTACAAAACTCTATTTGATTGAATAAAAAATAAGAATAAGAACTTGATGAGAATGGATGAAACAATAAGGAAAAACAAGACAAATACTAAACTTGATTTTTTGACTAACTTATAAGTCAAGGAAATAAGAAATAATAACTTAAAAAATCTACTTTTATTTTTATGAATCTTATCCATGAACAATGTGAATAAGGAAACTGAATGTACATATCAATCAAATAAGAATATTGAAAATGTAAAAGAACAATATAAAAAAGAAACCTGAATATAGAAAATGACTATAATACCAAATTTTGATACAATCCTCACTAATAGGACAAGTGAGATTTAATATCAATATGACAGGACCAAGGATCATTTTATTACATTAGGTTGATTCAAGAATACGAACATAAAAATACAATAAGAAAGATATAACTTTAAAAACAATTCTTAGGATTTGATTTCCAATACAAACTAGATAAGATCCTAAGTTTTTAAAGAAACTAAAATAAGAGTTACTCCAAAAGATTGAAAAAACTCTCCAAGATTTTCGATTGATCAATAATAATGATAAACTCCCTTTTTACATCCATAATAAAGCCTTATATAAACATAAGATCCTAACATTAGAGTCATAAAAGAAAGTAATAACCCTAACATAATATAATTAGGAAATAAATAAATATAAAAGATAAGTCAATCTTTATCTAAACAGAAGTTTAAATTTTAAAAATAATAAAGCATGAGTTGGACACTAGTATAGCTTCTATAACAAATGTTGGTTCTATTTTGGAACTCTGCGTGTAAACACGATGGCAAGTTTAACTCTAGCACCTGTTTGTTTATGTTTCTCTGGCTTATAGTCTTAGTGAAAGATCGATTTTGAGCTTGGGACTAGTTACATTTTTTACCCTTTTCCCAAAGCTTGCTCATCCATTTGAATCAACATCATGAACTTGACTTGAGTCTTTTGAAGTAGTATCTTTACATAATGATCCACTATTAATTCATTAAGAGCTTCTTTGGCTTTCTTAGCTCCACTCCTTATTGATGATCATCTAATGTCCTTCGATGGATCTCCAACTTCTTTAGATGCTTAATTTGAATATTTCACTAATTGTCCAATCCCCTATTCATGCCTCTCCTGTTTCTTCCGAGCTTAAGTTGATACTTGAATCTTTCACTAATTTTCCAATCCCCTATCCATGCCTCATATGTGTAGAAATATATGTATCTTGAGTTGATACTTGACTCCCATCACAGTTAAAGGTGTAACATTTTTGTCTTCTAATTCATTGAATGGTTTATCCGATGGATTGTTGTCAGTCTCTATTTTACAAAAAACAATAAGCATGCCTTTTTCTTTATCTTTAATACAAGCTAGTGATAATGGAAACCCCAATTTCCACAATAAATCATATGGTGCTAACAATTCATAATGTTCTTTTTTAGGAGAAGGAAGTTATGTTAGCATTATTTGTGCAAATGTTGGATAATTATACACCACTAAACATTTAAGCAGTTATCCATATGTAATTAAAATAGTGGTAAATGAATTCTTTGGAAAAGGAAAGGTTGATGGGATTGTTAATGCCTTTAGGTTTGTAGGAGCAAAGCCTAATTAAAGCTTGATAAGATGACCTATAAATCACCTAAAATACTACTGCCAATGAAAACAAGCAATAAAAAGAATTGTACACCATAATCCTTATTAGTTTCAGTACTTGAGTTAAAGTGTATAATATCAAACACTTAAAAGACACATAATGGTAACAAATGGATAAGCAAATCCAATTTATTTTGAAATTCCTTATGAAAACTTGTTATAGCAAAGACATTTCACTGCATTATGTTGAGTTCAAATGTAGCTCAAAAGTTGTAGAAATATAAAAAAAAGAAAAAATGTCACCATTTATGCATTATGATAGAGGATTATTGTTGGGAGACAATTCAAAAGTTACAAAAAATATGCGATTTTAAGAATATGTTCATTTTCAATTTCAATTTCAATTTTCAATTAATAATCTAACATGCCTTTTAGTGCCAATGTATCTATCACATGTTAAATAAGTCTACTAACATGGCTTATCATGTTAGCATCGTTAAGTCTAAGGTTAACAACGAGCTATTTTTGTGAAAAATTAAAAGTTAGAGAATTTTATCGATATTTTTAATAGTTTTAATTAGCATTACAAAATTGAGTAAATTTTAATTTTAATTTATAATTTACATTTTTTTAAAATGGGAAGTACTTTTTGAGGATGACAAGATGATGGTAAGCTATGTATGCAAAATAATATTGAAAATTTTAGTTATTAATCATATTATTTTATAATAGTTGATGAAAAAATTATAACTGATATGGTTAAGAACAAATATATCAAATAACTAAAAAAATGTCAATTTCTTGTAATAGAAATTTGGTAGTTCTTGCCGTGAGTTTCTGAAATGCATTACATTGATTCATTCATTATTCTTAAAACTTGCCCTTTTCAACTCCCACCATTGATTCGTAACATAACTTAGTAAGTTTTTTTTTCTCATTTTCCATTTTCATCTTTTGATAAATTATATTTTTGTTATTAACGAAGCAAAGTAAACAAATTTTATAGCAACCAACCATTTTTCACTTGCTATTAGTATTTTTGTTTTCCCTCCTAAATTTTTGTGCTTTGTCTACACTGGGTTTTTAAGTTTTTATATCACAATCAATTATTATAATTGACCATCCAATATCTAAATGTCTGCAATAGTTATAAATCATTTTGTTATTAAAAGTTTTGAGAGTGGCATATTCATTTATAAAAGTCAAAATGCGAAATATTGTTGTGGGATATGAGATGTAGAATTTTAAAGGCTTTTATGGTAGTTTATTAGTAGTTTGTAATTTAAAATTTGGTGATTAACATGAGTTCTAACTTGGTTGCTATTTTTTAGAGTGAAACTTGTAATCAAAAGAAAAAAGAGTTTGAGAAGAGAAAAAGGAAGAAGTTCCATAATATGTATCCAAGAGCTGAAGTCCTATTGTGACACCCATCCAATTAGTATAAAGTGGTATTATTTAGTATGCTAAGTGTTTTTTCTTTCTAATAAGGTAGTATGTGTTGTATAATCTAATAGTATATTTTGTGTAAAGAATTGGTAATTTTTGAATAATTTTTGTTTTTTTGTATAATGGAGTGGTGTAATGGAGAAAAGCAATGCAATAAAGAATGAGAATATGTTTTTAGATGTAATAACTTCACATATCAAGACATAGAATATTGAGATAAAGATGGTACTAAAAATGAGAATGAAGTTTAAGAAAACCAAAATGATATTTGATTTGTACCAAAAATATGAAAGGTTTCATGGGTTTGCAATTGCTATAACAAGAAGGAGGAAAGATGAGAATAGAGAGATTAAGAGAAGAATATTTTGTTTCAAAGTTGATTGCACTAATCATGAAGGTTAAAAATAATGAAACTAAGATCTAGTAAAAAAAAAAGGTGTAATGCTTGGGTATGTTATTAGTTGGTAAAAGGTTTTTAAATCAAATCAAGTTTTTTTAAAGAATATACATAGCCATGATTTGATTCCAATTGATATGAGGTTAAAGAGACAACATCAGGTTGTGGTTAGTCAAGTAAGATAAATATTAGAATTGATGATAGTTGCAGAATTAGGCCATGCATAAATGTATGTTATATCATTGCAGACGTAGGCGGATATAAAAACATGATATGTTTACTAAAGGATTGTCTTAATCATATAGGAATGTTGAAATGAGTGAGGTCAGAAGAAGGAGATATGTGAGTGATATATAAGATGTTCATTAGAATAAACAAAAGGATATTATATTTTTTAAAGAATTGGCCGTGATAAGGAACGAAGGTCGAGGAATGTATTCTGGGTAGATACAAGGAGTTAGGCAACTTATGTTGAATTTGATCACATTTGATACAATATATATAGTGAATAAATACCAAATGTTGTTTGCTCTATTTGTTAGTATAAACTCTTATAGACAATCAATTTTACTTGGTTGTGTACTATTAGGCAATAAAATGAATGATATTTTTAGTTGGTTTTTTTGTACATAGTTAGGGTATATGGGATAACAAGTCACCATATCATTACAGATGAGTGTAAAAGTATAGGCAGTGTTATTGAGTTAGTATTCCCTACTGTAAAGTATAGTCTGTTTGTAACATATATATAAAAAATTCGTGGGTTTGTTTTGGTTGTTGAGTTTTACTTAGGAAATAATTTATGGGTTCAATTTCTATTTGATGACCATATGTGGTCTCTATAGTGTATGCTATACGTTAAGGATCATTTTTGTGCAGGAATATCAATGACACAAGGAATTAAGGGTATGTATGCTTACTTTGATGGTTATATGCATTTTCATAACACTTTGTGAAAGTAATACGAGGAAGTAATCAGGGAAAAGATTAAGCGTGAGATAGAATTTGAGTACTCATGTTCAAAGAGTAGTGTATCCTTAGTTATGTGATTTGATATTAAAAATAAAATTTAAAAGGTATACATTAATTGTCTATTTTTTGTTGTATAATACAAACTAATAAGTGTCATGTATTACAAGGTAACTAAAACTTAGACGAAAAGGAATAATAAGTTGTACAAAGTTGAAGAGATGGGTGAAGGATGTAACAATTTAGGTCGCATACAGTTAAATTAGGAAACTCATATCCATTAGTAAAGTGCATCTATAAGTTATTTGAATTTAATGGGATTGTGTCGTCATATTTTTAAATTTATTAGTAGAAATGAGGTCAAAAATATTCCAAAATAACTTTTTTTATATCTAAGGTGACACAAGGATTTAGTTAGGTGCATATAAAAATAATATTAATAATATTTTGGATGATGATATTAATATTAGTAGGAAGAAAAAATTGAAATCAACTTTTTATAAAGCTTTTGATTACTCTATATAAAGTAAATCAAAACTTGAATACTTATATAATATATGAGAAGAAGCCAATATAAATTTGTAAATTATACTAGAATTAAGCCAGGGAATGTTAGTGATCACTATAAGCATATAGAATCCCTTCAAAGAGATGTCAGATTGAGGATATAGTTATCTTAAGACCGCATGGTAGGACAAGAACAAGAAAGTTAAAATCTCAAACAGGGGAGGTCCAAACGAAGAGATGTAAAAAAAGAGGCTAGTCAGAAGATACTTTGTAGTATTAATTTCACGTAGTAAATTTGATATTTTTTACAATCTTATAGTATAATTTATTTTATATTTTCTTATTTGAATGTTGTTAGTAAGGGTATTAAGGAAGGAATTTTGGATATATGTAACATTAATATTGAAGAGATGGTTGGAAATATGAATGTCAATTGTATTCCATTTAATCAATAGGTAAAATACATTGTATAGTTTGGTAATATATATATATAAACTATCATAAATATTTAGTTTAGACAGTCACTGAAATTACTAATTTATTTTATAATATATTTGTGGTGTAGTAGAACTTTGTTTCTAAATTTTGAAGAGGTAGTAAGCTCAAATGCTAATAATTATACTAACTTACTACTGTCTATAAATGATTATAGAAGTGGTTAATAAGTTTAATTGTCAATTGTAGGATGGTGGAATTAATATTATGGTTAGGGCGATGTGAGAAAAAGTGAAATCAACTTTTTATAAAGCTCTTGCTTACGCTATATAAAGCAAATCAAAACTTGAATACTTATATAATACATTAGAAGAAGCTAATATAAATTTGTAAATTCTACTAAAATTAAGCTAGGGAATGTTGGTGATCACTATGAGCATATAGAATCCCTTCAAAGAGATGCCAAATTGAGGACATAGTTATCTTAAGACCACGAGGTAGGACATGAACAAGAAATTTAAAATCTCAAACAGAGGGGGTCTAAAAGAAGAGATGTAAAAATAAAGGCTAGTTAGAAGATAGTTAGTAGTATTAATTTGACATACTAAATTTGATATTTTTTTTACAATCTTATTGTATTATTTATTATATTTTTTATTTGAATGTTGTTAGTAAGGGTGATGATGATTAAAAAAGGAATTTTGGATTTATGTAATGTCAATATTAAAGAGACGGTAGGAAATATCAATGTCAATTGTATTCCATTTAATCAATAGGTAAAATATATTGTATGGTTTAGTAATACATATATATAGACTATCATAAATATTTAGTTTAGACAATTAATGAAATTACTAATTTATTTTATAATATATTTGTGGTCTAGTAGAAACTTTGTTTCTAAATTTTGAAGAGGTAATAGCCTCAAATGCTAAAATTATACTAGCATACTAATGTCCATTAATAAGTCTAATTGTCAATTGTAGGATGGTGGGTTTAATATTGTGGTTAGGGAGATGTGAAGAAAAGAAACAAAAATTTAAATGAAAGATAATCTATGAAACCAAAGTTTTATTCCTCTAATTGCACCTAAAGTTATGAAAAGAAGAACCAAAGATTGTATATGATATACTATTCATTATTTGTTTATGAGATAAATCATACTCTTTGCTAATCAAATGATTCCTCAAATGTAAAGTAATCATATATGAAGGCTATTCCAATCCACCTACAATGACCATAGTTAATTTAAGCTTTTCGTACATCTAAATACAAGGTCTTTTCGTAGACTTCGATACAAAGGTAATAAGTATAGTACATGATCATGAATGTGATCGCGTTTATGCCCATATAAATCTATGTTCCATATAAGGAATACTATATGCCCTAACCATGCAAACACTCATGTTTATATTTAAAGAAGATAAGGAGTAGTACATTATGTCTAATATGAGGGTGTTTTTATAAGGACTAGTTTACGACCTAAACACAAGTGTGTTTATGGCCACGTTCCTTTTTAGACCTGGTTGAGAGTAGTAACTGACTTGAAATATGAACATAATTGTGTTTGTTTTCCTCTCTAGATCAAGATGTGAGTAATACACAACTATTAACACGTCTATGTTTTAGGTTGTGTATTAGGGCATGTTAAAGGTCACGTTCTTATTTAGAGAAGCGATAGACTAGTATATGACGTAGAATATGTACCCTTATTCTTATTCAAAGCACATAAATGAGTATATTTGAATTTTCTAGCTTCAATTTGATTATATCTAATCTATTTACACACATGTATATAGTTTAAACTTTATGTATTATGTCAAAATTAGGAATGTTGCAGATTGTTAATAGTATGATTTATAAAATTAAGTGTAAGTATGTACTATTTTATAAAATTAGAGGTTCAACTTCATAAAATTTTGCTCAATTATGATTTAAGTTTATTATCTTTGACATTTTAGTTAAAATTGTATTCCTTGTGAATACATTGTTTTGATTTTCATTACATTTCATTACATTATTTATTGAATCTAGCGTAAATCAGTATATTTTGGATGTCTATTAAATTAATTTTCAAGAAATAGCTTTTTTTAATTAAAGGTGAGCCTTGCAGTTGTTCCTTTGTGACCATAAGATCACAGGTTTAAATCACAGAAACAATTTCTTTATAGAAATACAAAGACCCTCTCTAGACTCCAGCGAAGCAGGGAGCCTTGTGCACTAGGTATGTTGACATTTTTGACATTTATTTGGTTTAAGTTTTTTATACTCTTAATTGTTTGTTGACATTTTTGACATTTATTTGGTTAAGCTTTTTATACTCTTAATTGTGAACCATCCGTCATCTCGTTCTCTGGCTCACTCCCCATCACGAAAATAGTAAACGAGTTAGGTTTTTAAGTTTCTATGTTCTAAATTTTTTAATTAGAAAAATAGGACATGTGTTAGATGTATGGCATGTAAAAAGTTTGATGTGGTTTGGGATATCAGTAACATTAATGGAAAAGTTGATGTTTGACTATTTTTGCAAAAAATTGAAATTTGAGACATTTTAATGCCACTTTTTAAATTTTGGGCTAGTATTACGAAATTAATTAAAGTTTAAGATTTTTTAATAATTAACCCTATAAAATATATATTTTAGCAAGACAATTCAATAATTCTGGAAAAAGAGTAAGGGAAGAGAAATACGAACCAATTTATAATGGTTCTGCAAATAATCCTTGCCTACATTCACTCCTAAGACTCTTCTTGGAATTTCATTACAATTCTTCAAATAACCTTTGCCTGCGATCAAGACTATTCTTGAAATTTTATTATAAATCTTCTTTCAATATGAAGAATAACCTTTGTATAATTGTTTCTTAGTAAAAAGAGCTCCTATACTGTCTTAATTAACAATAAAGAGCAACCTTGATGTCATTTATAGAAGCTCCAAGTATAATAGACAAGATCTTATTAGAAGCTTATAATTCAGTATATTAAATTATCACTTTGATAAAATCAAAGAGAGTCTCTCACTCAAATATGAGACAAAGAGTATTCAAATACTTGATAAATAGTTAGAAATATGTGTATAATATACTCAAATGTTTTTCTATATAAGAAATGATACCGTTCTTAAAGATTCTGTCTCCAACCTCTAAATTGTCAATTCCACACCACATCAACCACAATTGTGAAGATCTACTCGTGTCAATTTTGGTAAACCATCTATAAGGTATGACCCTTTCTATTCTTTCTTTTCTAATATAAACTCTATCCAAACTCCTTCTACTTATAACTAGGCAATAGAACAAAAATGTTGGAGAAAAGCAATGGAAGAAGAGCTTCAGGTGTTAGAAGTGAATCATACTTGGGATTTACTTCCTTATTCACCTGACATGTTTGTCATAGGAAGTAAATGGGTTTATACCGTTAAAGTCAAACCGGATGGTTTTTTGATCGATATAAATCTCGTTTGGTGCCACTAGGATATAAACAGGAACATGAGATTGATTATAAAGAAATCTTTGCTCCAGTAGCAAAAATGACTACTATTTGTACTCTTTTGGTTGTAACATCCAACAAGTAATGGCCTTTATGTCAATTAGAAGTGAAAAATTTCTTTCTTCATGGTGATTTGAAAGAAACAGTTTATATGAGACGCCCTCCTGGATATTGTAATACAGATCCTAATATGGTTTGCAAACGCAAGTCACTTTATGGACTTAAATAAGCACCTTAGGCATGGTTTGAGAAATTTCAGTCCACTATTTGCTCCACTAGATTTCAACAAAGTTCAAATGATCACTCACTTTTTATTCGTCTCTCTCATTTTGGCATTATTATTCTACTTCTATGATGATATGATCATTACAAGTAGCGATCATAAAGGCATTATAGAATTTAAGTAATTTCTCACAAACTCCTTTCAGATGAAAGATCTTGACACTCTTACTTATTTTCGTTGAGTTAGAAGGATGCATTAGATGTTATATATATATAGGTTTTCAATACTTTATTAGTTGTTGGAGCAAAAAATTAGTTGTTACAATGACTAATTATAATATATTGGTTAACCAATGCACAATATTAACTAGTTGTTGCACATTGGTGGACTACTGAGACATATTGGTTTGCCAATGTATCTTTAAAGGAACATTAATCAACCAATATGTTAATAAATAGTCTGGTTACATACTTAACCTCTATTGGTTGATCACTAACTTATATTAGTTTACCAATCCCCTAAACCAATAATTTTAATAATTTAAAATATTGATTTTTTAATGCAATTATAATTAAAAATTTCTAAAATGTACCCTAAAGAGTGTTTAAGAGATCAAGTGGCTTTTTCTTTTAAAAACAAAGGCTTTAATACATGTTAATGAATAAAAGGACTCACGTAATGAAGTAAGATGATCTATTTATGCATAGTAAGCCTTTAAGATTGTTAAAGTGACTAAAAGAGATTACAATTAACATTACAAAATATATACTGACCTTGATTTGTCTTGATCTTCTTTTATTCTTGTCTTGACCTTCACTTTGAAGATTACAGACTTTAACTTTTCTTTTTGATCTTTATAACTATATTCTTGAGTTATGGCTACATTTTGTTCTTTTCTTGCTTCACATCAAAATAATATACTTATTAGTAGTACTTAAGTTTTGATATCATTAAAACATCAATTGGAAACTCTCTTCGTCCCTTTTTATGAAAAAATATTTATGATATTTGAGAGTAATAATAAATTTAAGCATACAATCATGATGGTAATTATCTCCCCCTTAATTTATGAATAAAACATAATCCAATGTAAAGAGCAAAAGAGATTCAATATTAATTATAAAAGAAATATTCACAAATGTAGATAAACATAACATAAATTTACTTAAACATAAAATACCATATAAAGTATAAAGAAAAATCACTCCCCCTAATGTCATCACCTCCCATAAATCTAATATCGCTAATCTTTCTTTGCAGTTTTATAATAATCAAAAAGCTATCTAAGCAAAGTAAAGTGTCATAAATATATTAAATTATAAAATCCCCAAAATTCAATAGACAATTATAACTAAAACTAAAACTCGATCAAAATATTAAGTATAAGTATATATAAATACATTAATTAAATCCTTAAATGCATTTCTAAACAATCAATTTCAGAAAAAGCATACAAAAAGTAAACATCCGTAATTTTGCTAATGTGCTTAAACTAAAAAGTTCAATCGACACAAAAATAGTTAGTTTTGATAAGATTAAATGTTAAAATTGTAAAAACATACTTAATTTAAATATCCAACTAATAATCTTATAAAATAATGCATAATTTTGAAGGTTCTAAAAATTTCTAAAACGCCAAATTTTAACAAAATTAAAGATTTATTGATATAATTGAAATAGAAATAACTTTGACTCATTTTTAATTTGATTATAGAAGAATCAATTTAAAAAGATACTTGAATCCTTTTTTAATTTGACTATGGAAGTATCAATTTGAGAAGATAACTTTGAATAACGAAATTTTTTGAGAAATGTAAAATTAAAATCCTAGTATGACAAATTTTCAATTTGATGCAATCTAACTTATGACATTAAAACTACCAAACTCATATGAATCATAAAGTAGTTAAAGAAAATGTAGAATTTAGCAAAACCCCTAAACTCTAAAAGAATTAAAGTTCATCCAAAGAAGAGTTGATGAATGTGTTTATTAAAGATCTTTAACATGAAAGCAAAGAGAGTTGTCGATACGGTAATTAGTTGCAATAGGAATGATGTTTTCAAAGAAAAACGAAGTTGTCTAGGATTTTGGGAGGCATAAATAAACAAAATGGGAAATAAAGAAAAAGGAGGAGGAGGCCTCACATCATGAAGACTGGTTAACCATATAACTTTTTTTTGTTCAAAAGGAAAATTAGCAATACAGATTACAAAATCAGTATGGGGAAACAGATCCCTGACATATCCTCTAATAAGATATTATGACACCCAATAGGTGTAGTATCAAAATAAATGACTCCTACATCAAAATGTTCGGCATAGGTAGTAAGTTAGTCAGCGCATCTATTGCTCTCTCGATATATATGATGATGAACAATAGTCCAGTTCTGAGTAAACAATGCGAGGATATCCATTACAATGGGATTGAGAGTCCTTGAGCGGTTTTTTGAGGAGGAGAGTAAATTGCTTATCGCTATAGAATCCACTTCCAGTTCAATTTGGCAGAAACCCAGATTCCACGGAAGTGAAAGTCTGGTAAATACTCCCCAGAGTTTAGTGGACACCGATGAGCATCAGCCTAGATTTTATGTGAACCCACCAAGCCAATTACCTGCACTATCTCGTAGGAGACCACCTACTGTGGCTGAGGACTGGGAATGTTTGTAAGCTCTATTTGTGTTTAATTTTACCCACCCCGTGGGAGGTTTGCTCCAACCAATGAGTCGCTCTTATGGAGGTCAGTAACTTATCTCAACTTGGCCTTGCCACATGGTAGACTTGGAGATTTGATCTGCATAAGACAAAATGAGATAAGATGGTGAGGATGGCCAATTAAAATGTTCATAAAAAAGTGTCATATTTCTCCATGTCCAGAGGAACCAATAATTCGTTCCAAAGATTATCGACCAATCCTGCCCAAATACTCTTCGATGATGTTGCAGATTTTTAAGGATCCACTCTTGAATTGGCATATTGAAAAAATATGGGGAAATTGTATGAGTAGGTAAGGTACCCCACACTTGGCTTACTTTGAAGCAGTCTCTCACTGCATGAAGTGAGGATTCCTAGAGACTGTAATGATGACAAGCTCCGTTTGTAGTGAGTTACCCACGCACGCGTTGTTGGTTGGTGAGTAAAAGGTCATGAGCGAGGAGCCAGAGAAAGGAGTGAATTTGTTATGGGCCTTGCCACTGCCAAATTGCCTTCCAAACACCATTGTGTGCGACTTCTTCTTGATCCAAGAGCATGGAATAAGTGGAGGTGATGGTGAAATGCCCAATGTCAGATAATCCCCAGATCAACTTATCGTACCCGTGGTACTGCTTCGGGGGAAACATTCCCGCAATTAACCGGTAAATCGATGTTGGGAGACTAGATTGAAAATCATCCCACTTCCAATTACTAGCATGGTCCACAAAGTGTTGGACACTGAGGTTAAGAGTTGTCACAGGAATTGGGGTTGTAGAATGGGAAATAAGAGGGCCTACTCCCGCTATCCAAGGATCTGGCCAGAAGCGAGTCCGAAGCCCATCTCCAAGCATCCATTTCATACCCTGTAGAATAATATGCCAAGTTGCCTTTATGCTCTTTCAGATCATAGAGCCACTTGTTGCATCTAAATAAGTAGGGATATTGTTAACATCAAAGTTATATTTCCAGAGGGAACTTTGACCCATAAAGCATTAGGCTTGGCAATCAGAGTCTATCCTAGTTTTGCTAGGAATGAATCGTTGGTTTTGCGAATTTTTCGGATGCCTAGTTCCCAATCTCCTTGGGTTGGCAAACTTCATCCCAGTTGACTAAGTGAATCAGCATTTTATCTGGAGATGAGCCCCATAAAAATTGTCTCATTAATTTTTCCAATTCATCATAGAGACTGCGAGGCAACCGGACCATCTGCATAGTGTAACTAGGAAGTGCTGCTAAAATTGATTGAGCCAATGTGATGCGTCTAGCAAAAGATAGAAGTTTGGATGACTAGCCTGATAATCGTTGGTGGACCCTATCAAGGATGTATTAATATGTTCATTTGCTGACTCGAGTGTGCAGCAGACACACTCCAAGGTATCGTTCGAGATCATTCATCTGATTGAAACCCAATGCTTGGCTTAAGTAGTGAGTCACCGAGGTAGGAATATTTTTGGAATAATAGTATCTTGATTTTGCATGGCTGACGTGTTGTCCTGAAGCAGCACAGAAAGAATTTAAAATATCCTGAATAACGATCACTTGATCCATAGAAGCTTCGAAGAAAAGGATGAGATCGTTAGCAAAGAACAAGTGGGAAAGAGACGATTCATTTATGCTTAATTTGATAGGCTACCAGCGTCTTTGTGTCACTGCTTGGGTAATCAAGTGGCCAAGACGTTCTATACATAGGACAAAGAGATAAGGCGAAATGGGGTCACCTTGACGAATATCTCTGGAGGGACTAAAGGCTTCGCTGATTTCGCCATTCGAATTAACTTGTAGGGAGACCGATGATATGCACTTCATTATGAGATTAATAAGCGATTCTGGAATCCCAATGTCAATTAGGGTATCTTGAATGAAATCCTAAGGCAATCGATCATACGCTTTCTCCGGATCCACTTTGAGAGCCATGATCCCTTTCTTACCTGTTTTCCTTTTCATTGAATGGATGGCCTCTTAGGTGATAATAATATTATCCGTGATAAGGCGCCTTGAAACAAAACTGCATTGCATTGGAGCTACTAGATCTTCAAGGTAGGGTTTAAGCCGATTTACAATAATCTTAGTGATGGCCTTGTAGAGCACTAAGCATAACGCAATTGGCCTAAACTGCGTAATCTCAGTGGGAGACGAGATCTTAGGATTAAGGACCATAATAGTATGGTTGAGTTCAAACTCCCAAGCTTCATGATGGAAGATTCGCTGTAAAAATAAGGTAAGAGAAGAGCCAACTGTGTCCCATTGGGATTGGTAGAAAAGAGTGGTTAACTCATCAAACCCTGGAGCCTTGTTAGGAGCTATAGAGAAGAAAGCCGTCTTGATTTTGATTGGACTTAGCTGACAAGCCAGATCAACTTTAGCTTGAAAGGGAAGGGGAAGGAAATGACCATGGATCTGCCAGTCTGTAGGGGTGTGGTCATCAGTCTGATATAATTTCTGGAGGTATTCTTGCGTTAAACGTTTGAGGCTCGAAGTCTCTATTACCATATTGCCATGCTCGTATTTTAAGGAATTAATCGTCCCTTGACATCGTCTGGTAAATTTGATTACATGATAATACTTGGTATTCCTGTCTCCTTGGCTTAGCCAATGGCTTTGGGATCGCTGGTGCCAGTAAATCTCTTCTTGATAAAAGACTTTCTCCAATTCAGTCTGTAAGTAGTCCTCAAGCTCTCAGAGGGAGGTCGAGTCTGAGCTGTCTAGTTGCTTTTGGATGCCTTCAAGTTGGGCTATGAGTCTCTTTTTTCAATGGAAAATGTTATCAAAAGTGATGTCGTTCCAATGTTAAAGTTTTTTCGAGAAACTTCTTATCGCTCTACTAAAGTCAAAACTGGAAGGGTTCCAATTGGTGGCTACAACTTGACCAAAGCCATTATGGGTCAACTACACTGATTGAAATCTAAAAGGTCTACTCGGCAGAGTAGGAAGCATGTTGTGTGGAAACATGATTAGAAGAGGTCTATGATCAGATTTCAAGAAGGGTAGGTGAGTAACTTTGGTGTTGGGGAAGGCAGAATGCCAAGAATTGGAACAAAAGGCACGGTCTAGTCTGGCAAGAATTTGTCCTCGCCTTCAAGTGAATCTTGGTCCAGAAAATTGGAGGTCCTGAAGAATTTGTCCTCGCCTTCACATTTATCAACACTCTCCAACTTGGCATTGAAGTCCCCCCTTCCCCCCAACAACCAAGGTTTGATGGTGATCCTAGCAAGTTTCTGCAGATATTGCTATAAAAAAATTTGTACTACATACGTAGGGCTAACATAGATGACAGTGAAGTCAAAAGACAGTTGCTCTCACTTAATGCTGGCATACACAAATTGTCGATGAGTGATCAGAATTTTGACCTGTATATCCTCTTACCATAGAAGCCAAATTCCTCTCAAATAGCCTTTGGCTTCCACCCTTAAAGAATGTACAAATCCCAGACTTCTAATAACTTTCAATGTGCGTTCTCCACTATTATGAGGCTCCACCAAAATAACAATAACCAGTTTATGAATTCGGATGTAGTTCTTGATGATGGGCTTAAAGGTCCTACCCTCAACCCCTTGACAGTTGCATATAAATATCGACATATCCAAGGAACAAAAAGTTAATCTATATTGCACTAAGGTTGATTGCATTATCGATGGCCTCCCGACATGGGTTTGTCGAGTGGTCTTGACAGGTCTCCTCCATCTGGGTATCATAATCAACACTAGGTTCAATTACGACCATATAATATACTTCTGGATCAGGGGGTCGCAGTGGGGGTATCCTTTGTATATTTCTAAGAGATGTTGAGACTATAGGAAGACCTTCGTCGTCGAGGTCCTCCTCCATGTCTCCGCAGCCTACGTCCTCATGTGTGCATAGGGTGATATTGGATCTTGTAAAATCACCTCCGCATAGGTTAGGATTGATAGGGCCACATGGGTTATTTTTGGGCTTGGAGTCTCTATAACCGTAGGCTTTGTATGCATCAAAGGAGGGAGCTGGCTGGGGAGGCTCACAGGCTAGAGAGGTGCATGTGGGCCCATTGACTGAGCCTGGGTTCTGCCTAATGGTGTTGTGTTAGGGTTGGGGGAATTCTTTCCAAGTCGGGAGGTAAACGACACTCGTTTTTGTCTGTCATCCCTAATAGACGAGTGCCTTAGGGATTTAGCCTTCCTTTGGTTTAGATCCAACGAAATTTGGGAATCGATTTTTTTATTCTCCTCAATCGTTAGAGGATGATCCATTGGGGAGTCGAACGACTCGATTTCAGAAAGAGTCGTGTACCTCGATCCTTTTAGCCCGACATTCAAAGCGAGGTTAATTTTGTCATTTTGTGGAGTCGTTGGGGTAGGCGGTGTCCGACGCGTCCGCCTCTAAACTTGCATCCAGGGACCATAGTCCGCTGGTCGGAGATCGCCAGAGGAAAAGGCGCTGCTGCTAGTTAGTTTGTGGTGGTTTTATGGTTCACTTGTGATGGCTTTCGAGGCGGGTTAATCATCCAATCGTGTTGGGCAGTTCAAGGATCTATGACCTACCCGACCACAAGAAAAACATATTTGAGGCAGCCCCTCATAAGCTACTCGGATGATTTCACCATCAAGATTGACGATTGATCTGAGAGGTGAGCTAAGGTTTATGTTGACGGCGACTCGAACAAATTTTTTGCGTTGAGTTTGTTATGTGTTGGTGCCTATTTTCACCGTGCAACCCACCAAGTTGCCGAGGGCAGTGAGAATCGAAAGGTGATATTGAGCGATGGGGAGGTTGGGGACCACATTTGTGATTTTACCAATCGAAGGTCTAAACTCCAGATGCCAAGGTTGAACTGAGAGTACGTGTCCAGAAATAATCCATAGCTCCTGAGTTAGAATTTGCACGTAGTCCTCCTCCTCCACAAAGTTTATGAGTTAAAAATCGTTATCCAAGTCAACAATTTTCATAGGGCCTTTGGGGCGCCACATAGAATGTAATCTGGACTTAAGCAAATTAAATCCCAATTTGCGTCCCATGAGTTTGATAACCACTGCGTTTGCTCATGCTTTATCTAGTTTTCCTTTGAAGGTGTTTGATAATTCAACTCCTATGCCATGTTCAACTTGTATTAGAGCAATATCAACCTTTGCTACTTCAATTAGGTCCTCCTCAGGTCACTCCAATTCTGTCTCTCCCAATCTAGGTTCAGATTGGCTTGAGACCACCGCACTATAGCTCAGTGGATTGTGCTGTATAGATGGTGCGGGAGGGGGGGGGTCTTCCTCCCTTTTCCTTATACAAACTTTTTGCCGCATGTCCTTCATCACCGGTTAAGTTGAGAGCGTTTTCATGTGCCATTTTTTGTGTATAAAAGAAGGAATGTTTCTGATAACTTTAATGGTTGATCAATGTTTGTGTGTGGTCAACCACACTAAGCATGCAATCTCGTTACAAACTCACTTTGTGTGTGGTCAACCACATTAAGCATCCAATCTCGTTACAAACTAACTGAAACTAGTTTTTTCTTCTTTATAAGTGACATAGTTCGACCATAAAGCTATATTAGTTTATTAGTAAGGGCATCTGGTTGACTACTTTTTGGAACCAAGCTCCTTCTAAATTCACTTGAAGGATTAAAAAAATGATTTATGGGGACACTAGTCGACCATACTCTAATATAGTTCAACTAGTGTATTATGAAAAGTTAAGAAATAATCTCAAATTTTAAATCAAACATTAAAACACATAATCAATCATCTAAATATCAATCTTAATGAGTTAAGACACATAATTGTATTTTTATCATACAAAATTCTCATCAATCATACTTAATTCTCTTCTAGTTGTGTAAAATTTACCCTTATTCATTGGTTTATACAATTGGTGTAGTGTGTCAACAAATTATAAATTAATATCTCCATTTTGCACATAATCTCTCAATTTAGGTCCTAAGGTCCACACTATACTTTAAAATAATCTAATTTCTTGTTTATAGAAATCCAATATTCGTCATTAATGATTTAGACTCAATTTCACAAATAAATGTAAGACGTGAAATTTTTCTAAAATATGAGCCAATAATTAATCCTTGTTGAACATCATCTATGATATGATTCAAATGATGATTGTTTAAATTTTTAATTCATTGGAAACCTCTTATCCTACTTATCTTTTTCACTTAGTTCAATAATTGATTCCTTTGAAAAGTCTTCCAGGGTGCTTGGTTCATGGATATGGGAACGAATCAAGGAATATGGAATAAATAACAGGTGGTTGGTTTTATACTATGATTATAAATACAACATTTTCATATGATATTTTTGGGGAATATTCCATACCCCCGAAATATGGGAAGAATGAGTTTCATTCCTGATTAGGGATAAGTGTCACAAGCGTGATAGTCTTTGTCATGCCTATAACTTACTTCTTTTTTAAATTAAATATAATTAATTAAAATTACTTAATTACAATATGGTTAATTAAAATATAATTAATTAATTAATTGAAATATAATTATTAATTAATTGGTTAAAATATTAAGAAATAATAATTTGTTAAATTTTTTCATCAAATTTTAATATATTTAGTTAATTATATTTAATTGCTAAAACAGAGAAAAGTATAATTGATTAATTATATTTTAATTATAATTGATTAATTAAATTTAATTAATTAAAATATAATTAATCAAATTTACTTTTTCTCTTTTTTAGCAATTAAATATAATTAATTAAAATATATTAAAATTTGATGTAAAATAAATTTTTAACAAATTTTTATTTCTAAATATTTTAACCAACCATTATCAATGGTAATGGTAATAACTCATTCCTCTTAACTAACTATCATAATTACAATGATCACATCCATTCATATTCCTCACAATATTTATTCATATTCTTATTATTATTATTCTCTCATGTGAATCAATCGCCCCTTTAGTGATCATTCTTGTTCTTTTTAAAGACTAATTTTTCACATCCCGTATCAACATCTTTAAAATTTTCTTGGGAACCTAGGTAGTTAGGCTAAAACTAACATGTATAAACTCTTCAATATTAAGAATATTCGTACTTTTTATTCCTATTATATAAAACTTGTTTTTAGGTATTGAAATGAACTTTAGTCTTTGATTGTTACTCTTTCTTTTTTTCAACCCATATTCTCAAGGTTTTCTTACCATTTTTTATTTTATAAAATTAACTCTCTCAACATATCCATAATTTCCTAAAAAATGATATTATGTTTTATATGAATGGTGAAAGTTATTTCAAATGTGTGTAATAAGGTATCTTCTTTTAAATATTAAAAGTGTTGAATGTTCTTCTAAAGCTATGAAATGAGTTATGCGTGATATTTATTATGAATTAAATCTTTTGTTTTTTCTAAGTTTCCTTAAGGTGTTATGATGCCGGGTGGGCAAGGCTGTCATAGTTTACTGGAGTTTTGATGTTTCTTTTCTAGCATTATAATTTGATATGGCTACAAATCTATTTGATAGAAGTTCACAAACATGTTCATCATGTCTTTGCATGGGCCCTAAATGGTTACGAAGTTACTGATAAACACCTAATTAAGCAAGTCTATATAAGGAAGTCCAAAAAGAATAGAAACAACACGTCACTAGCGAAATCATAAAGGGACAAATGGCAACAATTGAGAAGGCATTTAATTATTACAGCAGCAATAAAAGGCACGTGATTATGTCTGGGGTTTTTTTTGGATCATTGTAATTGTGTGTGGGATAGGATAGGCCCTAGTCTCCTTAGCTAGTGGATATTTTGTTTTCTCTTACGATTACTGAATACTGAAAGAGTTATTACTCCTGTTTGTGTTCATTTCACTTTGTTTCAATTCATTCTACTCTGAAAATATTCTGATTTACATTTGGATACGTAACAAAGGAATTAGAGCTTCGAATCCTGGCAACATATGGTTAAAACGAGAATGGAGAAGAAAGTTGAAACATTAGAAAACATTGTGAGTAGTTTAGTGGATGATATGAGTGTTCTAAAAGAGAAGATGATGCAAATGTGTGAGATTATTCAAAAAAGAGAGGAACGTGAGGCTTTGAGAGAATGAAGTCTAGAAACCCAGAGGTGTCTATCACTGATGGTGTTATCGGGTTGTTGGAGGGAGAATGCAATGGGATAGCTGAAAAAAGTGGAGAACGCATGAGTAAACAAGGTGAAAAAGAAGATGAGTGGGGACAAAAACAAATGAGGAAACTGGAATTGCCAACTTTTACAGGCAAAGACCTACACAGGTGGTTGTTTCGTATTGAGAGGTACTTCCGTTACAACAGGATAGCCATGGAAGACAGAATAGGGGTTGCCGTTGCATGTTTGAATGATGAAGCACTTAATTGGTTTCAATGGTACAAAAGAAGGCATCCTAATTCAACATGGAAAGAGTTTGAGGAGGAGGTTTTAAAACGATTTAGAGGTCCTGGACAAAGAAATCCGTACGAGTCATTGATGGCATTAAAGCAAGAAAAAAGCATGGCTGAATACATAGCAGCCTTTGAAATGATTTTAGCTCCATTAAGGAATGTTGAGGAAGCTTGCCTGGTTGGGGCTTTTATCAATGGGCTTAAAGGAGACATTAAAGATGAACTGAGGTTAGCTACCATTAATGATTTGGAGGGACTGATGAATCTAGCCTAAAAAATTGAAGAAAAAAACATTATGCTAGCCTAATTTAGAAGTGGTGTGGGAAATAGTAGCTCATGTTATATGCCAACGATCTCAGCTTATGTCAACAAGCAATCTGTGACATTTAATCTCAAACAAGAGCAATCAAATTCTCACATTAAACCAAATATTACAACCCCAAATCATCAAATTAGACCACTTGAGAAGCGTCAAGAGACTTTCTGTCAAATGACAGATGCGAAATCTGAACTTCGGAGAGAAAAGGGGCTATGTTTTAGATGCGGTGAACATTAGGGACCCATGCATAAATGCACAAATTGTCAATTGAGCATATTGTTGATGGCTTCGGGGGAGAGAAGTGATGATGAAGAAGGAAAACATGAAGAGGTGGTAGAAAATAACGAGGTTGTATTATCGTTAGAGCTAGGTAACAAAGAGGTAACGGAAACGGAGCTATCCAATTTTTCAATGGTTGGGCTCACTTTTAAAAAGACAATGAAACTTGTTAATGAACTCCATGGAAGAGAAGTAACCATACTTATAGATTCTGGTGCTTCTTATAACTTTACATCTGATGATATTATTCTGGAATTAATGTTAACTGTTGATAAAACTAAGAAATTTTCTGTTCAAGTGGGAGACGGTTATAGAGTTTTGAGAGCAAGGGTTTGTAAAGGGTTATTAGTGAAGGTGCAGGGAACTGAAATTTGTGAAGAATTTTACCTGTTTAAGTTGAAGGGTGTAGACATTATTCTAGGGGTTGACTAGTTGGACAAGTTAGGTGATATAAATATCAAATTTAAGACCTTGATCTTACAATATCACTAAGAGGGAAAATTTATAACATTTACGGGCAGCCCAGCTTTATCTAAGTCGATAATTTTGTTAAAGCATTTAGTCAAGGAACTCCTGGTAAAGAAAGAGGGATATTGGATGGAGCTTATTGATACTACTGTTGATGGGCGTAAGCAAGTAATAACACCGCAGATTTTAACTTTATTGGAGTCTTTCGGGAACTTGTTTGAGTCACCAAACAAGTTGGCTCCCTTGAGGGTTGAAGATCACACAATTAGATGAGGGTTGGAAAACACCTTGTGTGTTAATAGGAAGAAGTATGCTTTTGCCCAATCTCAGTTGGAGTATCTTGGGAATATTATATCAGGTGATGGTGTCAAGGCAGATCCATAAAAGATTGAAGCAATGTCAAAATATCTTGTACCAAAGGATGTTAAGAGCCTTAGACGATTATTGGGTCTCACGGGTTATTATAAGAGGTTTGTTAGAAGGTATGGATTTATCACTAGACCATTAACTCAACTACTAAAGAAAGACAATTTCTATTGGAAATCTGAAGCTATGAAGGCTTTTGAAGCTTTAGAGGCAGCGATGACTGTGGTACCAGTTTTGGTTGTGTCTGATTTTTCAAAGCAATTCTTGGTTGAAACTAATGCGTATGGAATTGGGATTGGTGATGTCCTTATGCAAGAAGGGAGGCCAATAGCATACATTAGCCAAGCCTTCTCTCCAACTACACGCTAGAAATCTGTTTACGAACATGAATTGATGGCTATCGTGTTTGTTGTGACCAAATGGAGACACTATCTCCTTAATAAGCCATTTATAATTCAGATAGATCAGAGAAGTTTGAAGTTCCTATTGAAGCAGAAAACTATGGGTGAGGAGCAACAAAAATGGGTGTCTAAGTTGTTGGGATTACAATTCGAAGTACAATATAAACCTGGCCCTAGTAACAATGTAGCTAATGCTTTGTTAAGAATAGATAAAGAGAAATTATTGGCAACAATTTCAGCTAGTCAAGTCATGGGATTAGAAGATTTGGATAAAGGAGCTACGCAAAGATGTCAAACTCTGAAATATTCTACAAGAGGTAAGCGTTGCAACCATCCTCTCATCCTTATTATACTATTAGGCGAGGGCAACTCTTCTACAAAGGCAGGCTAGTCATTCCGAAGGGTCCACCTTGATCCCTACCTTACTCCATGAATTCCATGCTTCACCTTTAGGTGATCACTCAGGTTTCTTTGCGTACATACAAAAGATTCACATTAATCTTTTATTGGGAAGGGCTAAAACAAGATGTCAAGAATTTTGTGGCACAATGTCAAATTTGTCAACAATATAAATACTCCACTTTGTCTCCAACAGGGCTATTGCAACCTTTACCGATTCCACAACAAAGTTAGGATGACATTTCTATGGATTTCATTGGTGGATTACCTAAATCAAAAGGATTAGATTCTATTTTGGTGGTAGTCGATCGCCTCACCAAGTATATGCACTTTATCCCTCTCAAACATCCTTATAATGCTAAAGATATAACTGTCGTATTTATCAAGGAGATTGTTCGTTTGCATGGATATCCTGTTTCTATCTTGTCAAATAGGGATCAAATTTTTATAAGCAATTTTTAGAAGGAATTATTCAAGTTAGCAAGTATGAAATTGCAGATGAGTTCAGCTTGTCATCCCCAAACAGACGGCCAAACTGAGGTTGTAAACCGGTGCCTCGAGACTTATTTACGTTGCTTTTGTGGTGATAAACAAAAACATTAGGCTGAATGGCTACCTTGGGTTGAATATTGGTTTAACATAACCTATCACGAGTTAACAAAAATGTCTCCGTTCCAGGCCTTGTACGATAGATCTCCACCAACTCTTCTAAGGCTTACAAATGAGCCCTTTTTGGTAGAGGATGTGAATCAATTTGTAAGGAAAAAATGCCATACTTAATATATTGAAAACTAATTTAGCTGCTGCTCAAACCAGCATGAAATAATGGGTTGATGCAAAGAAAAGAGAAGTTCATTTTAACATTGGAGGCATGGTTTATGTACGTCTTCAACCATATAAACAACATAGCTTGGTGAGAAGAGTTAATCAGAAGCTTTCTCCCAGATTTTTCGGACCCTTTTAAGTGGTTGAGAAGATTGGAGTTGTTGCGTATAGACTGCAATTACCAACTGATGCTAAAATCCACTCTATTTGTCATGTATCCCAACTAAAGAAAGCTGTAGGAGAACAGTTCAAGCACCAACCACTACCGGCTTGTCTCACTAATGATATGGAGTTACATGTTTCTCTAAAATCAATCTTGGGTACTCACATTGCAATCGATGGTTTAAGAGACGTTCTCATTGAATGGAATGAACTACCAACTTATGAGAGCTCTTGGGAGAAGTTCCAGAATATTGAAGATCATTTCCCTGATTTCCACCTTGAGGACAAGGTGAAACTTCTAGCCGGGAGTATTGATAAACACCAAATTAAGCAAGTCTATATAAGGAAGTCCAAAAAGAATGGAAACAACATGTCACCAGCAAAAACATGAAGGGACAAATGGCAACAATTGAGAAGGCAGTTAGTTATTACAGCAGCAATGAAAGGCATGTGACTGTGTCTGCTAGGGGTTTTTTTTTATCATTGTAATTATGTGTGAGATAGGATGGGCCCCAACAATATGATCAATAGTGAGAGTTTCAGATAGTGATCATAACTTATAGGTCACCCTCCATAGAAGATCAAATTGGAAAGTCTGGAGTCAATAGGAGCCAATGTAGAGTCTCTTGTACCTGAGTTTGCTCAAATGTCTCCGAGAATTCCCATAAGGTAAGAAAGAAGATACGATAAATTGAGAAAGCAGGGGAATGTGGACTTTTATGGAAGTACAAACCTGACTGAGGCAAAAGGGTGGTTAGAGAGAACGGAATGAGTGTTCGATCAGATAGACTGTAAGACGGATGAAAGATTTGATTATGCGATCTCGTTACTGCAAAGTCCCACATACCAGTGGTGGAAGACTGTACCGAGCAGTATCACTAGACCTTGTAGTTTGACCTAAGAAGATTTTCTGAGTGTATTCCGAGAGAACTATATACCTAAGATTTACATGGATCGGAAGATGAAAGAATTCTTATATTTGAAATAAGGCAGGCTCACTGTGGCAGAGTATGAGATAAGATTCAATGAGTTAATAAGATATATAACTGCATTGATCCCAACTAAGGAAGATAAATGTAGACAGTTTGAGCATGAAAATCAGAACGAGGCTAGCCATTTCTAATTTGGGCAGTTTTATAGAACTCCGAGCGGCCTCAATCAAAATTGAACAGTTGTTAAAGGATGGTCAAGGAGAATATAGACAGGAGGTCAAAGGCAAGAGGCATTATGAATCTCAGGCTGATTCTGGCAGAAGCTCCAGAAAGCGTCAGAACAAATCGTCTCGATTCTAGTATAAATCGAGACAATCTGGATCCCGATCAAGAGTTGGATTTGTTCAGTCTAGGAGAGATAGAGACAAGTGCCCTCCAATCAGTCTTAACAGCTGTATGATTGTGAGCACTGTGGTGAATGTTGGAGGTTGACGAGGACTTGTTTTCATTATGGCTCGGTAGAACACCTAATCAAAGATTGTCCTGAGATTGTAGGACCACAGTCTGGAGTCAAAGGAGGAATAATGACTGAGACTACATTTCAGCAGAGTAGAGCTGTCAGATCTACACAGAGGTAGAGGCAGAACTCAATCAGCAGGGCCCCGTGTTAGGACTGAGGTGTGGAGTAGCCAGTCGCAGTCTTAAGCCAGGATTTATGTCATTACCAAACAGAAGGCGCAGAACTCCTAGATGTGATTGCAGGTGTATTGAATATTTTTAATTTTGAAGCATTTGCCTTGGTAGATCTAGAATCTACACATTCATTCATCACACCGCATCTGACATCCAGATTGCATTGAGAGAGAGAGAGATATTGAAATGTGGGTTAGAGGTGAGTACCTCAGTGGGTAGCACAATAGTGGTTGGTGGGGTATGTAAAAGGTGTATAGTTCGGATTGATCAGGCAGAGTTAGAAGCTGATCTGATTGTATCGCAGTTAAAGGAAGTTGATATAATTCTTGGTATGGATTGACTTACAGCTCATCGGACTGTAATAAATTGTTACACTAAGAATGTGGTTCTTGAATCTCCCAATCAACCGAGAGTAGTGTTTCGAGGAGTTAGTCAGGCTGTGCCAGCCCGACTAATTTCGTTTATAAGTGTGCTGAAACTGCTCCAAGGTAGATGTAAGGCTTATTTAGCCCACGTAGTTGACACTCAAAATGAGTAAACCATTCAGAATGTTCCAGTTTTTAGAGATTTCCTAGATGTGTTTCCTGTAGAATTATCGAGTTTACCCCAGAAAGGGAGACGAAGTTTACCATAGACCATGTTCCAGATATCAATACTTCTAATAGGATGACACTTATAGAACTGAAAGAGTTGAAAACTCAATTACAAGAGTTATTAAAAAAGGGTTTCATTAGGGTTACTGTGTCACTGAATATTTCATTTTCTCTAACGATTATTGAATACTGAAAGAGTTGTTGCTCCTGATTGTATTCATTTCATTCTGTTTCAATTTATTCTACTGAAAATATTCTAATTTGCATTCGGTTACGTAACAGTTACCGCTAATGCTCCAACACGAGAGGGATTTGAGAGAGCATTGGTGCCACTTCTGCATAAAATATTAATCCTCCATATGGCCATACTCGTAGCCCCTTAATATTTGTTAATTCATATTATGAAGCAACCTGCTAATACATTATTGAGTAGAGCGAGTACAAACCAATGGTCGAAATCTGGCACATAAACAGTGGCTCACGTTTTATTAAAGTCTCTTACAGCCCCGGTCAGTTTGTGCAGAACAACCCAACCCCGTGCATCTAAGACGCAGCAGCCCAATCCAGCAAGGCCCATCTCAGTAGGCTTCAAGAGCCCAGCTTAGCTAGCAGACTTGGGGAATTCTGCCTCAGACCAGTCGTTCTAGGAGAGAATCGGCCCTAACGAGTCCAGCCTCTTATATCTCAAAGATAGTCCAAACTCCAATCCTTGTAGCATATAAGAGGTTGGCCCTTGTGTTAATACAGACCAGCTCCTGCATTCAACAAGCCCGATTTCAACCAAGAAAATCTCATGCGATCTAATATAGTAATATGTGACTTGTTTACCAGCTAAAATAAATATTAATGGGAAAGACCACTAATCTGCTCATATTTCAAATGGTTAAACTTCCTCCTCCATAATCAGAGGGCTCTCTTGGAGTCCAGTTTAATTTCGAAAACAATCTGAAAGAGTCACTTATCAGCGACTGCGAAGTAGATTGCAGGATATGGGCGAGTATGAAAAACGTAGGGCTAAGCGGGCACCAGAGGGTTTCAGAAAAACCAACTGAAAATTATATACCAACAAACACCATATATCGACCTAGAAAGTTAAATTCAACTAACTTCCAGGCCACATGTATAGCATACTATAACAAACGCCACAGGCTTCCCCATCTCATTCTATTAGAATAAGAAACAACATTAATACACTGGAAAAGTTTTTTTAAGTACTTGGATTGCCAGAAGTTTGATCCTCTGCCTTTCCTGTGTCTCCTTGTTTAAATGCCTTGGCTATCTCATCAATGGGAATCAAAGGTAGACAACCAACTACTGGATATCCCTTCCGGGTCATGTACTTCAAAACATGATTGTACTTCTCTGACCAGTGAGCAGCTGTGGGAACAGCAATCTCTGCAGCAGAGTGGAGAATAGGATATTCGTTCAGTTTGGTCCATATTTTTACAGACCCATCAAGGACCATGTGTTTACACTCTTCAGCCGCATATTGCAACGCAGCAGGAAGTCCTCCAGAACGTGCCTCTTGTATAAGTTCTTGCCCCTTTTTTGATGCTTTCTGAATTAGAGTCTCAGCGTGGCTGACAACCTGCTTCACTCCAGAAGGAGCGTCCTTATCAAACTTATCCTTAGCTTCATCCACCTGTAACAATCAAAACTGCTCATAAGATGGCTTCACTAAAATCACAAATTTGATTGTGATATAACTAAAGCAGAGCAGCCATTCTGAAAAGCAATGAAGAAAACTCCAACTACAATTAAACGCAGCACAAGTTCTAATTCTACTAGCAACTGTTTTGGAAAATATTGAATAGAACTCCAAGTCAAAATGAACAATTGGGATTGGAAGGAAGATTGACGGCATAGTCAAAACCCTAGGAGCTTGTTGAGCTATGGAAAAATCCTAATCTGCATCTAAATCATTAGCAAGATGAGATATTTGTATGATTCAACCAACATCCATGTCCCTTAAATTTTATAGAATATGTTGGCAGAATATAGAGGAACCAATGCACATATTTCTACTAGATGTTCCATCTAGTCCCCAAACTTCAGACTCAAAATGAAAGAGAAGTCAAGAACATGCAAAATTATGAAAATCAAAATCATCTTATCTGGGAGATTAGTTACAATTCTGTAGGACTACTTAACTAGGAATATCGTCACAGGTACAAGGCACACGGACCATAGATTCATTACAAACATCCAACTGAAACACAAGCCTAATCAGCCAATACCGTATAGACTACCATGTAACCACACGACGAAGCAATTATCTACAAAAAGATTCAGGATACTAACGTTCTCGATCATCATGCAATACAAACTTACTCTTCTAACAAGCCGCTTCGTTTTACAAAACATATATCAGAAGGTTTGAAATCGGCCAATAAATACCACAATATAATAACTACAAGACGGAAACACACACCCGAACCTTCTCGATCATCATTCAAGGAAAAAGGCTCTTCCAAAAAGTCCTGTTCGTTATACGCAAAACACAAATAAGAGAAAATACGCTAAACAGACAGTACCTTCTCGTCGAGAAATTCGAGGACATTCCCAGGCACGTCCTTAAACTTCTCGTAGAACGGCCCAACCAAAGTGCTCACAGCGTTCTCTATGCCACCGATCGTAGATCTTAAAGGCCCCAAATTTTGCTTCGCGGACTCGTAGAGATTGCATATTAACACCAGTGAATGGATCGCCGCCGATCTCACAAACCCTAGGTGCTTCAGCTCTCGATTTTCGTGTTCAATCTCCTTCTGTAAACAATATCCAACAATTGATTGTCAGCAAGAGTTACAGATGTTATTAATCAGAATATCAAAGCAAAGAAGTAGAGAGAAAAGATTTAGAAACCTTTTCCATGGCGATGGTTACTCTTTCCGACGCAACTGGCTTTCTGGTATCTTCCGGATTCTTCTGAGCTTAGCGTTTGTACAAGTAACTTGAGAATCATTACCGGGCAGTCGGCCCTTTTTATACAGAAGAAGAGGGTTAGTGTCAATCTGAGTCGTTGGTGTGATCCGACGGTTCAATTTGGGCTTTATTAAAAAGAATCTATGGGTGAAGGGTGGGACCTACACTGCTGGTCTAGCCGCAAGTGGAAATTTCGTGGAGGAAAAGGCATGACGGAAAAATCGAGGAGCTTGTCGTTGTTTTTTCTTTTTGGGTTACAGAACAAACAAATCTCACAAAAAACAAAAACAAACAAAACACCTCTAGCGCCTCTAGCGCAGTCTTCTACAGTATAAAGCTTCTTGCATATTTCGGTGGATAAACTCTATAACAATCTTTCTACAGTATAAAGCTTCTTGGATAAACTCTGTAACAATCTTCGGAAATTCCTGAAGTATATGCAAGCTCTTTAGGGGTCTTGGTACAAAGTATTTGGGTTATTAATTAGAAGTTCGATAATTAATAGTTAATACGTACTTCGTAAATTTTGCGTAAATTAAAGTTTTACTCAAAGTTTAAATTTTAATATTTAAAGTTATAAGTAGATAGATTTTATTATATTACAATCTTTATACATAATTTTGCATCGATATTTTTGCTTATTTAACACAAATTATTATATGACTTAAAAAATAATTAAACTATCATAATTTTAATAATAAATTATAATAAAATAATTTTAAAAAGTTAATATATTTATTTTAATATTTTAATATCAGATATTTTAAAAAAAAAACAAAACTATAAATGAACTCTACAGCCATTTCTAGAATTATAATTTCATATACATATACATGTACATATTGCATACAACACACTTTTAAATTTGAAGTGTTTAAATTGAACCTCAACATTTTTTTTTATAAGAGAGAATAAAACAGATTATAAAAAGAGCCGAGGGAGACAAAGTCTCGACATATCTTCTAGGAGGAGAAATTGGCACCCAGTGGGTATAAGCCTAACACAAATTGCTCCACATAGTTCGCTAGCTAGTTAGCACATCTGTTACTTTTTCTATAAATATGCCGAGGTACAACAGTCTAGTTTCGAGTAAACAGTTCGTTAATTCCCTAAACTATGGGATTAAAAATCGTTGACCGTCTCGTCGAAAAATAAAGGAGGTTGATCATCGTGATCGAGTCCACTTCGAGTTCGATCCGGCGATAACCTAGATTTTACTCAAGCGTGAGTCCTGTAAACATGTCCCAGAGTTCCACAGACACTGAGGAACACCAACCGAGATTGTGGATGAAACCTCCAAACCAATTGCTTGAACTGTCTCGTAGGATCCCCCCTACTGTGGCTGAGATTGAGAAAGGTTTATATGCGCCATCCGTGTTTAGTTTAACCCATCCTGTGGGCGGTGTGCTCCATCCTACATGCTGCTCGTGTTGTGGCCGAAGTCCTATTGTAGCGTGGCTTTGCCAAACGGTTAATTTATGGATCTGATCTGTAAAAGACACAATGAGGAAAATGGGTGAGAATAGCCAACTAAAGTGATTATCAAAGAGTATTGCGCTAAGTTCACAGAAGCTAGCAAGTCGCTCAAAAAAGGGTCGACCAATCCTGTCCAAAAATGTATCGGTGTTGTTGGAGGTTGGTACTGAGCCACTGATGAGTCGGCAAAGAGAAGAACTCGTCATTAACTAAGTGAGGGGGAATGATTTCCACACTTGTCTGGCTTTATCACAGTCGCGCACAGTATGCAGCGCAAATTCGTCGAGTCCACAGTGACAACAAGATCCGTTTGTAGTGGTGCCTACATAGTCCATGTTGGTTAGTGAGTAACCGATTGTGCACTAGGAGCCATAGGAAGGTTCTAATGCGCTGAGGGTCTTTCAATTGCCAGATTATCTTCCAAAATCCATTTACCGCGGCGTCCGCTTGCTTCATTAACATAAAGTAGGTGGAAGCGACCGTGAATTGACCAATGTCAGAGAGGCGTCAGATTACCTTGTCTTGGCCAAGATAGGCCTTCGGGGGGAAAGTCCCTGCGATTAACCTACAAACCAATGTCAGGAGGCAAGCTTGTAGCGTATCCCAGCTCCAATTGCCATCATCACCCGCAAAATGTTTGATGTTGGACTCCGTTTTCAGAGCCCAACTATAAATGTTGGGACCCAATCTAGAGACCGGACCCCAACCAAAAAACAGAGAACGGAAATAAAAAACAAAAGAATCCGAAGAAAAAATCATAAGGCCAAAGAAACGGATACGAATCGAAAACGAATGAAATCATGAATCGAATCGAATCATATAGCGGAGACAAAGCGAAAACGGATCCGACATCCGAAAACGTATACTTTAGAAAACTAT
>JANSVA010000003.1:8544807-8559079 GCA_025504915.1 Erythroxylum reticulatum
TTGATGGAAAGAGTCAGATGTCTACTTTCACATTCAAAGTTGCCTAAGGCATTTTGGCGTAAAGCTTTACTTGCAACTATTTATGCATTAAATCGTTCATCAAGTGTTCCTCTCCAGTATGAAGTTCCAGAAAAGGTATGGTCAGGAAAGAATGTTTCCTATGATCATTTGTGGGTCTTTGTTTGCAAGGTCTTTGTCCATATTCCTAAAGATGAAAGGAAAAAGCTTGATGTCAAGACACGACAATATGTATTCATTGTTTATGGTCAAGATCAATTTGGCTATAAGTTTTATGATCCGATGCAGAAAAGAATTATCAGGAGTCGTGATGCTATGTATATTGAAGATCAAACTATTGAAGATATAAACAAGGTAGAAAAGGAAGTTCCAAGCTCTAATGATGACTCAACAAGCTTCCGATTGAATCCTCCAACAGTGGTACCTAGACAAGTTGGAGATGAAATACAAAATGATCAGCTAGAAGCTGATAATGCAGATGCCCCCAATGAAGTTGAACCGGAGGATGATGATGGTGTTCACATTCAACCACCAGCACCTGAAGATGTTCTAGTCCTCTTACGAAGATCTAGTAGAAATAGACAACCATCTACTAGATATCCAGTTGATCAGTATGTAATGCTGACTAACAGGAGAGAACCAAAAAGCTTTGATGAAGCCACGAATGATGAACACAAGAAGAAATGGGAAGAAGCCATGCAAGCCAAGATGAAATCCTTGCATGAAAATAAAACATTCAAGTTGGTGAAGCTGCCAGAAGGCAAAAAAGCATTGAAGACTAAATGGGTGTTCAGAATCAAAGATGGTTGAGAATCAAGCATAAAGAAAACAACCATCCTTGATTCAAAGCAAGATTAATAGTCAAAGGAATCAGCTAAAAGAAAGGTATTGACTTTCATGAGATATTTTTACTAACGGTGAAAATGACATCTATACATACAGTGTTAGGGCTAGCTGCAAGTTTTAATCTGGAGGTTGAACAAATGGATGTCAAAATTGTCTTCCTACATAGGAATTTGGAAGAAGAGATATACATGGAGCAACCAGAGAGTTTAGTAAAAAAAGGGGAAAGAAGACTATATTTGTAGACTAAATAAGAGTTTATATGGTCTAAAACAGGCACCAAAACAGTGGTATAAAAAGTTCGAGTATGTTATGGGGGAGCAAGGTTACAAAAAGACTACTTCATATCACCGTGTATTTGTGAAGAAATTCTCTTATAATGATTTCATTGGTTTGTTGCTATATGTGGATGATATATTAATTGTTGGTAAGAATGTTTCTAGAATCAACAATCTAATGAAGCAACTGGATAAGTCTTTTGTCATGAAAGACTTGGGATCAACAAAGCAAATTCTTGGCATGCAGATTATCAGAGATAGAAGTGCCAAGAAACTATGGTTGTCACAAAAAAGTATATTGATAAAGTACTTCAGAGATTCAAACTGGACAAAGTTAAAGCAATATTGCTTATGTAGTTGGAGTTGTGAGTCGTTTCCTTTCAAATCTTGGAAAGGAACATTAGGCTGCAGTCAAGTGGATTCTCAGGTATTTTTGAGGGTCATCCAAAATATGCTTATGTTTTGGAATAGCAGAACCTGTGTTAGCTAGTTACACAGATGCAGATATGACTGGAGATGTTGACTCAAGAAAGTCTATATTGGGTTACTTGATTATTTTTACAGGGGGAGTTGTAACATGACAGTCAAAGTTACAGAAGTGTGTTGCACTTTCTACATGCAGCAACGGAAGCCTGTAAGGAGTTGCTATGAATGAAGAAGTTCTTTAATGAATTTATTATCAAGCAAGAACAGTATCAGTTGTTCTGACAATCAAAGCGTCATTCACCTTGATAAGAATGCTTTTTTCCACTCACGATCAAAACAGATTGATGTGAGATATTACTGGATCAAAATTGTGATGGAAACGAAAGAATTACAGTTAGAAAAGATCCATATTGATGAAAATGGATCAGATATGTTAACCAAGATTTTACCAAAAAGCAAATTCAAGTATTGTCGATCAGTAGAAGGCATGATAGAGCTTCCATGTAATCGGGAGGGGGAGATTTGTTGGATATGGGTCCCTCACATGGAGGGACATCAACTTTTTTTAAAAATACATCTATAGTGGTGCCACATTAGTTGAAAGAATGGAAAGAAGATAGCTGCCTTTGAGATAGTCAGTTATCTCATACGGCGAAGTATCTATATACGACACTCTCTGTTTAATACAACGAAAAATACAGAGGAAACTAGAGTAAAACAATACTCTGAAGTGAGGAAAGATTTTCTTAAAAGGTTGGTGAGTGACAAAATAGTGAGGTTACTATTTTTAGACTGGAAAACACTTTGTGATCCACTATTTTGATTTTATCTCTGTATATCTACAATTTATAATAGTGAAAAATTATTCTAAATTTTATGCGTGGACATAACCCAAAATTAAAGATAAAGTACGTTAAATATTTTGTGTATATTTTGTTTATTTTATTTTTTCCTTAAAAAAATACAACCCACTCAATAACCGTTAAGATTCAAAGTATATTTTGCCGTAAAAGTTACGATGAAAATACAATTTTGGTCTCCCAGTATTCAATGGTTACGTAATCATAAGTTCGGGATGATGTTTCCTTTATTTATTATGGTGGAGCAACATGTTTTATGTATTTTCACAATTAAAAATGATATCATTGTTATCAGAGGACAAAATCAGGTGCCTCTAGAAGGAATTGTAATCTTTTTGAACGAAGATTACCACGAGAAAAGGGGAAATAGAACATATAAAATTTAAAGAAAAGATAAGGTACCATCTGGCAGATCCAATAATGAGCTCCCATCATCATTAGCGGTTCTTTATCTTCAACGACATTAAGCTTTAATCATTTTTTGTTCGAACCAACTGCTGGTACAATATTAAATTGGAAATAAAATTAATCGGTTCGAGAAAAAGTTTGGTTTAGTCAGATGAAGATTTCATCGATGATAGGTACAATATTAAATTGGAAATAAATATTATCGGTTCAAGACAAAGTTTGGTTTAGTCAGATGAAGATTTCATGGATGACAGGATTTTTATTGCGATGTCGACGGAAATTTATGTTCTATGACAAATTTGTTGGGTTTACATGGATTATCACGCTAGGCATTATTAAAAAGTAAGGTCCATATACGGCCTAGTAATTGGCGTTGATACATATCCATAGCAAAAGAGAGACACTAGTTAGTAATTTCTTCCGTATTATGTACCAGTCGGAGAAGAGCTATGGGGACCTTAATACGAATATTTTTAAACATCTTGAGATTTCTGACGCTTTACATACTGGATAATGGGTTCCTTAACCTGCCAATGGAAAAAATAATAATAATAATCCCCAAAAGATTATAAACAAAGCCAAAGTGGTACCCTGCTTCTTATACTGGTAAACTGCGCACAATTATTCCATGGAAATTCAAGCATACCGTGCTTGTTTTTCGAGACCGCTTTTCTTGAATAGACCTGCTGCAGATGGCGGCATCTGCCTCATCGCAGGGATTTCCAATAGCTGTGCCATTCTCGTTTCCTGGAAAAGAGCTTTCTCTTGAAGTGACAGGCTGTAGAATAGAAGCACACTCAGCCGTGAAACAGTCACGATTAGTCTCAATCTACAGGCAAGCGAAGCTAACTTCCAAGTCCTGTACACATACCTCTGCCCTGCTTGTGGGCGTGCTTCCATGATCCCTTGTCTTTGAGATAGTCTGGCCGCTCCTGCATGATTCATTTTGATCTATGTCGGACCTGATCTTCATGCGTGTAAGATCTGATCCAACGGAGTTCAATGCACCAAATGTGGATGCATCCCCGTGACCATTTCCTGATGGAAAAGCGCGAAATTTGGAATTCACGGTAATCAGAAAGAAAATATAGTAGAAGAGACTATGCAAGCACCTTTCTTCTGAAATCCGGAATGGTGGAAGTTGCTTGTACTGATATCCTGTTTATAAAGATTCGAGTCAATAAACCAAAAAATGCGGTAGTAACCATCCGATGACAGTATTTATCACCATAAAATCGTTGTCCAAAGCTCTCTTGACTTCCTCTAGCTTTTTCTCAGTTAGGCTGGAGTGGATCACACGCTTCCCTGGCAGAAGATAGGTCAATCATCCGTAAATTTAGCACCAAGATGGTCAATCAGACGTAAATTTAGCACCAAGATGTCATCAAAAAGTTAATCAAGAGAAAAACTTCTGTTTCTGCATTGTACCCAGCCTGCGGTTGCCCTTAGCTTCAAGATAACCATCTAAGGTCATTTTATCAATTAATTTGCGCACAGCACTCTGGCTTGCCTCTCCATCTAGCATGTTGTGAAGCTTTGCGATTGTAACATGCTTCATTCGAAGCACATGAAACAGAGCCTGAAAATTGTAGAGTTAATCGAGATATGTGTCGGCAGAAAAATGTCGTGGAAGATCATTATGATTAATCTCATGAGATGAACATTTCTCTCATCTACTGCAAGGATAGAGATAATTAACAATTTGGTAAACTTTCTATCAATCTTGTTATTACAAAAAAAGCAAATGAAAGAGAGAGGACTAACGGAAATGACAATTTAGCTGCATCAAAACTAACTCGAGTTTATGTAATAGCGAGTTCTTTCACCACCAAAATTATGGTGATTCCTGTCTTCTGAACTACTAAACAATTGCAGGACAAGGGAAGGGACTAAAACTTTTTAAAATTTCAGAAATTCTTATTGGTAATACAGAAATAGATTGAGGCAAATGACCATTCAATGTCCAATCTTTTGCAAAATGTTACCAACGAAACGTACCTTCATGTACAACCGGTCCTCAACATGTGGAGCTTTACCACCAAAGGAGGTTGCCTGACCATCCGTTTCCTCTTTCACCAAATCAAACTCATAATTGAATTTCTAATATTTGGTTTCAAAAGTAAATAAACATGAATAAGCCTGGATGTATAGATAATGATATCGATTCTACGAATTAGAGGATAGTAAAACCTTTTGGTTGTTTTTGGTGTATATATCATGTCCCGTTTTCAACAAAGCACCTTCCTTCACAAGCTTGTCCATAATCTCTGAAACCCAGTAAAAAGCAATCATAACTGATAGAAAACTCGGAAAGACTTGAAACTAAATACGGTATCTTCTCGTGTTTAAGCTTCAAGAATAATTAATAACATCTACCTTCAGTCAAAACCTGCAATGACGAGAACACAAAGATAGGATATCAAATTTATACTAAGCTACGTCCATCAGTAAAGAATTTGACACTGAAGATGATAAAAGGAGGGGAGACCCTACCACTGAAATGTCGGGGAAGTTTGCAAGGACATCAGTTAGTTCAACGGTATCAAGATGACAACTGCCCATCCAATCCTTCACCCTAGTAAATTGCTGTTCATCTTCTACTGGATCTTGAGTGCTATCTGCAACACAAAATGGATCATTGTTACTCAAAGGCATCCTGGTCAAATACATGTTTTACGGTTTTCTAAAACGTCATAATTTATCGAATCAAATGGAAAACAGGAAGTGAGAAAATGGGCCAGGAAACTGTAAAATTAGTATTTAATTGCATCTCAAAAATTGGATTACCCTGTTATTATTTCAAATAAGTTACCTTCATCAACCATGGCATTGCTCTCAACTGGTTGTTGTTTATCTGTAAATACTTCTTGTAAATTGTAATTGCTTTCATCATAAAACACATACTACTATACCGGTAATAAAGAAAAGAGTCCATGTTCTCACCCACTGGTGCAATGATGTATTGGTTCTCTTGTGATTGACTAATCTGGTATTAGCATTCACAATATAACATGTAAATCAGTTTAGTTGAGAAAACAGTCCGAATAATCATCATGAGTGGCAGTTAAAGCACAATAAGCAAATATATTGCGACTTCACCTCGCTTTCAGAGCCAGAAGACTCGTCCCTTCTCAGAGAATCAGCTCCTAAGCTCACCCCATCATTTACCTCCATATCGTCATTTTCATCCTCACAAGGATCAAGCACACTCTTCACCTAGACAGTATGTAGTATGCAGCAGTCGGATGAAAGTGGACACTTGATTTAGCATAAACAATGGTTATCCAGCATAGGCAATTGGATAGGACGTTCGTCCTTACCTTGAGAGCTAGTACAAAATGCTTACTATTCACATTTCCAACTTCCATTTTCAGAGGACTTTTATTCCATTTATTATGGGCTTCTTCTTCGATGCAACTTCTGAAGAATGGAGGCTCATAATCAGCTGGCTGTTGAGTCAAAAGATGATTTTAGCAATTGGCCCTCAAATGGAAAAAAGTTCTGCGTACGAACTTTCTTGGAGTTGCGTACATTCCAAAAGTTGCAAACTCACATGCACCGTAGATGCATCACAAGGATAACAAAGATCAAAGTTTGTGTATATAATAATAGGCTCATGCCTTGGCAAAAATCAGTGAAGAACTACAACTTGCTAAATGAGACTCAACGCCTTCTGGTGCAAACTAAGGATATCTACGAAGGGGAACCTAGTGAACGGCAATGGAAGAAGATATATGTACAAACTGACGTCTGGCATACCGTCACGTCATCATAGTAGAGGAGTTTCATCAAGATTGTGCGCTGAAAGGAAATCGCATATTATGGCGTCAGTGTAATATTTTAAGCTAAAACAACTACACGAGCATTGCAATTGCAGGCAGTTGAAATATCTAGAATGACAAGTTCTCGAAAAAATTATTACTTCAAACGAAACTTACCTCATCCGGAATTTTGTCCAAAGTTCTCATCAACTGAACGAGCGTGCGTACCATCTTACAAGCAGAACTCCTGGAGGCGTCATCACCAGATAAATTAACTAGAACCCGACATTTGAAAATACAAACAACTTAATTGGATCCATAACGAATTCTTTTGTGATAACCTCATCTGATTGGGAGTGATTTCTGTCGTTGAGTTACACTTGAAACTTCCTCCCTTTCTATTGTTTCCAGTGCGATTGACGTTCATTGCAACCTCTTGGCCATCAACATTTGAATAACTGAAGGAAACTGCTGGAAACACCGATAACAGATAAAGGTAAAACGCATAAATCCAAAAACAATAGCAAACAGAGATCAACATCAAATTCGCTATAAATGTTGCCGTTCAATCCGTGTCCTGGACAACCCACAGAGCAATGTAGCTCCTTACATGTGTATTCCTCAATCATAGAGCCTCCCATTGACTCGCACACACAGAACAATAGAGTTCTCAGGTACTTTTTCTGCAAAGCATCATAGACTCCTACAAGAACGAAATAAGTTGGACAACTTTTTTTTTGCACACTGATCATACATGCACCGATTTAGACAACATCATAGATTCGAAGTAGAGTTACCTTTCTCCATCCAATCAATCAGTCTACGTGACTCTGCATCAACAGGCATCAACTTCTTGATCTTCATCTCTGATCAATATGTTAAAATTGGAAAAAAAAAATTATAGGTTCTCGAGCAAACCTGAAGTCCCTATATAACGACATGAAAATAAGAAAATAACAAGCATACCAAGAGCAGGAACAGACTTATCGTTGAAGTACTTCTCTGGGAATAGGCCTCTGATGTAACTTATATTGAATATAGCAATTCGAAGCAGGTTCCTCGTCTATAAAAATGAATTGCACCATACTTATAACAAGCTTTTGGAAAAACATACCGCAATCTATTTAATCGATCGATTATTTTTTCAGCCCAAACGATTATACAACTGACATCTGAGACTAACGAGAGTACTTGCGAATATTCAATCGTATTAACCAGAATTATATTTATAAGAAACGTTATGCAAAAAACAGAGAGCTCTACTAGCGAGATTAATTGATAAAACAGTACGTTTCCTCTCAAGTTAGAGCGGTAAATTGTAGTGGATATAAGAGATTAAAAATCACAGAACGAATCTGTATTGAACTAATTATCACTGTTCAGTATCCTCTCCGGTGCCTGGCTCTGTAGAATTTCACTAATCATAAGCTCTGAAAATTAGTATGCTAAGATATATAGAGTTTTAAGTACTGGGAGCTCTAAGAGAGAAATATTGAAACTAAAAACAACACAAATTCATTGACCAAACAGTGCCTCTAAACGTATGTGGTAACACATGGAACTTAACAGAACAAATGATGTAAGCAAATATCCTTATCAGTTAAAACCACGGTGACCTCACAAGCTGCAGATCTGACTTGCGTATAAGCGACATAGGCTGAGTTTAGTTGAACAAGGACGAAAAAGGAAAAAAAGAAGGAAAAGAAATACCACGAGCTACTAGGTTCATTAGGAAAAAATCGTTAATTAAGAGCATAAATATTTATGAGAAACATCTCTTTTAGATGATCGCTCAACTATAGAACAAAAAGCATGCAATTTAAAATGCATATTCGATTTCATGATAGCGTTAAACACACCAGAAGAAGCGAGTCCTGTTCGGTGATCTCGGATTCTTTCACTTTCTGAGCGACGACCTGAAAACAGGGAAAAAGCAAAAAAAACAAAAAACACACTGTTTAGCGAGAAAATGATGATTGTAGAAGCACAGCATGTTGATCAGATTGTAATTAAGAAGAATTCTTTCGGCGAACCATTGTCGCTGAAGTTTCAAGAACTGCAAGTGTGTTGAGTTAGAGAGAATCGCGAATTTGCGAGAGAACGTTTCGATTTCAAATTTTGAATTGAAATGGAGAGATGGCGGCAGATACAAAGGAGTATAGGTATATATAAGGCCCGTACGAAACTAAAGCATGCTTAAGGAGTCGAAAACATGATTATCGGTTAATGCGAATCGCGTCAAGAAGATCAAAACCATGCTCTAGGTTGTTGATACTTGAGACGTTCGTTTAATAACGGCAAGGAAATAGAAAGGCGGGGCCGTTAAAATGGATGTGTTCTAATAAGAATGGATGGGTAGAACTCGTGATATAGTAGTCCAACTTTTAGTTAACAAAGTCGAGTTTAACTAACACAAACCACAAAATGCAAATTCACCACAAAAAGAATAAAAATAAATGAAAAATCTCTTCAATAATCTTACACAAAAATTAAATTTTGATCACGCGAATTAAACTCAAATTCTTCTCCTTAACCTAAATCATCTCAATTTTTATTGGGTTCTCTTAAATCAAATAAATACGGCCTTTCTTTAAATTGGCATTCGAAATCTAGCCGAAGCTTCAAATGGCCTAAGCTATCGCGTACAACGCTCCGATACAACGTAGACTAGTTAGACAAAGGGTCGCGCTTTGCTTGCAACAGTTACCAAATCATATAAACAGCCTGAAAGTTCTCAATACTCAATGGGGGATTAGAACAACAAAGATAACAATCCATCAAATTCACACATGCAAACAGGTACATTTTTCCTATGGATCTTTTTTATTTCCTGATAAACTTATTTGGAGTATTGTCAACACACCTCCATTCTCCATCCTGTACTGTTAGGTTTGAAATCTGATACACGAATGATCCATGAACATGTTCCATCTTTCTGGTCAGGATCACAGTTCAAACATTTCTGATTTCCCAAAGTCGTGCCCAAACTAGATTTCTAAAGTTACAAGAGAGTTTTGAGCCCATAACCATCCAGAATCTTCCATATAAAGCATTGAGGTTCACCTTTCAAAAGGATCTCCCACGTTCGAGCACAAAGAAGGATAAACAGCGGCTGCTATCTTCTCCCTTAGATTGTATTTCCGGGCAATTAGTGGTCTTACATCTTCAGCTCCTACCATGCTCTCCAAAAAGGGTAATAACAAGAGCAATTCTTGATCTGCACGATCATCAAACCAGCTCTCAATTGGTATACCATTGTCCACTTGAAACCCAAATGCCTGGGAAGAGAATCTTCAAATTGTTAGGAATTGAATTTGCAATATTTCAGAGTACGACACAGAGGACAGATGACCTTGATATAAGTGAGGTTCTTTTTGACCTTAAGGAAATATATGCCGGGAATTATGTTCAATGCTCAAGAAATTATGACCAATTTCAAAGATACGGGGTTCTAACAAACAATATTATGTAGCAGCATCTTTCTAACCAAGGTAGACACTAAAAGTTTTCTGGGGATTTCAAATCAAAGGTAATGCATGATGCTAACCACGAAAGATCCTAGTAACTCCTAAACTGGAAGCAGGCAATCATTACGATATGCCACTAAAAAAGAGAGATTCTATAAAAGTACCTGTGGTGAGTTGTCAACTATGATAACTCGTGCCAAATCACGGCCAAGAACTGACAAATCTTTCAGGTAATTGCCCTCCACAAAAACACATGATTCACGATAAACACGATGGCGAAATACTTTCCTCTTTGGATCAAGTACATTCAGAAGCTGCTCCGCATAAATACTTTGACTGGCAGTAAATATGATAATCTCGAAAAGACCAGACACTCTCTCCATAAATTCTTTTAAATATGGACGGCATCGAACATAAACTGTATGCTCTTGCAAGTTAAAGTTTACAGGAAAAGTAAAGTCTGCGTCCTCACATGGTTCTAGTGTGGAGTGCACCAAAGTCTCTGCCAACAGGAGATTTCACTTTTCAACTTTGACAAGCGTCATCACAGCATACTTGCTATGTAAAAACTAGATGAGGTAAGAAAAGCATCAAATTCCTCCAAACTATTAAGTATGACACTGAATATCAGCTTTGAGTTCAGTTTGAAGCATTATTTCAGCTATTATCAATGTGAAACAGATCAACAATACAGAATTTAAACATTACATCTTCAATATGTTTGAAACAAAAGAATCATGTAAATTCCTTACCATCCAAGTCTAAGACTAGAGTGGTTGGAGGGCAACTCCGTGTCTGTCTAGGTAGAAGCACTGGGCGGAAGGTAGGCACAACTGATGACAACTCAGGCAAGTTCTTTATAAATAGAAAAGGATCAAAGTCATCAAATTCCTCAAGACCATCATCCTCCACACTAATATCAGCTGATATAGAATCTTGACCATGCTCATCTACGCATTCCAGTTTTGAGTTCTTCATGGCAAAATAGATAGCTGAAACCTCAGACGAGAGGCTAGTTCCTTCTAAATCTGCATTACAACTAGGATCCACACCAAGCATCTGATCGCTACAGCTCTGTACATCTGCATTTTGCAATAGTTCAGGATCCAAATCAATGTTATTTTGGTATATCATATTATTTGAAAGCAATGCACTTTTAAAGTGTTAACTGACTTTACCATTAGCACATTCAAAATTTTTCAGGTTGTCGAAACCTTCCAACCCATTTAGTTGCGAATAGTCTCTTTCACAATCCCGATATAAGTTACTGTCTTCACTCTTAACCAATTCTACAAAGTCCACCGCAAGAAGTAACAAAGCAACATATAAGAAACGGCAGAAATCATATTATTGGGAACAGCTTGTTTTGCCATTTACCTCCATGTGCAATATCACATCCCGTATATTTAGATATGTGAAAAGCAGGAGAAAATATAGTCTCCAAAACACATTGATCAACTCCTTCAAGAACCTATGGAGCAAATTAAGAAGGAACAGGAGTAGCTGAATGTGATGATAACATTGTCAAAAGTAGACAAGCATTAAGAGATAACACTGCTTATAAAAATGCAGATTTCAGTTATGAGGGGCTAGATGATTACCGTATGGTCTGTTTGACCACATAGAGAGGAATCGTTGGCCTCATTGTGCGTCAAATTGTATGTAGTGCTCAAATTTGTTTCCCTAGTAAGTTCACTATTTTTCTTTTGGAGACTACCAGCTGCAATTTTTGAAGAAAGTAAAAATAACTCATCTAATAGAATGACTTCTTACTAAGGTACTAAATAAAAGTTCAGCTGAAAGCAAACTCAACTTTTAACATATGCCCAAGTTTAAAATAAATATGATCACAAAAAAACTAGATAAGGCAAAAAATTACGATCAAAGAGAACTCAAAGTTAGAAAAATAAGGAAATGAAAATATTATAGCTGTTGATTATGGGAACCAGCTGAATTGAGAAAAGAGTTTCTTACAAAGCATGTCAAATGGAGAATACCCTACCATAAGGCAGCTAAGTACAGTTTATGCCTCCATCTGTGTGAGAGATGGATCCTCCTCTTTTTTCCCCTCAGAGAGCATATACACACATAGGTGCACTGAACAAAAACTACGTAAAGAAAAGAAAATTACAAGGAAGAAGACAAACAGCATACCACATCTCTGCTTTCTGATTGAAGAAGTTATTAGCTCCCCAGTTTTATTTTCAACACCTGGTACGTTTTCTGATGCTTTCTTCTGAGCTCTTGAAATTCTGGGGCCAGCATGATCTCTCGAAGCACTTCTACCAGAAATTCTTTTCTTGGTTTGCATATCTACTGTAATTTTTTCCTCCTTTTGGGTTAGTAGGCTTGACCACAACAAGCATAAGAATGCCTTCCTGAATAGATGACAAAGACATGTCCAAGTTAACCGAGAAAGATCAATACTATGGTGATAAACAACATGGTAACTTCAAAAAGAGCGTACTTTCATATAACAGATTTTCCAAATGGAAAAACCAAGTAAATAGTTGAAACTGATTAGCTGGAAAAGGCCCAAAAGTTAAATTTAAATAAATCTCAGACTCCATCAGACAACAAAAAAAGACCTCAGTGTATACTATCATATAACAGAAGGAAAAATAGATTATTAGTACCACAAATAGTTGATCCCGAACCAAGTAAATAGTTGAAACTGATTAGCTGAAAAAGGCCCAAAAGTTGATTTTAAATAAAGCTCAGATTCCATCAGACAACAAAAAAAGACCTCAGTGTCACTACAAACTGGGTTCAAATTGTTTGCAAATGAAATTATGACTGGCTCCAAAATATCATACAACATTTCTAGCATTTAGCACGGACATTGATAACACTATTTAGTTCGAGGAATACTTTTCAACCTAGAGTACAAAATAAGCTTCCAGACGCTGATCGCTAACTTTGGACGCAGCTGAAGGATTGAAGGTATTTTTACTAGCCAAACCCTAGAACTTGAAATTAGTACTTTTATTAGCCAAAAACTACCTCAAGTAGAACAATAACCACCAGGAATCAGCAAAACCCACATCCTAAACGAAACATGCAACAAGCCATTTCATGCGTTTAACCCAAACCAAGTCCTAAAACTGTAGACAGCAGCTGCAACTACCAACAATCAGCTAAGAACTTGAGCTAAAACCAACAGTCTTAAGTCATCACTTACACAGGTCAGAATCAAGCATCAAAAGACCAAATTAGAAGAGTAGGTGATTGACCTATGGAAGATCGAGCGACTAAAGAAATTAAAACAATAACAAGCATTGAAGTGGATTAAACCCCAGAAGATCTGCTGCAAGTAAAGAGAGTAAGGGCGAGGGGAATGGTATAAGCGTAGCTTTTGGGTTTTAGAGGTTTCCCTCCAAAGATGTGAAAGAGAGGGAAAACGGGAAGGGATCGAAAATTATTTCCACGGAAGAAAGGGGTCGACGCGATAAATACAAAATGGAAAATGTCTGTCTGTGTCTTGGACAATAGCTGTACATTTTCAGATAAATTTACGTGAGAATGAAATTTTTCTTAATTTCGAGTTTTCTCAAACTGAGTACCCTCGGTTTATAAGTGAGTTTCTCTACTCGCTGTGATAAACCATACATGAGACTACTTGATCTAACGTGTGGAGAAGATCAAGCGCGTGCAAGTGCTACCTAAAATGACCGAGAGTCCGAGACTTTTTTCTCTAATTCTTTTTTGATGCTTTGGTTGCTAGGAGACGGCGTCGCTTGGTTTGTAAGGAAAATGAAGGGATAGGAGTAGGACTAGATCCTTACTCCTTAAGAGGATGATATGCATTACCACTGTGCTTGATTGTTGTCTCCATAATTGGCGACTGTATCATATAAAAGTTTTGTACTCTATAGTGTTTATTTGTTGTTCTCACTTATTTTTGTTCCGTCTCTGGAACACAGGGATAGAAATTTTTTTACCTCCCATGACTGTGACATAATATTTCTCGTCTCCGTCTCCAAAACAAAGCACATAAGCAACTTCCAGAAATACCCCTTCCTTTACATAAACAATTTTTTATTCTTAATTATATTATTAAACATATTATTATTATTATTATTATTATTACTATTATTATTATTGTTAATTTTATTATACAAAATTTCGACCTATTTATTATTATTATTATTATTATTATTATTATTATTATTACTACTACTACTACTACTACTATTATTATCATCAATTTT